>NQII01003064.1:115655-280451 GCA_002778355.1 Clitarchus hookeri
AGTACCCGCATATAGGCTGCAATAATTTAACTGCAATAGTAATATATTAGTCACCGGAACATTTGTATTATCTTTAATGTACTGAGGGGAGAGCCTACTGCCCTTTCACCGGAGAGTCTAACACAATCACGTCTCAATATAAGACCACGTGTTTTTTCACCACTTAAGTGCTGGGTCTATTATCATGCATCATTCATGCATTATTCGCCCATAGCAAGAACAATGAATAAACCGCTCAACCAAGTGAAATCAGTGTAAATTCATTTTAAGACATCCTTTGTAGCATAACCCACATTTTGTTAACATATTACAGGCGTACAAGATGGCATGCAACCTCGCCATCAGATATTAAAGTGCAACCGTAAGTACACGACGCCCATCAACAAACTGATGGAGGATTGCCAGGGACCCATGGGCCGTCGACCGGACGACTCTCATCATTAACTCACCACTGATTTATGGCGCCGGGCATTATAACATCCAACCAGCCCTGGTAACCTCGCCGACGTTAATACATCTATTTACCAATACACTTGATTTTCATATCCAAAAGACTTGTATTACAACAATGACATATCATAGGATAGGTGTACCACTGTCACTGTGAATCACTGTATATCTAGGACCATGTACTTGTCGGTGCAAACAATAGAAATGGCTTGCCCGTATGAGGCATATTTGAGCATCACCGCATCCAACATGTATAGTCCGTCTGGGATACTAAGGACCTCTAGCTTTCGAAAAGCAAGTACTCAGAGAAGGAGCTGAATTGAACATATGTTTGTTAGTGAGTTTTCTTCATGTATAAAAAGAACACAATCTGTGTGATCCTGGCGTATATGTGTAACTCGGTACGTTGGAAATGTCNGGGGGGGGGGAGGCATTTAGGCATCCCTCTCCCCCCCCTCCTAGTAATACTAGTGGGGCCTAAGACTTCACTAGGCTGTGTGTGTATGTGTGTGTGTATAACTATATATACACACATCACACCACACAAATACAAGCGGGAGGGACCTGCCCAATTGCGCTCTCCCCCCACCAGAGTGATGCGCAAGTGTTAATCTGGTTAGACCAGTGCCAATTGAAGGAAAGTTACCTGCCCCCATTCTACTAGCACTTTTTCCTCTCATAATAAAGAGCACGATTCCTATCCTCTGTCTCCTATAGCATTTTCTGTTAAACATGATAATGCATGAAACTGTTTTTTTTTTTAATTCTTTCCTGTCGAAAAGGTTTTTACGGTGACTATGCCTGTTTTTCCCTTTCTCTTCTAATTATAGTTTAGCTATAAGTACACTTAGGGAGGTTATCATAGCCACAATCTGACCATGACAGCCCAATCCCTCTTTGCCGTGATGCATGTATCCTTGCATGAAATCCTTTCCTTGTAGGCGTATGGGGCTTAGCCCTGAGACGCACTTCACTCCCGTCCTTACCGCGGGCTCATATAACACTTAGTTTTAGAGTAGTTAGTTAAAAAAAAACAAATACAAGGTGTGTTGAAAATGTTCGGTGAATTGTATCAGAAAAGAACTAATACACAAGATACAAGATATAAACAACAGCATTCTATTGGCTCTCAAAGTAATCGTCATCTGCTACAACACATGTTTGGAAACGTTCATAAAGCTTCTGGAAACTCTCCGCAAAGGCCTCTTTATGAATCGACCGCAAAATCGCTGTAGCTGAATTGGGTCTACAGTGGCAAAACATGTGCCTTTCAAGATGCTCTTCAGACTGGAAACCAGAAATAAGTCTGCAGGTGTCAGATCTGGGGAGTACGATAGCTGACTGAGAACAGATACGCCGCTCAGCCAGGAAGTGATGCACACGGAACGCGCAATGCGCTGGCGCGTTATCGTGCAGCAACATCCACTTTCGGGTCCTGTGCAACCCTGGTCGAACACGATGGATGTTTTTTTTTTTTGCAACCGTTTCAAAACTTGCTCATAGAATGCGGCATTCACTGTTTGACCCGCAAGAACAAATCCCTTATGGATGATGACATCTTTGTTGGAGAAGGCGATCAACACTTTCTTGGCCTTGGACTTTTGCAGGTGGCTCTTTTTGGGTGGCGGGGACGTCGGTAAACGTCATTCCATCGATTGCTGCTTTGATTCTGGATAGAATTACTAATAGCACCAGGTATCATCCCGTGTGATGGTGTTTCGCAGAGAGGATTGCTCCTGATCACAGATGGTAATGACATCTGCGGAGGTTTCCATCCGTTGTGCTTTCTCGTCGTCTCTTATAGCTGCTGCGTCACACACCGTGTTGCTGTGGAGATATCGAACCACTCATCGAACGTTTTACACACACTTTGTGTCTGTGTATTAAAATTCATTCTCTACGTATGGTTACTAAAAGTTTAGATCAATAATAATATTAAATAGTAGGCCTAATGTGTATAATTGTACAGATATTTTGTGTCAAAATTGTGAATAGGAAGCAATGCGTTTGTAAATAGGTACAGCCATAATTGATTTCAAAACAAAATTCTTGGGAAGGGGTGCGCATTTTGCAGCACCAGAGGCACCAAATTCCACTAGACCTGCCCCCCAGCCCCTTAATTTAAAAAAATGGGTCCGTCGTTCTTGTGTGTAACTAGCGTAATGAAAAAGGGAACACCAGAAACGCAAATGTTATTAGGTAATTTTAGTTTAGTATGTTTGGTAGTTGAGAAATCTCATGTGTTTACATTCCCTACTTTAGAGGTTCATTCTGCGAAATTGTTCGCAAATATACCACGTTAGTGAATATGTAAAGTGAGGAAGAGCGGGTGGTAAAGTTCTTTCCCATACAACCACCGTAGCGTGCCTACATTTGCCCGGGAAATACGTTACCAATTATGTATTGTAGCGGTGTTATACATTCCTATATTTACAGCCTCATATATTTTAGTGTTTCCATTCCCTGTATACTGTAGGTTAAAAACTTCCATTACAATTTAGGTGGTTTACTCGGAAATTTTTACTGTGTTTCTTCTCCTAGAAACCGATTCCGTTGTTTTATAGCAATAAATATCTACGGTTGCTACGGTTTCTTCGTCTGGTTAATCAAATATTTCAGGCCTACACCTCCAAATTCTCGTCCCGCATTTTCTTGCTGACAGTACATACGAATTACTGGAGATGTGAGTAACCTGTACTTGATATTCTCGCCTCTTGTAAAGTAAAAAAAAAAAAAAAATGCAAGTTTATAAATTAATTCTTTTGAAATCAGTTGACATTTGTTTTAGATTATAGTACAAGTGAAGTATTGCACTATCTGTTTTAAGAAACATTCAAAATTGTTAATGTATCTCCCTGTTTATAACACACATGGAATCAAGAGTACCTACTTGCTTGTTGAAATTCAAGTTTAGTTTTAGCCTACCTAAATACCAGGTATATCTGTGAAATTGTTATGAATGCAATACGGTTATTATCTAGTTTAATGACTTATGTAAAAAAAAAAAATCCTGGAAAATTGTATATTTCCACTGTATTAATGACGCAGAACATGAATATACGAGGGTCTTTAACGTATTACTAATTTCGTAATATGTGCCCACCTAACAGAACCTAATGCCACGATGGGTGAATCACTATTTTACATTTTTAAACAAACCTAGGATGTTAGGGTTTTAAACTAACCTAGGATGTTAGGGTTTTCCACTAACCTAGGATTTTAGGGTTTCATACTAACCTAGGAGTTTAGGATTTTAAACTACCTTACAAATTTAGGATTTGAAGGAACAGTAAAAACACCGGAAGAATATAAATTAACTCCCCTAGGTAGGCGGTGGGTACAATTCCTCTGTCCTCCGTCAATTCAACCTTACCTCACTCGATGAAACACCATGATCTACTAAAACGCCACATACGCGAGTATTACGCACTGACACATTCGTTCATAGCCGAATATAACACACTGAAGCACTCGTTCTTGCTTTCTCCGTTTTTAAATCCGTCGGATTGGAACGTCACAACTCACCCCGGCAAAGACTACTGAACTGCTTCAAAAATGTCCGTTAAAATCACATCTGATGCATCACGGTGACGTAACAATACCCACAAGCCAAAAAGGTGATGGCAGGAATCATGGCGTCACCAACAATCATGGCGTCCGCCATAAACAAACTGGCGGCCTGCTCATATTTTTAACTATTTTATTTAATACGTTCTACTTATTTTAACATTACGCCCTCCTGAATATTAACAAGGTAAGCTGTGCAGAATCCAGTAATGCTACTTTCGTTTATCTAGGACCTTTCCTTCAGAAAAGTCACTAAACTGGATAATTACCGCAAATACTTTTCTAATAAGCTGTTTCTTACTCTCATGTAAGTAAAACCAACAATTAATAGATTTAATGAATTCAGCATTCACATCGGTGCAGCACATATTTACAGAAATTCAAGATAAGTTAGAAATGAAGTCCCTGGCACAATAAGCAGGTCAGTGTGGTGGTTGGCGGAGTGGGGTGGAGAAATTTGGGCGGCTCTTAACATTGACGTATTGAGAGCCGATAAGGGTGAGATGAGGTGAGTATGGAGCAGCGCGGAGTGAAAGGGCAGGGGAGACGGGAGATCCCTGAGAAAACCAGCCAACCAGCGGCATCGTCCGGCACAATTTCCACATGCGATAATCCTGGAGCGACCCTGCTGGGAAACGAACCCGGTTCGCCTTAGTGGAAGGCGAGTAGTTTAGACAGTTGGTGGTTGATGTTTGGTGTTGGCGGCTGTTGAAGGGCAGTACAATATATGTGTGATGCCACAATTTCCGGTTGGTGGTTGATCCTAAAATAATTTCAACTCAGTGGTGATGTTGGTGTTATAAAGAGTTGTAATACACTGAACTTTTTTCACCAACCGACCAATCAGAGAGCGTTCTCTGCGCTCTGAACGAGTGGCAGGAAATAATAGTGAAAATAAAAATATTGATGCCAAGCAGATAATACATACTGTTACCCAGCAACCAGAAGTATTAAATATTAAAAACCCCATGGTTAACTACTTAAAAGTAAAATTAAATCATATGAGTCTATTGTATTTGCAGGCTTTCATGAGGTGATTGCACGATTACAGATTAATTTGAGTTAGCTATGTTAATATTATACTTTTTATAAAATGTTATGCATTTTATTATTAGCATAAGTAAATAACTTGTTTTAATATGGGTTTCTTTAGAGTGCTATACTTAAAAACAGTTAAATCTTATCAATAAAATTCTTGTTAGTTTAATTTTAAAATTCAAATTCCAGCAATAGCCAATTAAAATAATTGATAGGCCTTACTTAAATTATGCTGTTAGCCATCTGTAGGCACGGTCGTGAAACAATTTACGCCAACCCTACCTGCTGTGCCATGGAATACATCGCACAATAACAATCCCCAACCCCCCATTGTGCCAGGCCCTTGAGTCGCCTACATCCACCACCACTGTACGAACAGCAGTTCTGCTCGTCTCTACATTCTTACTTACCACTGGCCTATTGGTTCACACTTCATCAGGCAGGGGGTTAAGGTGGTGTAGTGGTCAGACTACTCGCCTTCCACCTACGAGAACCGGGTTCTATTCCCGGCGGCGTCGCACCCAGATTTTCACACATGGGAATCATGCCGGACGATGCCACTGGTCGGTGGGTTTTTTCTGGTGCTTTCTCGTTTTCCCCGTCCTTCCATTCCGTCGCTGCTCCATACCCACCTCGCACTCTCAAGACCTCGATGTTACGAGCCACCCAAATCTCTCCATTCCACTTCGCCAGACACAATGAACGCTGAACGTTGTAATATTACGTCAAACTTCATAGAATTCTGTTGAAATCAGGTAGCGTCATATGACGTCGATGTCATCAAAAGTGTTAAATGTAACACATTCGATAGGATATCGAGCTACTTTCCTCGAGTCACTTCATACATTAGTAGCATGTCATCCTGCGTATCCGCTAACATGTAGGCTACAGTTATAGGCAGTAAATCAGGGAACATTTTCAAATATTGTTTTCGAAAGTACTTGGTTAACGGGAAATTATCTATAATGTGCATTCACAATTACTTCCAACTTTTCTGAAGCCCTGCTAAATTTATACTACCAGGATATTAATCCACCTCATGCAAAAAAGCTTAACCGAGTCTGGAAAATTATACCAAAGGGACAACGCACCTCATTCGTGCGCACTAAGTTTCATAATATTTTGCATAAGAACTATTTCTTACTAGGCATTACCAATACACCTATTTCCCCCCTGTTTTTATTCATATTATATGTAAATCAAATGATATAATTTATATATTAAATATAAGTACTGGTAAAAGTTTAATTAAATAAAAATAAGGATATTTTTGTTTACACAAAGAAAAAACCATGGTAATGCATGAAATGGAAACAACGAAACATGTCATATATGGGGTGATTTTTCAAAGGTTTGATCCAAAAAGTGTGAAGAAACTGGGAATAGACTATAGGAGACCAACTCCAAGAAAGTTTACAAATGTTACCGTGTTCCGGGGATAACAGAGTGTTCAAGACAAGTAGCCAGTGTTGACAAGAGTTGTTGGGCAGCAAATGTAATGAGCTGTGTCATACACTGTTCAACTTGTAGACATTTCATGCAATCACTTTTTCGACAAGTAGGAAAACTTAAAATTCCATCATTTATGTATGGTCGCGTGGTAAAAACCCGATTTTATTGTTTTTGGAAAACCAGAACATAGTAAACCAAAACCTAACAGAAAAATAAGAAATAACATTACAAGAAAAGTGTAGTAATAATTCACTTGAAATTGTGCTTTTCAAGCACTATTTTACAAAAATCCAAGTAGCAGACTTAAATAAATAAAAAGTAAAACTTTCCTTAATTTAAACTGCAAAATAGTAAAATACTTTTTCTTCATGGCATCACTTATACGTATTTTCCCAATAATATTCATAACAAAATAATAATGATATATTATGTAACCAGTATAGACCAAAACAATTTCTCATAAAAACATGACTAAAACCATTTGTTAGTTAAAATTTTTAAATATCACAACAGATTAATTTTTTTTAAACAGTAATACCTACATTATTCAGTAACAACCAATATCACTTATAAATTCTGATCAAATATTCCGATAACATACGCTCAAAACACACGTTGAATAGACACATTTAATTAATTTATAATGACATATATATGTGTGTGTATGTGTGTATATATATATATACACACACACACACACACATACATATACATACACACACATATTTATTTATATAATTTGGGTTGAAGTTGCTTATACTTTCTGCGTCTTTGTAATCTGAATCTGAATTACGTTTCTGATCGTTTAAACCCACTTCAAGGAATGCTGTTCCAATTAAAGCTTCGAGATATGAAGTTCCAAAATGAAAACTTAATTATGCGAGGATAGAAATGTTGGACTGTGCGACTACTAAGTCTCTCTACGTATTTGACGACATTCTTTTTTAAAATGGCATTATAGTTGTAATGCTAAATATTTATTATGTACCTGACTGTGCACGAATGTGGCGCGTTGTCCTTTTGGTTTAATTTTCTAGACTATGTTAAACTTTGTTTGCATGAGGTAGAACTTTGGCAGGACTTCAGAAAAGTTGGAAGTAACCGTGCATGGACTATACCCTCGCGTTTACTGTCTGTCTAGCAGCAGCATCGCTAATCACTGTGTACACGCATCAGTAGGTGAGGCTTCCCTAAGCAAATAGCAGTACTGTGCGTGTGTCTGAGTCTTCTGTTGACTCCCAAGACAGTGATCCACGTTACATCAAATACCGGAGATTTCCTGTGTGAAAAGCGTGGCGAATGTCGATGGTAGGGTGTAGGTCTCCTCAGGGTACTCCCATACTCTCTTGAGTACAGACGTGATCCTCGCTGGTGGCTACAGGTTATTCATGCTGAACCTGTCTCCATGGCAAGTATTTCTGTAAATATACATAATTTTGTGACTGAACTTCTTGTCAATGGTGTGGCAATTTCAGCAGAAACCAGTGGCTCGGAGGCTATGGCCTGTGTCAAAGAATCGTCCCTGCATTTACCTGGACATATTTGAGAAAACTATGGGAAACCTAAAACAAGATGGCTGGTCTGGGAATCGAACCCAAGTCTCCCTAAAACTGTGGGTTTTGCATATTATCGCTTTGCCACCTCGTTTGGAAATACATTGGCATACGTTTGTACTAGAACACTTATTGCTACTTCCAACATTTCTGAAACCTTGCTAAAATTCTTCTCTTGGACTACATACTACATATCCTTCCACCACACGTAAACAAAATGTAAAGAAATCTGGAGGGAAACCCCAAGGAGAAACCAGTGCACTACATTTCCGCGTTGCACAGAATATAAATACTGAATACTTTTATACATAAAAGTGACATATGTTTCCACCATCACGCTCCTTAAAACATAAATATATCAGTAAAATAATTTACTTTGCTAATAAAAAAAAACATTTAATCACACTTAAGCATTTTAAGTCATTACGAATATAACTCTTTCTGTTTTTAATAATATGGAGTATAAAATAGACACAAACATTCTTAGACAAAATATAAATTAATTTACGAAACATTTGTGATGCATGATTTACTTAGTAAACAACCAACCATGTTGGACATAAAGCAATTTTTCAAAAGTTTCATTCGAAAACTGTGAAGATCCTGAGAACACAGTGTGTTTCAGAGACACTAGACAAAGATGGCCAGCCAACTAAGGACAAAGGTGCACAACCCCGCAGGCTACTTCAACTCACTCGTGATGCTGTTCAAGGAGGTGGCGAGGACGGCGAAGCAGTTGTTGGCCACACTGCAGGACCTCGATGCGGAGGTCTTGAGTAGCCTCCGCTACCGCGAGAGGTTCCACAAGAAAACGGTGGAGGCTTTAAATGAGCTGGCAAATGTGGTGAACGAGCTGCCAGATGAGGACTCGCTCGGGACTGGGGGCTACCGGGCACTGGTGGCGGAACTGTCACGCCAGTACCTCACCCTGTGCCAGGACGTGGGGCGTCTATCGAGGGACGAACAGGCTGCGCTGGCCTACAAGCTGATCCAGGAGGCATGTAGCATTGGCAGCCTCGCTGTCGCCATCCATCTGCACCATCAAGTGACGGGTGAGATGCTGCCGCAGAGGTGCAGCTTGAGAAACGTGGACTACGCAGTGATGCTGCTGAACGCCAGGACGGTGGGTAGAGTAAAGAAGCAGCTACAAACGGTCCGCGATATGGAGGATACGCTGGTCGCCAAGGATCATCACATCTACGATGTGAAGAACGCAATCCACTGGCAGAAGAAAGTGGCACACAAGCTGCAGGCCGCCCTGGAAGAGGAGGGGGACGAGGTGCTGGGCCGCAGAAGGACTGCGCTCATCGCAGACATCATGCGGCAACACTCGCTGCTGGACAGGCTGCAGACCAAGATCTGCCCGGCAGCTTGCCCGGACTGTCCCTGGGGCCCGCTCAGGGTCCTGCACCTAGAGTAGCAACCTCGTCTCCAGCCCTAGTTTACCTCCCTCTGTACAGAAGGCAGGCCATTAAACAATCTCAACACTGTCACGATCGTATTTCAGCTAGGTGGATAGTAATGTTGAAGTTCTTAACAAGTTTGCTACATTACTGAACTCTGGGGCATGTTTAGCATAATACAATGCCAGCTCATTCTACGTTGAGCAATGGACACAAAGCACTGGCCACGGAAAAATATGTTATTTTATATTTGCACCACACCACATGCTCTTCAACTTGCAGACATTATCTGTGACTACCTTTTCCTCAGATAAAATATTTTTAGACTGCATGGTTTTTGGAAAATGACATATCAAAACAAAAATGTCACCTTTTTAGAAAGGTACAAATAATGAAAACCATCATACGTACAGAAATACGATAATTCACACTGAAAGAAGATGCTAAGAGCTAATTCAAGACGTCTATAAAATAGTATAAGAAAATGTTTTTGCAATTTAAAAAAATAGCTGAAAATGAGAGAATTATTGCATGTTTTTGATTTTTGTCTGCCCCTAAATTTTTAGAAAATTTATTTTAATGAATTAAGACAAGATCTTTGAGATGTCCTTTTTAAATTTTGTGCAAATAGTTTGCTATACTTTATTTGTACATTACAAAAACAGTAAAGTTTTAACTTTGACGTGTCATTTTGCAAAAACCATGCAGTCTAAAAATATTTTACCCGAATAAAGTAGTTGTAGATAACGCCTACAAGTTGACAGTATATGGTTAAAATATAAAATAACACATTTCTCCGTGACCAACACTCTTGACCTCACGGTCGAGAAACATTCGTGCTGAGGCCAGCTAGTCGAATCGTGACACACACATCCATACACTTACAATCAGGGTCGTCTGCAAGTTCACCGAAGGTCTGCAGGAGGGGAGGGAACTAACTACCTGCACTGCAACACCTTAGCACCAATAAACAGGTGGTTCCTAGTCACTGGTTTCACTGTATACGCTGGAAATAAAGTAAGTGACATCAACATTTATGTTACGACACATTTACACGCAGTTTTTTATTTTTGCGTATCTGGCAGGCTGCAGGCCAGAACCCGTGTAAAATTTTCACCTAGTGATGTAAATTCTGTGCAAGAGTAATCACACGCAAGTTTTCAGACTTCGTGTTTTTCTTTCAAGCATTGCCTTCAGCGTTTCAGGGTCCGGGTCCCGGTCCCCTACAGCCCGCTTTCATCGTAATTTCACGTAATTTACCTTAATAACTAGCATGCTCAACAACGAGCTTTTATCAGTAAAAGGCATGTGGGTCAGTCTGAATAGGCTCACTTCATTCCGACGTATCAGGCGTAGTGTTATGAAGTTACTTTTAAGTCAATTCATACCTGAAAGGGGTTATGGGCATAGCTAAATAATGAGTCATGATTAGGTAGAGCACAGCAGTATAAGATAGAGTTTATTGAACATTAGGATTATACAATAACTATTGACGTGACTATTGATCAGNATGAGTCATGATTAGGTAGAGCACAGCAGTATAAGATAGAGTTTATTGAACATTAGGATTATACAATAACTATTGATCGGGGGAACTTAAATGGAACACCAAGATACTAATTAATTGTATTCAGTATTATTACCTCACACCATTACTAATACAATCTAATTGGAAAGTCTCCACCTTGTTCATGTTGCCGAAGGCTGATTCTAGGAGACCGTTAACAACGGCCGGACATACTCATATTCAGTGGTCTTCTTGTTCCAGTGGCCCGACGACAAAAGACGCTGCTCCCGGTGTTACGCTAGCCCATATTGTGCTCGTTGTTTAATATTTTCGGCCCCGTTTACTGGCCGGTGGAGGGGGTTTCTGCAACTGTCTTTGATCCGTAGTTGCTCCCACAAAATAATAAATTATTTCACCCCAACTGTTACAAGTTAGAAAATATCCGTAACCGTCCGCCCGATAACCGTAAAATAGCACACATCTGCCGGATAAACAAACTATCACGGGAAACGAGCCACCACGGCTTTAATTTTGAAACCGATAAAATTATTACAAAACTTTCCAAAGCTTAAAAAAAATGAATGAAATTGAAACACGTGTCACAAACATTAAGAATATTGCATCATTACAGTCTATAATGTAAAACATTGTTTTGACTTGTTTGACACAAGACATTTAAATTCCATGATGCAAACATTGCTTGATTTTAACAATTAGTGTTGTTAGTACTTTACTCAAAAATCAGTACATGAAGCAGTGTATTGTCCATGTTTTTATGTACACAGATAAAAAAATGTTGTAAGTAGAATTTTAATGGTTTATTGAGTGAGTATTGAGAATCAAAGTACTGTAGAAAGCCGATTATCTGGACTAATAGGGACCAATGGCAATTTGGATAGTCGAAAAACCAGATAACGGAAATATGTTGAAAATAAAGATAAAAGAATATGTAAAAAATCATTTTCACGCAACATAAAATTTAGGAGGCAAACTAGTAGGGTGAACCAGGAAATTTGAAATGTGGCAGATGGAGCATTTCACGTGAAGTGGACAGCAAAAAAAAAGTGAGGTTCTGAAATTTAATCATATTCCGCCTAATAGTACTTCTGGTTCGTATGAATGTGAATATACAATATTTTTTTTGTATGATGTTTATTTGACTAGTTATAGGCTTCTAAAAAATTGTTGTAATTGAAATTAGAATATTTTGAAAGTAGCTTTTCGAATTTAACAAATTTACAATAAAATATTAAACATAGCGACTTATATCGAATATGTACTGTTCTTTTGAACTATAAAATAAAATTAGAAGGAAAAAAAATTATGTACAAAACTGGGAGTAAACATTTCAAACCAAAATTTTAGTCATTTCAACCAATTTCTTAATTTTTATTTTTTTTATTTCAAAATATAGCTTAAAGTATATTCAAAATACACTAGAAAATTCAAAATGGGATCTCCATTAGTTTAGGAGTTAGATTGATTAATGTACATACGCGTTGCAATGGGCGTGATATCTGGCGCTTGCTTAGGTCGGCTGGTTTATGTGATATTGCATTAAAACTCGCAGAGTTATTATTATTTTATCATGTTTAAGCATATTTAAGCTCTTACAATGATGTGGGGTAAGTATTATTCAAATTAATAAAATATTATAAAGAACAAAAACATTATTAGGAAGCAGTAAAAAAAAAAAAAAGAATTATGTAATAGCAAAACGCGACTAGTAGCGCCATCTCTTAGCAGCAAGAAGTACTACTTATTCTTCAAATAGAATCAAAGCTATGTACAAGAAAGAGAGAGAAATATGACGCCAAGCGGTTTCGTATTTTCCGTTATTTTTTTAGTGTTGCTCTAACCTCTCAGCGACTTGTGCACATTCTAAGATAGTTATTATTTTATAATGGCGCCGTACGGTGATCAATATTTTAATCCATTTCGCTTGGTACTTCATCGAAAGTTAAAAAAATTTAAGGAAAATTTCTGAATGTTTAGATCAAAAGTTGGGTTTTTCACTAGATGTTTACGTATGTGCATCATGTAGGAAACGACTTTTAAATGAAACACCTCCAGTATCTAAAGAAGATATTGTGCAGTGCAGTCAAACATTGAGTGAATCTTCGCAAAACACCCACGATGAACCGCTCATTCCCGAAGATAAGTTTAAACATAATTCAACCCAAACCGACACAACCATAGAAAACCAAGACATTTTTAAGCATCTAAAGGAGAAATTTAATGATCCATCTACTTCTATGAAGACTATGACATTGACTATAGCACCTACGTCATGGAGTGAAAATAAACTTGCAGAAGAATTTGGAACATCCAGGCAACAAGCGAGAAAAGCAAAGCAACTTGTCAATCAATTCGGTATCTTGTAACCTTTAAACCCACACGGTGGCCGTAAACTACCAACCGAGGCCGAAAACTTGGTGAAATGTTTTTTATCTACGAGAAGACATTAGCCGAATAATGCCTGGTAAAAAAGATGTTATATCCGTTAAATTAGATGATGGAAAAAGAACACACCTACAAAAACAGCTTCTGCTGTGCAACATTGATGAACTTTATCAGAGGTTCAAATATGAATATCCGAATGTCCAGGTAGGCTTAACAAGTTTATTACTCTAAGATCCAAACAATGTATTCTCGCAGGCAACTCTGGAACACACATGGTATGTGTTTGTACTTACCATCAAAACGTAAAGCTGATGTTGAATGGAGGAGACATTGCCAATCTTACAGCTGGAACTGCCATGCAACTTTCATCTTATAAGGATTGCCTTCGCAAGATGATGTGTCCCAATCCAACACTGACGTGTCATTTAATGACTACAAAGACAACGCCAAATGAACGCTGTGATTCTTGTCGTGGCTTAAGTACAATTCGAGAGCATTTAAAAATCATATTTGATAACAATCAAGTGACACACGTGCAGTTTGAAAAATGGGTTGGTACAGACAGCTTCATGATATCTACTCAACTATTGTCTTCTGATAATTTTGTAGGTGACTTATGCATGTAGATGACTTATGCGACGCTTTGGACTCTTTGAAACCTCAGGCTTACATTGCAGAGGAACAGGCGCCTTATTTTAAAACTCTTAAGGAGACCATCGATGAAGGTGAAATTCTCGTACAATGTGATTTTGCAGAAAATTATAATTTTGTTGTCCAAGATGCTGCTTAATCTTTTCATTGGAATAACGAACAGGCAACACTTCTAACGTCTGTTTTTTATTAAAGAGATGGCAGTGAAGTAAAGCACGGCAGCATTGTTATGATTTTGGATGACTTAAAACATGATACCGCCACCTTCTACGCTTTCCAAAACGTACTACACAAGCATCTTTTAGAAAAAGCAATAGTTTTATCTAAAATTTTATATATNATGCTGCTTAATCTTTTCATTGGAATAACGAACAGGCAACACTTCTAACGTCTGTTTTTTATTAAAGAGATGGCAGCGAAGTAAAGCACGGCAGCATTGTTATGATTTTGGATGACTTAAAACATGATACCGCCACCTTCTACGCTTTCCAAAACGTACTACACAAGCATCTTTTAGAAAAAGCAATAGTTTTATCTAAAATTTTATATATATATATATATATATATAAAAAACCGACGGGGCTTCACAACATTTTAAAAATAGATTCAACTTTGTGAATCTATTTTATTACAGAGAAGATTTTAATGCAGATGCAGAGATACATTTTCATGCAATCTCTCATGGAAAGGGGCCATGCGATGGTCTAGGGGGGAACCTCAAACGTTTAGCTACGCGTGCAAGTCTACAGTTACCTTCAAGTGGAGCAATTGTTATACCAATGCAATTATACGAATGGGCAAAATTATTGCCATTTACTACTGCTCCAAAGACGATATTCAACGTCAGAGAATGTTTTTGCAACCCCGGTTTGCATCTGCAATCACCATTCCTGGAACTAAAAAGTTGCACGCCTTTATTCCAACAACCGGAGGCCTTCTTGTAAAAAGGACCAGTTCTAGCATAGATTGCCATTGTAAAGTTGTAAAAATTACAAAATAAAATAGTTCTTCCGTTGTTACAATGTTGTTTCATAATGTATATCACAGCAGTTATACTAAGTATGTTTTTTCTGGCAAACCAGCCGACCTAAGCAAGCGCCAGATATCACGCCCATTGCGATGCGTATGTACATTAATCAATCTAACTCCTAAACTAATGCAGATCCCATTATGATTTTTCTAGTGTATTTTTAATATACTTTAAGCTATATTTTGAAATAAAAATTGGTTGAAGTGACTGAAATTCTGGTTTTAAATGTTTACTCCCGGTTTTGTACATGGAAAAAAAAAAATCTTTTTTCTAATTTTATTTTATAGTTCAAAAGAACAGTACATCTTCGATATAAGTCGCCATGTTCAATATTTTATTGTAAATTTCTTAAATTTGAAAAGCTACTTTCAAAAAATTTTCATTTCAATTACATAAATTTTTTAGAAGCCTATAACTTGTCAAATAAACATCATACAAAAAAATATTGTGTGTTCACATTCATACCAACCAGAAGTACTATAAGGCCGAATATGATCGAATTTCAGAACCTCACTTTTTTTTAGCTGTCCACTTCACGTGAAGTGCCCCAGAGGGGTCTTCTTATGTTTAAGCTAGGTGTCTGTCTAGATTTGGTGATTTATTGGTGGGCCAGTTCCCAGTGTCGCTGTTCTGAACTATTATTATTATTATTAGGAGGAGGAGGAGGTGGTGGTGGAGGTAAGACCCTCACCACTCTGGTTATGTAACAGGAGTCAAAGTTCTGGTTGCAAGATGCTGCCACGCGCTGCAACTGGCTTCTCCTGCAAATTTACATTTGCCCCAGCTAGGGCTTGTTTTCTCTGCTCTATGGCCATTGATTCTCTGTCCGAGTGTGTTGGTGGTGAAGCTAATGTACACTATACTGCAGTGAATGTACTGTAGCTGGTAGATAAGATTTTCTGTTCCACAGTTGTAGCTGCCCTGGATAGGATAAGTCTGATTGGTGAGCCTGCTGCAATGTGGGCTACTGCAAGGACGAGATCCCCTGGGGGTGGTGATATTACTGATTGTGGAACTGTGTGGTAATTTGGGGTGCACCACTTGGTTTTGAAGGTTGGGGGTAGTTTGGAGAATAAGTTTTGAGTGCGTGGTGATGAGGCCAGAATTTTGTGTCCACAGTTGAGAATGGTTCCGAGTTTGTCCATGCTCTCGTGGTGGGGGAGAACCAGAGGGATATCCGAGTTACTGATATTTCTTTGAGGACCAGTGGTTGAAGTGGCACGCTGAATTTTTTTGTGAACCAGGGATGTGCCTATTATATTACATTGTTTGTTCAAGTCATTTTGGGTGGAGCAGATGTGTTAAGCTCTGATGGCAAGACGGTACAACAAAGATCTTGGCGTGATGGTAGCTGTCAAAATATAGGTATTGAAGGTGGTTGGTGTGTATGTGAAAAATTGTTTCAATTTTGCCATTGTGAAGGGCTAGTTCCACATCCAGAGAGTAGGGCGGACTTAAGCCGGCTGAGAGTTCAGGTTCTTGAGAAAGTATATCTTTGAGTTATCTTTTAGGGTTAGATAACTTTAAAAAATTAATTGAAGTAGAAACTTACCATGTTAAGTTTTTGTTAGTAAACATAGTCAAACATGCAATCATTATTTTTTTAATCACGAAACACCTCAATTACTCATTTAAGAGATGAAATTGATAAAAAATAAATAACCACAGTTTTCAACTACTAAACAGTAACCATTCGTTTATTGTCAACTACAACACACAGAATTATCTATATTTTGTAGGAAAACTTAAATTTGTACAAAATTATAGTTTCCTGGAACATAACCCAAGTTTCTGGCGCGATCTACTTTAGGAAAGTTAATAAAAGCCATAACCACAATTTTCTGCCTTGCTTTCAAATGTATTTTAAAAAAATTCTAAAACTTTTTTTTTTAAATTTGCTTCACATTTTAGGAAAATGGTAAATACAAACTTCACTTCAAACAAAAATACTGACAATTTTATTCATAATAAATACATACACAGTATCAATCCATATGTACAACAATTTCCTCAAGTTTAAGAATTATCACTGCCAATTATAATCAAGAGCTGATCAAACCAATAAAATATTGCATACTCTCCAGTTTCATACCTCATGACAGGAAGCTCCCATTTCTAAAATCTTATGGAACTCTCGTATTATCTACAGATCATAATCTTAAGCTTATTAAAAGAACAACTAAGTACTAAGAGATGTTTAGACATGAAATGCCACATCTCATAACTAGGGGCATACAAAATTAGCATTTGTGACAAAACAAATTTTTACGCCAATTTTTGTTTTAAAATGAATAAACCAGATGTTTTATTTTTCGTGAAAATACTACACAAAAGTTGGATAAATACCTTTTCAACCACAAATAATGACGTACTGGTTTGATCGTAAGTTTTCATTCTACAAATTCTCAAGTGTGAGATAATATTAATTAAATAAGCGAATAAATAAACAGCAAAATAAAGTTATAACCTCAGTTCTGCTATAACATCATTCCTACCACCACAGCAGGAAATATCAAAATTTTTGTCATAATTTCAAAACATTTGTCCTCCATTAACACAGAAGCACTAAAAGATTAGTGTAAGTTTACGATTATCACTTGTTTAAACTCAGATTGCTGGCCCGTGACAAACAACAAAGATGTCGTTAATGGTTCCACACTGGCCAATGCCATTAGTAACTGTCAATTTATGTTGAGATGAGTGAATGTATTAATTGATGTAATGTGCAATTGTTTTTTGTTTCGAATTTCCAGTTTATCTCATTTATACAGAGTTACTGTCATTTTCATGTAGTTTTGTTTGTATTTTCAAAGTTAACTGTTTTTTAACTTGAAAATTTATGCCACGATCAGTGAATTTACTGATTGATTTTTACTTGTTTTAAATTTCCAGTTCATAGTCTTTGTCTCTCATTTTATAAACAGCCACTCTTATTTTCACGCGGTTTTGTTTGCGTTTACACAGTTAACTGTAACTAAAAATAACATTACTTTTATAAAAAATAACACAGACTTTTAAGAAAGATAACCTCAAAATTTGTACAAAAATAAAAACCCAAAGTGCATGCTCCTACTCATGGAACATCACACCTTCAGCTTAAATATGCACAAAGAAGGTAAACGTGGCATTATTGTTTTGCAAGTGTAACTTAAATAGTAACTTGCCTCATGAACAACTCTAAATGTGAACTGCTTGTCCATTGGCCTGGCCATGTGCTATTGGACCATCCTGAAAGCCACCCTCGCACTCCACCTCCCCTGGTTGGTTCTAACTTCCTTGTTTGAATTCCAGCCAAGCTGAACTAGACTTCTCTGTTACCTCATTTGCATTTTGTTAGTTCGCCATGTTGGTGTGGTTGGATGTTTTGCTTGTGTTCAGTGTGTGCGATTATCCAGGAGGTTTTGTATCTTGGACCCAGTATTCCATTAAAAAAAGATATGTTTGAGTAGCAGTTGAACCAGCCCTGTTATGTTTCACAACAAAACACCACCCCCTCCCTAACATAAGTTATNATGTTATAATGAACTCCACTACGTATTTTCCATCCTAAAATTCTCACTAAAACCTTATCCGCGTACAAACTGCACCCCAACTTTTCAAATTTATTTCTGTAAAACAACATTTTAGGTGTTACGCTGTAAATACGGTTATTACATACATAACGACCACTAACGGCACATACAGTGTGCACGTTTTGCAGAAACCCCTTGTGTAATTCACCTAAGCAACATCACATCAGGGTGAGCCAGGAGGCCAATACCAAGTGTAGCAGGCTGTGAGGGGCACTCCAATTCTTCCCTAAGAGCCTGGAGGGTGCCTGAGATGAGTGTAGAGGAGATACAATGTAGTGGTGGGGAAAAACCATCCAGCCATCTGAAATCCCCGTCATGTTTCTGACGTGTGAAAAATTACAACTTAGATCTACTAGGGATTGAACCCAAATCATTACTGTGGTCAGCCGGCATGCTAATGGCGCAATTGGCAAGGCTCTCACCTTTAAGTAACAAGACTTATGTTTTAAAAATGGAGTCAGAAATGTCATATGCAATACTGGAAAACAACACAAACTCCTAATTTTTGGTGGGACCATCTTTTCAAAGAGAAATGGGGCGGTAGGTAATATTTGGGCAGCTTGTAACATTGAGGTCTTGAGAGCCTATGAGGGTGAAGCAAGGTGATATGGAGCAGAGTCTGAATGCAAGGGCAAGGGAATTGGGCGATTCCCGAGGAAACCCATTGACCAGCAACATTGTCCGGTACAATTCCCAAGTGTGGAAATCCAGAGAGCAACCTCACCGGGAATAGAACCCAGTTCCCCTTGGGGGGGAGGTGAGTGCTCTAGCTGCTGTTCCACTGTGGCCCCGTAGATAGAAGTGTTTGCAACAACTTTTTAACTACACAATCATGACCATTTGAAAAGAAACTCATGCTTCTCTTGCTGACCGGCAACCTGTACAAAAGTGTAAGTAAACTTGACTTTTACAGCACTTGTCAAGACATCTTGTGCGAGATAGGTTGATTACAAAATAGAAATAGAAAACCTTCCTCAATTTCTTTCCATCAGCCTATCTTAATCCTTACAAAGCAAAGTGTGAGAATTAACATTTCCAAAGGGTTAAAGACAAAGTATTTATCATGTATTGATCCTGCAAAAATGTTAAACAATCAAAAACACAAGCGTTACGCCAATTGAGTGGAACACAAGACGAGACCAATTTTATCTGCAACAAAAACAAATTTGAGGATTATACTTTCAGTAACATGACAGAACTTCAGTAAGCATTCATGTTAACATACTGGCAATTGTGGGTAGGGATATTTTCAAAAGTTGATTCTAAAAGTGCTTAATAAACCACAGATACAGTCACACTGGTTTCTGATATTTTTGTAAGTACTGTAATGAACATAGATATGAAACTGGAGCCATTTTTTTTTACAAAATACTTCAAAGAACAACAGCAGGTATGGCATACTCAAGGTAACTGCAACTCTGTTTAAATAAGCAGCTACAAATAAAAATATCTACAGCAGAAACCATTACCAAGGTCCCAATTTCAACTGTCCCTAGACCATCACGCATCAAAGTTGTGTTAAACATTTATTTTATTTGCGTTATCTATTAGTATTACTTGTGCATGTGTACCTGTATGCAGACTGCTCATGCCATAGTGAGTACAGTTGATACTAACNTATCTATTAGTATTACTTGTGCATGTGTACCTGTATGCAGACTGCTCATGCCATAGTGAGTACAGTTGATACTAATACTTTTTTGTTAATACGTCAGTTGTTAAATGATTGAAGCATGTAATTTTTGGCGATGCTACAGAAATTTTTGTTCAATCAATGGGGTCAAAATTAAATTTTGAAGTTTGGCAAAAACTGATTTTTTTTAACATTTGCATAGGAATTTTGTCCGCAGAAAATTTTCTGTGGACACAGACTTTCGATCCATCCGTGTTCGATGGATAGAGTTTCCACTGTACTGTCTGCANGCAGAAAATTTTCTGTGGACACAGACTTTCGATCCATCCGTGTTCGATGGATAGAGTTTCCACTGTACTGTCTGCAGGTAAATGTGCATACTGCCAAATACATCACTTCAAGAATTTTGTTTAATATTGGTTTTAAAAACTGTGTCCATGCGTGGCAAAGTACTTCTATCTTTGACATTTACAGTATACCAAGCATCACTACAAGATATTCAGCCATTTAGATTATCTCCAACATTAGCCCTTCTGTTGCAGGATTTTGACTTGTAGAACATACAGAGTGTGTATTATATTCATCAATTCTTTTTTANACATTAGCCCTTCTGTTGCAGGATTTTGACTTGTAGAACATACAGAGTGTGTATTATATTCATCAATTCTTTTTTTAAAAAATCCCTTGAATAATTTTTTATTGTTAGCAAATTGGCCAAATCCTGTCTGGGTAATTTATGCCGAACCATGANAAAAAATCCCTTGAATAATTTTTTATTGTTAGCAAATTGGCCAAATCCTGTCTGGGTAATTTATGCCGAACCATGAGTTGAGTTGATAGGTTTTTTGGTCAGTGCTGAACATTGTCATCTTGAGTGGCAGTAAAGCTGAAGCAAGGTTTAAGATGGAGCAGCGACAAAATGAAAAGGCGGGAGATATAAAGAGTGCCCAGAGTAAACCCACCTTGATCAACTGCAACATCCACCATGTTTCTTAGATGTACNGGCGGGAGATATAAAGAGTGCCCAGAGTAAACCCACCTTGATCAACTGCAACATCCACCATGTTTCTTAGATGTACAAATCCTCTGGTTACCCCACAGGGACTTGAACCCAGTTCACCTTGGTGGGAAACCGAGTAGTCCAACTACTACACCACCGCAGCCCCATACAAAACCTCAATTACATAAGCGACCAGAGTATTGAAATTCAACTCTTGACTGCAGATCTGCTAACAAAACATGGCTGCCTATGGTCAATCACAGAACTGTAAAAGTGAACCTAGTTAAAGGCTTGCCTCGCTATGGAACTCGTAGATCATCAAGTCTAAAACANATCACAGAACTGTAAAAGTGAACCTAGTTAAAGGCTTGCCTCGCTATGGAACTCGTAGATCATCAAGTCTAAAACAAAATGGGAAAAAAATTCTTAACACCAATGTAAAAATTAGTTATCATTGATGTCCCAAACATATTACTCCTGCCTGTAAGTTAAATGTATTTTGCCTCATACCTGAAATCATGTAGACAGAAAAAAAAAGTTGCACTTACCCTGAACACTCCACAAATATTTCATTATAATTTTTTTTTAATACAATCAGACACACTTTAAACCTTAAAATGTATTTAAAAATACTCTTTAGGTCAGTGAATATTTCTTTCCAAGAGAAAGACAACATTCTTTACCATAAAAAAACTGTAATAGGTACATCGAGAAAACAATAAATAACTCCGAGCACGTTGTGCAATCATACGAACTGCAGGCCATTCCTGTCGATGAGGGTAGAGCTCTTGTAGTAGCCATTGGAGAGGCTACCGTTGAAGCCTGCCTTGCTCTTCCGCGAAGGCTGAGATGAGTACGGCAAGATGAGCTGCTGCTTCTGCTGCTCCCGGGCATTGTACTTTGCCTGAAGCACCAACCACACACACTTCAGAGTGAATTTATAAACCTCACTTCCATTTACATTTAGACCGTACAAGTATTTAATATTGTTACAAGCGGCACCTGCCTCCCTCGGGTACGCATTGATATCACCGGTACCTGGGACAGACCAACTGAGCTGTGTAAGCCACAGCATTCCTCTGTCAAGAGTTAGTGATCAGTGCCAGACGAGTGATACCATCAGTCAAGAGCGATGACAGTGACAAGCAAGTGTAGTCCATGAGCATCAGTAGTAGAGAGAGAATAACCTGCCTAGACTGTGAGAAAATGGAGTTGAATTGAGTAGAGAGATTTGGGCAGCTGTTAACAACACAGTCTTGAGAGCCAATATGAAAAGAGGGATTGGATGCTTGAGTGGCAGACATTTGAATGATGTTAATGCATGGCGGAGGACATTTTCGGTATATATGTGTGTAAATAACAGGCAAACATTTATTGACTGTAGCTGGTATAAAGACAGTGATGAGGACTAGATTGGCATTAAATATTGCACCCACTGATAGAATAAGTGAAATAGTATAAATAGGCAGTTAAATCTTGAAAGTAATAGCTGCATTTTTATAATATTGCACATAAATTAAGAAATTAAATTAAGCTCTTATTTTTATTAAGAACTCCATCCCTCACGAACTTGGATATGCCCTTGGTGATTTGTAACAATATTATCACAACTGCCATGTATTTGAAAAATGTTCTTTAAAGAGAAGTAATTTATAATGAGATTTTACTGTATACCTGCCCTCTTCATGCTAGCGGGGTGCCATGGTGGGGCAGTAGTCAGGAAGACTACTCGCCTCACACCACGATGGACAGGGTTTGACTCCTGGCGGGTCGTCCACATTTTCGCAAGTGGGAAACATGGCAGATGCTGCCACTGGCTGGTAGGTTTTCTCGGGGCACCTCTCATTTCCACCAATGCTCCATCCTCACCTGCACTCTACACCCAGCTGTCAAGCACCTATCAAAATCTCTCAACTCAACCTCACGCTGGCCACAACACAAATGCAACACCTGTCACAGCGACTTGTAAACTTCCAGATATGTGGAATTTAACTTATGTTTGACGTCACTCTACATTTTACTGAGTTCATCCTACATATGAGAGTTTAGGAATTCAGACAAACATTTAAATTTAGCAGAAATAAGATGAACTATTTTAAGTTTTGCCACAGCTATACGAATGTTATGGTTTATGCTGTTTTGCCTCANTTAGCAGAAATAAGATGAACTATTTTAAGTTTTGCCACAGCTATACGAATGTTATGGTTTATGCTGTTTTGCCTCAAACTGGGAATCATTAACCTTTGCCATCATCCGTTACAAAATATATGACTAATGTGCAACTATTCAAATTATTTAAGCTACTGTTTCAGAAAGTCATCTGTTTACAGCATTAGATAGCAAAAAATATATTATTTCATATGTGCACACACACTGACATTTAAACGCATTACTAGTGATGTCATTTCCAGCAAATAAAAAATATATTCATATTCGAAACTGCTTAATCAAATGTGAAACTCACAATTTTACCCTTTGACACAAATAATAAAAAATAACNTTAGCAGAAATAAGATGAACTATTTTAAGTTTTGCCACAGCTATACGAATGTTATGGTTTATGCTGTTTTGCCTCTTAAACTGGGAATCATTAACCTTTGCCATCATCTGTTACAAAATATATGACTAATGTGCAACTATTCAAATTATTTAAGCTACTGTTTCAGAAAGTCATCTGTTTACAGCATTAGATAGCAAAAAATATATTATTCTAGTGATGTCATTTCCAGCAAATAAAAAAAATATTCATATTCGAAACTGCTTAATCAAATGTGAAACTCACAATTTTACCCTTTGACACAAATAATAAAAAATAACNATATTCATATTCGAAACTGCTTAATCAAATGTGAAACTCACAATTTTACCCTTTGACACAAATAATAAAAAATAACTTTCTTACACAAATCAGATAATTTACACTGAAAAGAATACATGAACCACCTCAATAAATGTATAAAATTTCACAAAGAAAAGATTTAAGTCCTTTTTATTTTTTTTCCTGCTTAGTGGTACGTTCTGAAAACTAAAAAATTATTTTGACATGTGATTATGCAAAACAATGGAATCCTATTTTACCTGCTGTAAATGGCACCAAATGGAATGTGTACACTCAGTAAGTGTTTGCAATGTTGTTAAACCCACATACACAATGATAGGGAACAAGTGTACCTTACCTTGTTGTACATGAGAACGCCAAATATGGCAAGCAGCATGCCGCAGACGTTGGTGACAGTGACAGGATTGCCCAGGATGAATAGCGAAACTGCAATGACAACGATGCGCTTGGATGCACTGGCAACTGCGTACGTCAGGGGCGTCACCAGCGAGAGCACACTGAATGCCACAATGTTCTGCAGCCAGTTGAGCACGCCGTCCGTGAAGAGGAGGGCCACCACCTTGTAGTCTCCATTCGAGAACTGCAGCACACCAACACCACAACACTGTTTAACTACCGCACTCACAGGGCATTTATGAAGGGTGAAGTGGCGAGACTTGGGTGACTCTTAACATCGAGGTCTTGAGAACAGATGAGGATGAAGCGAGGTGAGTATGGAGCAATGCAACTTTNCTTGGGTGACTCTTAACATCGAGGTCTTGAGAACAGATGAGGATGAAGCGAGGTGAGTATGGAGCAATGCAACTTTGGGCAGCGTATCTAGTCTGTAACTCTATAAGTATGTATAATTCATCTTCAAAGTACAATTTTATAAAAAAATTCCAGCATCAAGTTATTTGTTGCCACGCGGTGTCGTTTACTATTGTATACCAATGACAAAATTGTTTACAAAATTTTTTTGGCTTCTCCCTCTTTATTTTTTATTATTAATGCAAGTGAAGATAAATTCATGTTCTTCATATGCACCAGCAGACAGCAGTCAATTTGGCGGTAAACAAAAACCAGAACATATGAATAACACAACTGGTAATCTGAACTGATGTATTCATTGGCTCTAGCAGTACATCAACATCACACAAATTTGGATGCTAAGTAAAGATACCAGTATAGACTATGATGCAGTTCTTTTAGGAACCCTTGGCTAAAAGTTTTAAGTTGACTGTTCACAAACAGTTTAAAGAATTGGGTATAAAACTAGTATACAAACTAATTCGGAATACCTCGCATTCAATGAGGTAATTTAAAGTTTACCACTANTACCAATGACAAAATTGTTTACAAAATTTTTTTGGCTTCTCCCTCTTTATTTTTTATTATTAATGCAAGTGAAGAGGAATTCATGTTCTTCATATGCACCAGCAGACAGCAGTCAATTTGGCGGTAAACAAAAACCAAAACATATGAATGACACAACTGGTAATCTGAACAGATGTATTCATTGGCTCTAGCAGTACAACAACATCACACAAATTTGGATGCTAAGTAAAGATACCAGTATAGACTATGATGCAGTTTTTTAGGAACCCTTGGCTAAAAGTTTTAAGTTGACTGTTCACAAACAGTTTAAAAAATTGGGTATAAAACTAGTATACAAACTAATTCGGAATACCTCGCATTCAATGAGGTAATTTAAAGTTTACCACTAGTAACTAACACAGCCTTACATTTCTTGCAGACAACTCTGTTGACATGAGTACACAATACATGAGGTACCTGAATAACTCGCAGGAGTTCATAAAAATTTATCAATAGCAATAATAACAGCACTCCCATAAAGCCACCATTGAACACAACTCATTACACAGTAGTGCTGCATGTGTATAGGATACATCAGTCAATGATAGTGTGTGTTCCAGCAGTAGTGCGATAGCTCCCACGACAAGTGAATATGATGAAGTGACAATGCTATAGNGGACAATGCTAGCTGGGACCCATAAGTAACTATCATTTTCAAGGACATGACAAGATGCGAGACCATATGACAAACACCCCAGAATGCATTTTTTGGAGGGGAAGGGTGCTGTGTTACCGCAGAAAACTCAATGGCAATGACTGTCACATGTCTCCCAGACTTAGGGTTCACTTACAGTTGGTACATGGCTGCCACAGTGGGAGACCAACATGCTGACTGCAGAGTGGTTAAGACATGGATGTCAACTACAGTGTTTACCATAAACTTGTGGTTTAGAGGTCACAGGATACTTTTACCACAAGTAGAAAATTGCTCTTTCTTTAAAAAGTCAGTGGCACTTATTTCAAGTTACAACAGTAAAAAAAACACACTGCTGGAGAGCAAACAAAACTTACTTTAATTGAAGTTAGTGATCAATTGAAGAATTACTTAGGATACATGGCAATCCGGGGCTATGTCGCCAAGGAATACAAGCCAAGACTAGCTGTTGCCAACAAATGTTTAAAACATGAAAATATGTTTCCACCAGGAATTCAGTCAAGAGTTACAAAAAACAAATGAAAGAGCAAAAAAGACAAGTTATACAAATATATGCAAATTACTTTTATGGAATTAATTCCATGTTTTAAATATCTGTTGGCAACAGTTGGTTTTAACTTGTTCTCGCGTATATTTTTTATGTCAGCCTTTGTGTTTTGCTTGGTGACATAGTCCTGCAATAGTGTATGTATGATGTAATAACACAACTTTTGCCAAGAGGGCTGATGCAGAATGGGTGTGAGAAGTAGAGTTTACCAGGGAGGGCTGCTGCAGCAGTTGTCGGAAGTCGAGCAGCAACCACATGGGCAGGAACATGAAGAATGCCAGCCGGCCCAGGATGTGCAGCAGTCTCAGGTGGTGGACCCCCGTGTCGTGTAGCACCTACCGACAAACTCTGCCAATCACAACATGACCTTCCTCGCACACCACCACAAACCACACACACAAACACCAAACAAGGATGCAAAGTGAAAGTAATATCAGGATCTTCTTTGAGCAAGAATTAAGGGCTCCACCTGGCTGGCACTTAACAGATGAGTAGAGGGGAGTGTAAAGAGGTTTGTATGGCTCTTAACATTGGGGTCTTAAGATCCCATGAGGGTGAAGTGAGATGAGTATGAGGCAGCACTGAAATGTAAGAGTGGGAGAAACCGGTGATCCCCTAGAAAACCCGCAGACTAACGACTAATCCGGGAGCATCCCCATCAGAGACTGCGCATGAAGTGTTTTGCAGAGATTTGGTAGAAAACACATGATTAAAAAATGTTGGATATTTTGTAGTGGTGTGTAAACACAAAAAGCATTTCAGAAATGTTTTGTGCCCAAATACAAGTTTCTAAAGCTCATATCAACTCCAAGGACTATTTATTTTTGGGTGTGAATGGCTAATACGTTCCGAATCAGTTTTTTCTGCTAACTTTTCGGTACAGAAACTTCATAGCTGCCTTTAGCCATACATTATACGTTTATCTTAAGTAGCATCCATAAAAATACAAGTTCAGGCAACTCGCAGACAGCGAGACTGAATGCCAGTTGAACACCTTACATGTAGAGGCGATTAGGCAAGTGTTGAGTGAGCAAGGGTCAGCCTTAAGAGCTCACACATTTTGAGGTGTTGAATGCGCAAAATAGCTGCAGGCATGATAAGACAAGAGACTGACAGTCAGCACAGTAGGCTGCTCTGTCTGAGGAAAATTCCCATCACTCCCAGCCAGCCTGGGTGACATTAAGAATGACAGAATGCAGCTGTGTAGAAATAGGAGTATCCACAGAAACAAACACACTCGCAATGTCCACCATGTTCCTTGCCCCCAACTGAGGTGACTGAACCCAGACTGTAGCAGTAGGAGCAACGCTGCTAACCGTGCAACTACACGGCCCTCTAAAGGGAACAATATTTTGTTCTTTGAATGAATCTTGCGAGAGTGGGTAAGTGACTGCATAAACTATTACTTCGGACATACGCTATTGCAGGACTTTGTTGCATGTTGTGTTGCCGTACCTGGGTGCTCAGGCCAATAGTCTGGTTCTAACACACCCAGCAGCAGCACTCCGAGATAACCTGGAGGACCCAATCTGTCAGATATGAAATCACAAGGACATCATAACCTATAGACAGGTGTTCAACCTGGGGCAGAGGGCATGACATTAGCAGTCCATATTCTCAAACCCCTCAAAGGGCTAAAGTGTGTAAGTATTTTTATTTACAGGGATTGAGTAATGTTAAAATTATTTGTTCACTTTATGAAGGAAATGGGCTTATAGTTTTGTTTGTTTGACTGAAAGATTTTCTTTGTGTAACGGCGGAAGGAATACGGGTATGCACCTCCTTCCGGCTGCTGTATCTTAAGTTTTGGAACAGCAGCGGCCAGGTGCAGACGTGTGTCGCATGGAGGTCCTCAAATTATTTTTGCCGCCACGTTTTAGTTTAATTTAAAGTGTGTAATATGTTTTAAACCTAATCATTTTGGCCTCCACATTTGCATCACGTCCATGGTGGACTCACGTATTCCTTTCCCAGGTACACGTCACGCTCATGTGTACACCAGTGTGTCAGGTTTTTTTTAGTCNTGTATCTTAAGTTTTGGAACAGCAGCGGCCAGGTGCAGACGTGTGTCGCATGGAGGTCCTCAAATTATTTTTGCCACCACGTTTTAGTTTAATTTAAAGTGTGTAATATGTTTTAAACCTAATCATTTTGGCCTCCACATTTGCATCACGTCCGTGGTGGACTCACGTATTCCTTTCCCAGGTACACGTCACGCTCATGTGTACACCAGTGTGTCAGGTTTTTTTTAGTCNTGGTGGACTCACGTATTCCTTTCCCAGGTACACGTCACGCTCATGTGTACACCAGTGTGTCAGGTTTTTTTTAGTCAGAGAATATTCCGGCAGGCAAGCACTTTTTGCCAGCACCCTAATTTGTGAGTCCAAGAGCACATTTATACAGTTATCTGCATATTTTTATTTGGACAATAAAGTGTTATTTTCACGAGATTTTCTCGCAGCCACTAGCCTATGTAATGTGCTTGTGTGTTGGATCATTCTAGTCATACCAGGCAACCAGTGAGTGTTTTCTCTGAGTCCTTCATCACTTAAGTTATTACGGCATGCAGTGTGCCCATAACAGCACTGTGGTGGTAAAAGTGTTATTGTATGCATAGTCGCTGATACTCTCGCAGCCACATGGGTTGAAATTGCTCCAAGACCCCGCTGTAATTTAGAGCTAGCCGACACAAGGGCAGAGACCCTAATTGTGGTAAGTAACAATTACGGGAGCCAACACTGTACGGCAGTTCCAAAAAACCAAGAATGATATTAAAAATGTGCTTGAAGATGGGGACAGATTCCAGTTTCCAAAAACATTGAAGCTGTTTTATCGCAGAAAGCCTGCTGTGTCCGTGTGTGTCGTCTGAAAAGAATCGTCTGGCTTTTTGCACACTTTTGTTTATTTTAGTTCTTGTATTTGCCTGTGTTACACCTGGTACCATCCATAACATTACATGGTTCACATTTGTTTACTTCCATCTAGGACTGAGCCGATACCGGTACCGATATATCGAAACCGGCCGATATCGTAATTATCTGAGTTGTGCGCAATTCATGTTTAAATTACAAATATTAAAACTGATATTTTGCCCTAAAAATCTAAGATGATGCTGTTTTTAACTTGCCATAATTGGAGTGGCTTAGCTCACTATTTGGTTTTATTAAAATAACCACTATTTTTAAATTGGTTTTTACTAAAGTACCCAACTGGCTGTGTTCATTTCTAAAGCAAAATTAGTTACGTTTTGCATTATTGTTTGCAAGACATGTATACAACAAAACAATAGTAGCCACCATTTGCATTTACTGAATTTTATCTATGTAAGCAAGTTTTCAGCATAAACAAAACTTAACATTTAATCAGCCAAACACATATATAATGTTAACAAAAATTAATATTTACGATTACCTCCAAAAATATTTTGTCTTAATGGTTTCACAACAAACCGTTAACACGGCGACGCATAAAAAAAACTTATGTAATCTTGTAATGTTGGTTACATGCTGCACATTACTGCCTCCTAGTGGCGCCATTCTGACAGTTTGTCTTTTTTTTTTGTTTGTTTGTTTGCTGTTGCTGTAGTTATATGATGGTGTTAGGTTAGGGTACGAACGTGGGGAAATTATTTACCTGTGCCAGCAATAAACAAATAAAATAGCTGGAAGAAAAAGTGACTTGTGTAATTTTTTTGCCGTAAGCAACACACAAGAATGCAAGGCTGTTTACAATATTTGCTAATGTTTGGTTTCGAGAGACAAATTTCAAACGGCACTTTGAATGTAAGCACCATTTGAAGTGTTATATTTTTTTTAAGAGTTTCATTGCGTAATGACGTACTTTTCGAGGTTTTTTTTGTCTTCTAAATATGCTTAGGCTTAATATGTGATTCCTAGATTTCTATTTATCGTAATAGTTAGGTCTATCACTAAAACAGTAAAAACAAAGACAATTAAAATTTTATTTGGCTAAATGTTTTAAAAATAAAGTTTTTAATTTTTTGAAACATGCAATAATGTTATTTTTCCTTGTCAAGGCAGTATCTGTATTGGTATCGGCAATAACGGGAAGTTTGTATCAGCAATATCGGAAAAGTCTCAAAAACCATATCGGCTCACCTCTACTTCCATCCTAAGTTTTTTATNAAGTTTGTATCAGCAATATCGGAAAAGTCTCAAAAACCATATCGGCTCACCTCTACTTCCATCCTAAGTTTTTTATTTAGTTCTTATAAATGAAATATTTATAATGTTTTTTCATTTTCAAAGGTGTATAACTCTCCTCATAAACACTCAGGTCAAAAGTTGAATTCAAAATGCCAGCAACTCTAATAAAGTAATGTTCATTCTAGTCATAACTATTTTCAGTCTTCCTTGTGTCTGTATGAAAGGTCACATACCAAAACCAAACATATCAGGTTGTAACAACACATCAGACTCAAAATCAAAGACGACATTAGTTTGACTGGGGTGGTTTTATCTCATTCCAGGCAAATGTGGCTGCCATTCCTTGACAAGCACCAAGTGTGGCCAACCTAAAGACTAGCAAGTCGGCTATATGTGTTTACAAATTTGGCTACAAATTAAAAAATGAAGANCAAGTGTGGCCAACCTAAAGACTAGCAAGTCGGCTATATGTGTTTACAAATTTGGCTACAAATTAAAAAATGAAGCTACGCCCCATACCTGAAGAATTTGTACACTACTATTCAAACTGTTTTTGTTCCTAACACTCACTTTTAAATCACAGAGTCGTGTATATATATTAATAAAAAACTTCAAAGAAGTCTTGTNACAACAAAACAATAGTAGCCACCATTTGCATTTACTGAATTTTATCTATGTAAGCAAGTTTTCAGCATAAACAAAGCTTAACATTTAATCAGCCAAACACATACATAATGTTAACAAAAATTAATATTTACGATTACCTCCAAAAATATTTTGTCTTAATGGTTTCACGACAAACCGTTAACACGGCAACGCATAAAAAAAACTTATGTAATCTTGTAATGTTGGTTACATGCTGCACATTACTGCCTCCTAGTGGCGCCATTCTGACAGTTTGTCTTTTTTTTTTTTTNTTGTAATGTTGGTTACATGCTGCACATTACTGCCTCCTAGTGGCGCCATTCTGACAGTTTGTCTTTTTTTTTTTTTGTTTGTTTGTTTGCTGTTGCTGTAGTTATATGATGGTGTTAGGTTAGGGTACGAACGTGGGGAAATTATTTACCTGTGCCAGCAATAAACAAATAAAATAGCTGGAAGAAAAAGTGACTTGTGTAATTTTTTTGCCGTAAGCAACACACAAGAATGCAAGGCTGTTTACAATATTTGCTAATGTATGGTTTTGAGAGGCGATACATCATTGAGGTCGTATAGTACCACAAATTTCAAACGGCACTTTGAATGTAAGCACCATTTGAAGTGTTATATTTTTTTTAAGAGTTTCATTGCGTAATGACGTGCTTTTCGAGATTTTTTTTGTCTTATAAATATGCTTAGGCTTAATATGTGATTCCTAGATTTCTATTTATCGTAATAGTTAGGCCTATCACTAAAACAGTAAAAACAAAGACAATTAGAATTTTATTTGGCTAAATGTTATAAAAATAAAGTTTTTAATTTTTTGAAACATGCAATAATGTTATTTTTCCTTGTCAAGGCAGTATCTGTATTGGTATCGGCAATAACGGTAAGTTTGTATCAGCAATATCGGAAAAGTCTCAAAAACCATATCGGCTCACCTCTACTTCCATCCTAAGTTTTTTATTTAGTTCTTATAAATAAAATATTTATAATGTTTTTTCATTTTCAAAGGTGTATAACTCTCCTCATAAACACTCAGGTCAAAAGTTGAATTCAAAATGCCAGCAACTCTAATAAAGTAATGTTCATTCTAGTCATAACTATTTTCAGTCTTCCTTGTGTCTGTATGAAAGGTCACATACCAAAACCAAACATATCAGGTTGTAACAACACATCAGACTCAAAATCAAAGACGACATTAGTTTGACTGGGGTGGTTTTATCTCATTCCAGGCAAATGTGGCTGCCATTCCTTGACAAGCACCAAGTGTGGCCAACCTAAAGACTAGCAAGTCGGCTATATGTGTTTACAAATTTGGCTACAAATTAAAAAATGAAGATACGCCCCATACCTGAAGAATTTGTACACTACTATTCAAACTGTTTTTGTTCCTAACACTCACTTTTAAATCACAGAGTCGTGTATATATATTAATAAAAAACTTCAAAGAAGTCTTGTACAAAACACTGAATGTTTTGCTTCACCACACTGTGAGAAACTTCTTCATAAGAAATAAACAGAGTAATCATAACATTTTAAGTTAAAATGCTGGAGTGTTGACAGTGTCTGTTATTGGGAGAACGAAAAAATGAATGTAATACAAGAGTATATAAATTATTTTAAAAAAAAGTTTTTACATTTGGACACCTGGCTACACCCATTCTGCTAAATTTTGTAAAGAAGAAAACCACAGGCTATTAAATAACAAAATGTCATGTTTATTACTTCCTACATCTCAGGCCATTGAAAGTGTCGCTCACACACCACAGCACACAATGTGTCATGTGTAACTTTGTTATCAGCTGACATTAACGCATGGAAACTAGCACAATGGCCTTGAGCTCGTCACCCTGCATTGATACCAGAATGGCAGTGAAGTAATACAAGACAACTCACAGCTAACCACTGTTATGAACGACCCAGCACTTGTGTTTTACTGCTCCTCAAGGTGCAGTTCAAAACTGTCCATATGGTCTTATGTTACAAATTTGTCATTCGATCTTTATAATAATATAATTAGGTTTGTTTCAGCTTGTTGAACCAACAGCAATTACGATGCTGACAGTGTCAGCGAAGAATGCAGACATTTTATGTATTTAAAGTTCCACAATATTCCAGTGACTTTATTGTTGAATATGCTTCCACAATGTACATATAAGCATGTTCCAATAACTAATATAAGCCAATTAGTAAAAAAGTCACACCGCCCAAACATACAAAATTATCCAACCAAAGCTATAAACTCAAACATGGTTCACAGTGGTTAAGTACAGACAGAACTTTTATTTCACGACGATGACTTGGCTGTGATAATCACAGACATTATAGTGTTCATCTACATAAGTTAATATTGGCAGAGTCCCTTAACTGTCAGTGTGGGGAGGATGTGCAGAATATTAACCACATTCTCTTCCAATGTCGCATGATGCAGGCTCACAATGAGTTATTTGAATGTCTGCTCCAACATGGTTTAATAGAGACTGTATTTTATCACATTGATTATGTGTCTTGTTGCTCCTGCAATGAGTGTTGTGATCCAGTCTTTGGGTAATTACAACCTAGTTACGTAGACGTTGATAGTAATCAGATATCTCAGTTTCTTTAGTATGCATACTTAGTAAAATCGAGGCACTGTACTACACACTGTTCAATTATTTTTTAACTGTTCTGGAGACAAGGGGAAGTTAAATACACACACACTTCTTGGTAACATTTTGTTTGGTATAAGTCTGCCTATTAAATACAATCAATATNGGGGAAGTTAAATACACACACACTTCTTGGTAACATTTTGTTTGGTATAAGTCTGCCTATTAAATACAATCAATATTTCATTTTTAAAAATTTTGGTCTTAAACCACACATGATTAAACACAAATTTCACACAAAAAACACATTAAATATACAGCAATAAAAAATTTTTAGAGGTCCAAATTACTCAGTTTAAATTTTGCAATAGTACTGTATTCTTAGGAAACCAGAGTAATAGCAAAATTTTGGGTCTACTGTTGCCAACCAACTAATCAACCATATTTCTGAGATAGCCCCAGAAAAAAAAAAGCCAAAATAGCAGACTACTGCCAACCTGGCATACCTGGTCATAGATGTGATACTGACAGCCGTACCGAGAGCGGTTTTTCCTGAAGGTACAGTTCCTTAAGGACACTTAATTGTGTGTAACATTATTTTACTATTAATAAAAAAAACTAAGGTTTTCTACATCAGTGTTTCAATATTTATATACATTACATTTGTAACAAGCTCAGACAGTTTCAATTATTGCCAGGTATTTGCTTTCGCAAAGTGAAGATCTAAAATTTCAATGCATGTTGCTTTATTTGCTAATTAGCACTGTCCCACATAAACCAGCAACATTACTTTCCCCAGCAAACTTGTTCGCTCGTGATAGCCGTGTTGCTATGATTTTGAAGCAAGTTGTAAATTTCACCTCCTAGTTTGGGAATGTTGCTTCTGCTGTCTCACAAAAGGTGTACTGCATACTTCTACTTTGTTACCATGCCTTTTACAGTCAACTCTTGTTTCTTAGACCACTGGAATAGTGACCTTCTCAAAATAACAATCCTTTTTTTGGGGAACCATTAAAAAAAATTTTATTTGACAGGTTTTTCCAATAAAGCCCCTTTCGAAATAACAACCCTTTTCCAGGGAACCATGAAAGGTCTTAGAATTGAGAGTTTACTGTGATGTGTTACCGTCTGCCATCAAACATCAGGATCATCAACATAATGGATAGCTGTCAAAACATCTCCTTCCCATCTCCTCCCGTTCATTTATATTTTGCAAAGGTTCCTAACAGCTAGTGGTGGGAGGCCTACAGTGTTTCTACAAAGGATTTAGTGGCAGTTGCAAGATTGGCCACAATAAACAGTAAAATTTCGACAAGGCAGGAAAATGCAAGTGACAGTGGAATGTATTAAACACTAGTATCAGTACACACACACGGGGTAAGGTATGTCATTTAAGATATTTCTTGAATAGCACGCCAGAAAGGTGTTGCGACAAATCAGGCATGAAGAACCCATGTGCGCACATGTGTGAGAGATGGCCATCAAAAACGATGCAGCATTTTGTAATTGTGGCGCAGTGGTAGGTACAATGCTTGGCATTTACAGTGGAAGCTTATTTAAAACATAGTAAGTCTCCTATCACAGTGCAGAGGATGTCTCAGCACCATATTTACCTGCAAAGTCATGATACGGTGCCCGATCGCAGCACGACTGGTAGATGGGAGAAACAGTTCAGCAACACATGATCATTCATCAACACAAAAAAGACACACATGACATTCCCATCGACATGTTACATTGCGTGCTGCAGGATTTCATCTGCCACTTGGAGGGATGCGTTGCCCATAATGTGTTAACTGTTGTATGTTTTGTATTGTGATGTCGGCAAACCTGTTCTCTTTAGTGTTTTGTTTTTGTTCTCGGAGAGTATATAGTTGTTGTTAAGGTTTTGTTCAGTTGCGTTTTAATAAAGACGAGATGAAAAAGCAGTGGCAATTATTTATTACAACCCGAGCAGAGAATGATTATCGAACATAATGGTGGACACCTGTCTGGCATGATATTCACTAAATAACATGTGAAATGTACTGTAAATAGCATAACAAACCCTATATACATATATCAGTATTAAACACATTCCACTATCACTTGCATATTTCTGCCTTCAAGAAATCCTACTATTTATTCTGCCCAACATCGTACTTTGAATAAGAACTATACGTTTAAACAAATCAGCTGTAACTGAGCCACTGTTACTCTGGCTGAGTTTTCTGTATAACTGTATATTCTCCACTTCAAAGGAAGAGGCCACTCTGCTCCAACGTCAGTCCATCATCAGATTAATTGTCGCCAGGCAGTTGTACAGCCGGGCAGTGCACCCATTCAAAAGGGCCTGTGAGAACACTGGGTTATGCAAGCTCCAGTCAAACGCAATAACTAAAGTTCTTCCAATGTCAAACTCTCAAAGTCACTACTAACCACTAATTTTTACATCAAATTGCCTTCACTATTTTTCAGTTTGGAAAAAAAAACGCTCATAATACCAATTGTGGAATTTAAATTTTTCTACAACCTCAAAAATGAGTTGTAAATCACACTTTTAACTGCTGCATACGTGTCCATCAATTATGAGCNAAATTTTTCTACAACCTCAAAAATGAGTTGTAAATCACACTTTTAACTGCTGCATACGTGTCCATCAATTATGAGCTGAATTAGTGAAATCATATCACAGAGGATAGGTAGCAAATGGGAGCATGAGGTGTAAGAAAATTCTATACACAATTACATGGCCATGTTTTTGGACACTGATTTCTGGTATATATAAACTACATGTTGTGTTAAGTGAACCTACCTTTTTCGAAAATATATTCTGTAGCGAGAATCCCATAGTTGCCACCAGAGCGCTCACCAAGCCCAGCATGTCAAACGAAAGCTCTGTGACGGTAGCTACGGCAACACCGACGATTATGGGAACCAAGGATGCATACACCTGCACAAGAAATTCCACATTTCATTACCGACACAAGTTACGTGCCAGAAAATGTGTAAAAACCTAATTCTCTTGACAGACACACAACAAGAGCATAGGGTGCAGCAAGGTAAAGATTGGACACTGTTCAGAAGGAGTAAGAAATGGACACAATAAAAACATTGTAAGTCTTACATAGCAAGGGAAATTTTAATTTGTTTGAAGCACTTGAATTTAAATCTAAAAAAAATGTTGGAATTGATTAATCAACTTTTGTAGTCTTTCTTTCCAAATGAACCATAAATGTTACAATTTTGAAACTAAGTGCACCCTACTTAAAGTTATTTTTTCTGTTCAATTTTTAGTAAGTTACTAGTTACCTACTTGGTTGGAAAACTAATGCATTATGTTAAAAATATTGCTAATAAATAACTGTACAACATAACCTTGAACTTGTTAAGTTAATACCGATGTCTGATGATAGAACTCATACACAAATTGAAAATAATAAGTACTCACACCACAAGTCTGCTTTTCCCTAAAAATTATCCTCGAGAGGATGACGGTGAAAAACGGCATTGTGGCCTTGACTGAAAAAAAAAAAAACAAGAAGTTGAGTTGAGACAGAACTCATTGCAAGTTATAATACAACACAGTTTTCGCATGCCGATGTGAAAAAAATAATTACACCATATGCCTCACCTAAAGAAGAAAGGCCTAATGAAACAGATTCATTACATGACTCCCCATCTCAAAAGAGTTCAAAAAGTGAGATAGATTATGGTGGAGCTTAAAGGTTCTGCTTGCCTACAGCAATTTTGAACGTTCGAGGCCTTGGAATGTATAAACGCTAAGGCTGACTTCTGCTCGTTCACCAGTTGCCTCATCACCTGCACAAGGTACCCAAGTAGCATGCAGTCNCTTCTGCTCGTTCACCAGTTGCCTCATCACCTGCACAAGGTACCCAAGTAGCATGCAGTCTTTCCGTCAGTGACGAGCCTGAACAGTAAGTGGTGACCTTATATTTTTGGGGGTAGGCCATTAAATATAAAAAAAAGAGTGTGATACCTGTCTAAAGACAACACAAAAGTTTCATCATAGAAAATTTAGCAGCTAAAACTAATTCCGAAAACACCCATTTTAACCATTTTCACACCCAAAAAACTAACCCTTAAAGTTGAAATGAGAACCTGAAACTTGTCTTGGCACAAAAAATTTCTTAAATGCTTTTTTGTGTTTAGACACCACTAAAAAATATTCAACCTTTTTTTAAATCATGTGTTTTCTACCAAACTTCTGCGCCAGCCAGCAGCGGCCAGCAGAGCCTTTAACAGNTTAAATCATGTGTTTTCTACCAAACTTCTGCGGTTGAAGTATTAGTGCAGATGGGGGTTGAAGCAAGGTGAAGATGGAGCAGTAACATGTGTATTATAATGTGATGTACAATAATAATATTATAATAATACTGATAATAATAACAACAATAATAATAATAATAATAATTTCAACTTGCAGTTGGGCTATCCTATCACCCTGTGGCAAATGCTTCCTTCCCTCATCCCTTTTCACTTTCCAGTTCCTTCCTAAATCGCCCAGCCCCTTTCTCCATAGGAAAACTTCAAGAAAACGCACTGGGCAACAACACTGTCCACCAAAATGAGCACTCAAGGTAGAGTAGCCGCTTCCCACGGAGCATGACACTAGACCGTACAACTTTCACAACTCAAAGAACGGTAGTACACTAATTACCAAAATTGTCAGAAAAGTAATATTTATTTTACATATGAAAGAAAAAAGTAAATGTATATTTTTTAACACTGAAAAATATTTTGCTACAATTTACTAATTAAATAGTTTTTCTTTTAAATCAATAAAAGTATATTTTTAATCAAAAATTACACTTATTTCCATTCTGGATGCCTAAAAAAGCATATTTTACAAAAAAAAATTAACCAACTAAGATTATTATAATAATTACTCTAATTGTATATAATAAATCATTAATAATCATGTTAAAAGTATTTTAAATAATAAATTCACTTCACTCGTGAAAGTTTATCATTTTTATAACTAAAATGGATGGCTGTGTAATCAGTTTTTAAAAATATTTGTAAACATATTACTAACTTTGTATTGCATACAGATTAATTATGATCACAGTATCAGGCGAAGGTTTTCTAGCAAAATGTGCTTTCTGAAGCATCCAAAATGTAAATACATTAAAATTTCGATGAAAAATAACCCACCACCTCATTTCCCACTTGACGAAAATGGAAGTGACCTCGCCAGTATGTTGGGAAGCTGGTTGGCTAAGAGACACTATTATCACTGCCCCTCGAGGCAAGACATCATCCACTCTGTTTGCAGTTAATTGAGCACTTCTGCGCCAGTATGTTGGGAAGCTGGTTGGCTAAGAGACACTATTATCACTGCCCCTCGAGGCAAGACATCATCCACTCTGTTTGCAGTTAATTGAGCACTTCTGAATGCTTTGTTTAGAATATACTTTCCTGCCAATTTGGTATCCCTCCACCACTCATAAAATTAACAACAATATAGATTCAATCACTTTACAGTGCGCCAACTAAGTGAAGCTATGAAAAGGAATGTAAACATGTTCCTGACTTGTTAATCCTTATTATGGGCTTTAAACAAATCTGAAACCAATTAAATAAATTTACCACCCACAAAATTTAACATCACAATTTTAACATGGCATGAAATTTCTAGTCTGAAGGCACTAGTCAGACTAAAATCTTTGGTTGCCACTATTTTATATTCATTTAAATTTCGTAAGCCAATGTGCTGAAATAGGAAGGCACATCCTACCGTAGACAGTACTTAACGTTAGGAATATGAAAATGACATAATGCTTACTTTCACTAGTCTAGCAGCTGTGTGCAGTTCACTCAGCAACACCAAACTATTGGCAACAAATGGGCAAATCATCCTCCTTATAGTCCGTTCAATCAAGGATTCACTGTATTATCTCGTCACCAGCCTCAAATATTTACTAGCCAATGGCAACCTGGCAAATGTAAATTTCACGCCATGATGTAAGACATGTTCTCCTTATCAATAACAACTTCACTATGAGAATGTCTGTGAGTTTGTCCATAAAAAGGTAATTATCAAGTTTAGTGACGTGTCCAAAAAGTTAAGAAAACTTTGCCAATTTTTTTTNATGCATACGTTAGTTTTGTTTGTAATTACTATGGAACACAATTTCAATTTAAATTATTGGTAATTATCTAGTGTAAGGGCTTTTCTGTAAAAAAAAAAACCCAAAAAGTGATATATTTCCACTCTACTAATTATGCAGAACACGAATATACTAGGGGCATTAACGTCAGNTCTACTAATTATGCAGAACACGAATATACTAGGGGCATTAACGTCAGACCAATTTCATGATATGTGCCCACCTAACCTAACTGAACCTAACCCCATGACGAGTGAATCACTATTTTACATTTTTAAACTAACCTAGTATTGTAAGGTGTTAATCTAACCTAGGATAGTAGGGTTTTAAACTAACCTAGGATAGTAGGGTTTTAAACTACGCTAGGATTTTAGTTTAACCTCGGATTTTAGGGTTTTACACTATGCTAGGCTTTTAGTCTAATCTAAGATTTTAGGGTTTTAAACTACGCTAGGATTTTAGGTTAATCTAGGACTTTAGGATTTTAGTAACAGTTAAACACACTGGAAATCTATGAATCAACTCACCTAGGTAGGCGACCCATTCAATTGCAGTGCATCTTACCTCAATCGACAAAAAAACCACAATATGATAAGCCATAAAGTAACACCCGCCACATAGACTAATATTACGCGCAGAAGAACTCGTTCTTGCATCCTCCAATCTTAAATCACAAGCCTTCGCACGGTAGGGATTTGGACGTCACAACTCACAAAAAACACATCCACACTATCTGGCTTCTGAACTGATATTAATGGCTTCTCAACTTCAACGTAAAATCCTGTGATGAAGACGTATACAGCAAACAGCCAATAAGGTGACGGCACGATGCGCATTTGTTCACATCATTAATGCATTACTTCACCATTAATGCAATATTAAGGCGTCAGACATAAAAAAAGAGGCGGGCCGCTTGTACTATTAACTATTTCATTTAATACGTACTACTTATTTTAACATTACGCCGTCCTGAATATCCGCGGCCGGTAGGCAGTGTGGGAAACACTGATGCGCAGCCATTAAACATGGCGACCGCCGTAAACATATGGGCCGAAGTGCTCGTACATTTGACAAATTTTTTAAATATGTTCTACTTATTTTAACATCAAGCCCTCTTCAATATTAAAAAGGTAAGCTGTGCAGAACCTATAAATGCTACTTTTGTTCGTCTAGGACGTTTCCTTCAGAAAAGCCGTGACACTAGATAATTAACAAATTATTTTTTTTAACATAAATTTAATTTGAGTTATACCTATATTTTAACATATCCAGTTAGTTCAGCTTTGCTTTTATAATTAAATATCTGTAAATACAAGTATAGGCTATCCTTCAATTCATAGGAATCCTACTAATATTATACATGCAAAAGTCTGTGTGTATGTTTGTTACCACCCAGCTCCATAACGGCTGAATGAATTTTGATGAAATTTGGTATGTGGGTACTTTAGGTCCTGGAATAGGACATAGGCTACTTTTTATACCGGAAAATTGTACGGTTCCAGTGGAACAACAGCAAAACCTAATTCTGCAACGGCTGGGAACGTGACCAAAATATTTTTTTCCTCTGGTGTCAGAGTTTATCAGGCCACCCAAGGACCTCTGAAATGGCTTAACGACTGCTATCAATTGATAACAACTGGGACCGAATATTTAACGTGCCCTCCGAAGCACGGAAGCGCTCAGATGTTATGCCACTAAATGGTCACCCATCCAAATGTGTACCGCTGGGAACGTTGCTTAACTTTGGTGATTGATTAAGATCCCTCAGCCAAGCGCAAAAAGTAGTACCTACGTACACTTATTTCTAAAGCTACAACTTAATGAAACTCATGTTTTGATTTTCATACATCGACGCTGGAAAGTGGAAATGTGGTAACTACGCGATAGTTGCCCAGATACACTCCAAAAACCATACCCTACTTCTAGGCTATCTGGTAAAAAATATGTTTTTCTTTTGGGTTGCCGTAATCAGTTAAAAACCAAGGCCAACATAGTATAATTTTATAATTCTGTTTTCACATAAATTAATTGTCTTTTCCCAATTTATTTATTAATGTATCACTGTACAACTAAATTGTACCCGGGTGAAGCCGGGCCGGTTCACTAGTATTCTACATGTAATGTAAATTTTTCAACTAAGCAAATCATAATCAATAATGGTTTGAGATTTAATTAAACACACAGAACAAAAAAAAAACAAATGTGAACGATAGACTTTAAATAATAATGTTATGATTCCTGAAAGGCAAAATGCCTGAAGAGTCACTAGAATACACAAACTGAAAAATATTTCCTAGAATCTAAACAATACTTTATAATCCCTGGTAGGCAATATACTCGAAAAGTCAATAAATACACAGTCAAAATGTTTCCTAGACTAATACCTTTATAATTCCTGGCAGGATACACTACACACTTGGATTAATAATTTTTAGCAAATGAAATGACTTTTCAGAACACAGTACCTACAATGCCATTGTGCAAAAAATGTAGTCTGTCTTCACGCTCGCTGTTGCTGTTGGTTGTACCCATAGAACTGCTACTGCTCGTGTCACAAGATTCTGGTTTACTTGGATTTGGTGGATTCTCTTGCAGTGGAAATGAAAAGAAATCCTGAGAAACAGAAATCAGCTTGGCAGTGCGTTCGCTCGTTAACCTGTTCCTCTTTTTGGTTTTAATTGTGCTGAAAGCCTTCCAGCTGTGGATCACATGAGGCAGCTGTTGATGGAACATTAAGAATCCTTGTAGCAAATTTAGATAACTGAAGAGTTGTGCAATATCCCTTCCACCGTGGAGAAATATTCTCTGCTGCCTGCCAAATGATGTCTCGACTCCACAAAGTGTGTTTGGCACTGCATTCTGCAGAGTCTGCCATCACAGATACTTCATCAATGTTTGGGATGTTTTCGCAACGTCCAGATTTGTATCAGGTGCAGTAAGTAATTCATCTTCTGACAATTTAGAGGCACAAAATAGTATTAAAATTTGAATAGTACATGAATAAATGCAGCAGTCAAACACACAGAAGGTAACAGCTTACATGATGTTTCTGTAGTAATTGGTTTTGATGGCTCAATTCTCAGTTTTTTAGATTCTTGATTCTATAATTCCTTAAACATCAAGGGTATCACGGAATTGAAATTTTACATCCCTAAATGGTAATTATTAAGTTATGGGGCTTTTCTGTAAAAATAAAAACAATTCACGGAAAATGGTATATTTCCATTCTACTAATGATGCAGAACACGAATATACTAGGGGCATTAACGTCCGACTAATTTCGTAATATGTGCCCACCTAACAGAACCTAACCCCACGATGGGTGAATCACTATTGTACATTTTGAAACTAACCTAGGATGTTTAGGTGTTACACTAAACTACGAATGTAGGATTGTAGAGATTTAAAGGAACCGTAAAACACACCAAAAGAATGTAGATTTTCTTACCTAGATAGGGATCTGGTATAATTCCTCTGACGTTAATAGACGTAAACAAACATACTTCGCAAGTTTTTTACATATGTTCTACTTATTTTAACATTACACCCTCTTGAATATGAACAAGGTAAGCTGTGCAGAACCCATTAATGCAACTTTTGTTGGTCTAGGACGTTTCGTTCAGAAACGTAAACAAACTGGCTATACTGCTCATTTCGCAATTTTGTTCAATTTTTTTATATGTTGTACTTATTTTAAAGCTACGGCCCTAGTATATTCGTTTTCTACGTGATTAGTAGAGTAGAAATATATCATAATTTTGAATTTTTTTTTTGGTTTTTTTTAGTAAAGCCCCTAAACGTAATAATTACCCCCTAAAATTGATTTAAAAACATGAAGTAAATGTTAATTGCTGTGTGACTAAAAATTTGAGCATAACTGAACACTCAGTTTCTAAGAATTTATTAAAATAATATTTCTGAAAATTCTTTTACTTCTTAGTGTGAACAACCCATATTTGAATTTTTTAAATAAATATACCTACGTTTGATTCCTGATGCAAATTACTTCTCCCAGAAATAGTTGCTCAAACAGTTCTNTTACCCCCTAAAATTGATTTAAAAACATGAAGTAAATGTTAATTGCTGTGTGACTAAAAATTTGAGCATAACTGAATACTCAGTTTCTAAGAATTTATTAAAATAATATTTCTGAAAATTCTTTTACTTCTTAGTGTGAACAACCCATATTTGAATTTTTAAAATAAATATACCTACGTTTGATTCCTGATGCAAATTATTTCTCCCAGAAATAGTTGCTCAAACAGTTCTTTGTATTAGCTTCCAGTACACGGATTGTATCCTCTCTGGACAATTTTTACATGTTGTCATATGTCTCTTCATTCTTGTTGCATTATTTGCGTAAGTTTGTCCACAATATTTACATTTTCCTGTTATCTTCTTTGTGTTTCCCTCAAAGACTTCAATATAATTGTGCCACACACTAATATTTTCCCCATTAGGCAATACTTACAATCGCACTTTACATTTACTTAACCCGATAAACGTAACATGTACTTCGAGACTTGGGGCTCGCTCACAGTAACGTTTGAGCTGTCACCAACTCACAACTACACAGTATACCTGTCAAGGTAAATCCCCTGCACAGGGGAAATCCCTTTATCAATTTCTCATTGTTTAGCAACGTGAACCACCTATTATATAGAGGAACTGAGGCAGGGAAGTCCACTTATCATTTTCTCAAGGGTCTCTTTTGCAAGGTGAACCCAAGCAGCCCGCCTGTTGTGAAGCCAGGAAATTCGTTTTGAACTTGTATTTTCATTTAATTTCCCCTTTTTTAGTTGAAAAGTTTGTTAACCAAATATTAAAGAAAAGTGAATCCCTATAGTCAGTTGATCATCCCAAATAATTTTAATAAAATACTGTAATTTTAAAATTAGGAAATTTTCTAGAACAACATATTAAAAAATTTCCCGGCCCACATCTCTGCAACCATCAAACGTAGGTAAAACAGAGCACATGAAGACAATATACCCTTGATAATTTAAAACACAAAGTACACTCAGAAATGGCACAAGACATAAGAGACTTCCTACGCTTTGTATGAAGGCAACCAATAAAATGCACTAGCAACACTACATATATTTGAACTAGCAAAATTATTTCATTTATAGAAAAACTCACGTAGTTGCAAATGAAAAAAAAATTGAAATTACTTTGAAAATTAAAATAGAAATCAATCTGAAGTTAGAGAAAATTAACTGGAACTGAGTCAGGCAAATTTAGACATTCAAATAAATTTAACTATCACCTCCCTTTTGTGAGCAATATTAAATTTCAAATTACGTGACAAAATAATTAATACTGGAGTTTCTGGTTAGAGTAAGGTTTATCAGTGTGTCAGATTAATATGTAGGAATTTATTACACCTCAGCCAGCGTGCATGCTATAATTACAAGTTCTCAGACCTCTGGAATGTTCTAGGTAGGTGAAAACTGTAAAACCTCAAAATAAAATTATTAATAATAAGCTCCAGAAAATGACTAACTCTCTATAAGGACCAGAAAATTAATTGATGGATGATGACACAATAGTAAAGTAAGCCTTTGGAAATACTCATCCTTCCGAAGTGGAGTTGACAGCGTCTGTTGAATATAAACCACTCAAAATCTAAAATCTAGCGTTTCAGGACTCTTGCTTGTCCACGCACATTTACAGAACTTTGAGGCGCCTCTCTACACCTCTCCAAGGCGTACAACGGCCAGTCGCGGCAAAATTTAACAGAAAAATTATGATGGACTGCCTCCCATCATGTCTGGTTTGAGAGTCCCAGGGTTCACACAAGAAGACAATGCCCCAGAGAAGAATTTCAGATGTCATTTCTGTTATCACAAACTTAAGACAACAATAGTAAAAGTTAATTTCTCTGAGGTGCAAATAAACTTACATACCTATGTTTAAATAGGTTGCTGCAAAGAGAAAATAAAATTACAGGTACTTCTGCCACTGAATATATACTGCACTCTTTTGTAATATCTAAATACATAAGAAAAGAAAATTATAAAGAAATTTAAGAGAGTTTGTCCTCAAGATACAATTATAACCAAAACTAAATTTCAAATAATTGAACAAAACAAATGTGATCAAATTAAAATACTGACTCAGTTTTCAGATGTAAACAAATAAACATGTGGAAGGATACTGTCTCACCACAGTAAAAAAGTGAAAATTGCACAGTTAGGAATTGGCTGCAAGGGAAATGAGGTAGGTGGTTTCGCACGCAATGTGCGAAAATGCTGAATGATAAGTACATGGAATGTACGAGGGATGAGAAACTAATGTGATCCTGTGAACAAAGGGCATGTAAGGCAACCATTAACCTAGATACAGTGGAACATCTTATGTAGAGTTTACAACGCAGTGAAAGAAATGATAGAATAAAATGACCAAGTTAAAACGTCAGCTGTCGTCATGAACAAGCTGTTTTGAAAAATTCAAAGATGAACTTGCTGAAATTAAAGAAAAACTAAAGTGGCAAGCCATGGAAGAAGAGGAAACAAAAACCATCAGTAATGATCTCGAGGCTCAACAACAATACCCGAGAAAGAACACATTCTGATTAGTGGTATACCTCAAAACGAAAAAGAAGATTTATACGATTTGGTAATAAATACTGCAAAATCATTAAATATGGACCTCTCTAAAAGGGATATTGTTGTTGCTCAACGACTCACCACCAAAAAAGTAAATTGAAATTATGCTATCATTGGAAAACTAGTATGTAGATTGAAAATGGAAGTGATTATGCGGGCCATATACAACAAATGTGGATTAGCCACTTAGGAGCTAGGATTCGGAGGTAAGGAAGCATCAATCTACATCAATGATCATTTAACCTCGAAAAACAATGTACTTGCAAAAAGAATACGGGCCTAAAGGATAAAGGAGGCCAGATTATTGATCTTTGTGGCATGGACTACAAAAATTTTGTCAGAGAAAAAAAATTAGGGTGTTATGGTAATTGGAATACATATAAAGTGATAAAATAATTAGCATAAAGTGTTATAGAATAAATACATTAAATGAAAATAGTGAGTGAACTGTAGGTCAAAATAGGACATATGGTGTATGGAGTTAATATAAAAATTACGTGGTGCATGATAGTAATGTGTTCAACAGCTAATAACAAGTATGAGAGCGATGTTAGTTATANTAGGTCAAAATAGGACATATGGTGTATGGAGTTAATATAAAAATTACGTGGTGCATGATAGTAATGTGTTCAACAGTATGAGTATGAGTAACAGTAACCAAAGTAACAGTAACAGTATGAGAGCGATGTTAGTTACATGGTGGCAGAAAATGGATCCAGTAATTATTTAGAAAAGCGGCTTTTCTGAAGGAAACGTTGATGACCCACAAAAGTAATGGTAATTATCACGTTTAATGACTTTTCTGTAAAAAAAAAAAAAAAAATCACGGAAAATGGGGTAATTTTCTAGTTTAGGGGCTTTCCGAAAATAATAAAAAAAAACTCCAGAAAGTGGTATATTTCGACTCTACTAATAACGTAGAACACGAATATACTAGGGGCATTAACGTACGACGAATTTCCTAACATGTACCCACCTAACCTAACAGAACCTAACTCCACGATGGGTGAATCACTATTTTACGTTTTTAAACTAACCTAGGATTGTACGGCTCTAAACTAACCTAGGATTGTAAGGTTGTACAGTAATATAAGATTATACAATATTAAAAAAATCTCCGATCAACACCCTACAATCACAGACTACATGGGAACCCTATAATCCTACGTTATTTTAAATAACTACAATCCTAGGTTAGTTAAAATCGCTACAATCCTAGGTTAGTTTAAAAATGTAAAATAGTGATTCACCCATCGTGGGGTTAGGTTCTGTTCGGTTAGGTGGGCACATATTATACAATTAGTCATACGTTAACGACGCTACTATAGTCGTGTTCTGCGTTACCTACGAATACTCCAAGGTTAGTATAGAAAGAATGTGAAATTGTGCTGTATAAACGTCCGGAAAAAGCCTTGTTTGACTTACGTAATATAACTACATTTGCACGTTAAGCTACCGGATAGGATTTGTGGGTTTCACACTAAACTACGAATTTAGGATTTTAGGGATTTAAAGGAACGTAAAACCCACACAAATAATATAAATGCACTCACCAATGTAGGCGGGTTGTACATACTCTTGTCAATGGCCCATTCAACGTCAGATCACTAGATGAAATCACAGTTTTCACGAAGCACCACATACGCGAATATAACGCACTGAAACACTCATTTACAGCCGAATATATATACAGAAGCACTCGTTAATAGGCTAATATAACGCAGAAACGTAGTCTTGCTTGCTTTTTTTCCGTCTTAAATCACGAACGAAGCACCATCGAACTGACCACGACCGCTGCCTGCATGCATACTAACGTATGACTCGTGATGTCTTATGCGCCCGGCAGATTGCGTGAATATGCTATGCGTAGCCATTATTAATGGCGGCAGACGTTAACAGGCGTAAACATCAACTTTCGCGATTTCTTTAAATATGTTCTACTTATTTTAACATTACGCCGTCTTGAATATCAACAAGGTAAGCTATGCAGAACCCGTTAATGCAACTTTTGTTGGCATAAAACGTTTCATTCAAAACGTAAACAAACTGTCAGAAACAGTCACCTCACAAACTTGTTCAATTTTTTAAAATATGTTGTACTTATTTTAAAGCTATGCCCCCAATATATTCGTGTTCTACGTTATTAGTAGAGTCGAAATATACCACTTTCTGGAGTTTTTTTTTTATTATTTTCAGAAAAGCCCCTAATCTAGAAAATTACCGAAAATGGTATATTTCGACTCTGCTAATGACGCAGAACAAGAATATACTAAGGGCATTAACGTCCAACTAATTTCGTAATATGTGCCCACCTTATCTAACAGAACCTAACCCCACGATGGGTGAATCACTATTTTACATTTGTAAACTAACCTAGGATTGTAGGTTTTACACTACCCTAGGTTTTTTTAGGGTTTTAAACTAACCTAGGATTGTAGGGTTTCACGCTAACCTAGGATTGTAGAGTTTTACACTAACGTAGGATTTTAGGGTTTTAAACTAACCTACGAAATTAGGATTTTAGGGAATTAAAGGAACCGTAAAAAACACCGGAAGAATATCAATTAACTCACCTAGGTAGGTGGCGGGTCCTCTGCCAATTCAACCTTACTTCACTCGACGAAACACCATATCTACTAAAACGCCTCATAGGCAAATATTACGCACTGAAGCACTCGTTCATAGCCGAATATTACGCACTGAAGCACTCGTTCATAGCCGAATATTACGCACTGAAGCACTTATTCATAGGCGAATATAACGCTCAGAAGCACTCATTCTTGCTTTCTCCGTTTTTAAATCTGTCGGATTGGGACATCACAACTTACCCCGGCAACGACATAACGGCTACTGAGCTGTTCAAAAATTACCGTTAAAATCACATGTGACACGTCACATGATGTAACAATACCCAACAGCCAATAAAGTGATGGCAGGAATCACGACGTCACCAAAAATCATGGCGTGAGATGTAAACAAAGCTGCAAACTGTTCGTACTTTTAACTATTTTATTTAATACATTCTACTTATTTTAACATGATGACTTCCTGAATATTAACAAGGTAAGCTGTGCAGAATCCATTAATGCTACTTTCGTTTATCTAGAACATTTCCTTCAGAAAAGTCACTAAACTTAATAATTACTGTCGGCTATGTGGCAGGTGTTGCCTGACCGTTTTAGAAGATCATGGTGTTTTGTCAGGTGAGGTAAGGTGCACGACGGTAGTTGAATTTGCAGAGGACAGTGGAATTGTACCCGCCGCCTACCTAGGTGAGTATGCTTTACTGTTACTTTAAAACCCTATATTAGAATAAAATTTTAGGTTAGATTAAAACTCTAGAATCCTTGGTTAGATTAAAACCCTACAATCCAAGGTTAGATTAAAAATGTAAAATAGTGATTTACTCATCGTGGGGTTAGGTTAAGTTAGGTTAGGTGGGCACATATTACGAAATTGGGTGGGCAAATGTTAAATTGAGGTGATTTTGTATTTTTTGAGCGTGTATTTTTAGTGATTTTACACCACAATTTTCCTCATCCTCATAGCCCTCCCCACTATCGTATTTGTGGTTTGTATCGATACGTTAATGCCATAGTAAATTCGTGTTCTGGGTAATTAGTAGAGTGGAAATATACCACTTTTCGTGACTTTTTTTTATTTTCAGAAAAATCCTTATTCTATATAATTACAGAGAATTTTTTGCCTATTTGTACAGTGTTTGTATTAGTTTGCAGCTATGAACTGACGACGGACGTACGAAGTCTGGTTGTAAATCGCTCGGCTGGGAGACGGACGGACGCGACGGGCGTCCTGCCTCAAACGCAACGTTATTGCTGTAGTGCTTACAGTAAATACATATCGTTTCACTTTTGTACTACTCTCCTGGAAGCTCAGGGAGCACATTAGCACCCCGATTAACAAAAAGCTTTTTTGTGAATGTACTTTGTTGATAAATAAAATAAACATAAAATAAATACAGCAAATATGCCACATTTGTGTTGGAATTGTTTGATAAATCAACTCAAATTTCCGCTCCAACTCTACCAAGCAACATGAACCTACCTGACAGAAATCTCTGTCAATAAAAGTTCACTAACCTGTGTGTGCGTAAGAAACTGGTACTTTCCATATGCTGACGTGTGAGAAGACAGATGTAAAGAATTTTCCGAGTGCTAGTGGCACGATGATTTTGAAGTAATAATTCCAACTAAACGCAGCAAACATCCTGATGCCCCACAAATTAAAAAAGGGACCAGAATAAACCGTAATAGATGTTAACTGCACCATGGTGACAGTCATCGGGTAAGGAAATTCGTTCAGTAACATTTTGCCTATTACATTGTTGCTCGAACTGACTATGTACCAAAGTAAACACAAAAATAACACTTTGAGCACTTCTCTTGCTTGATGACTTCCAGACATGTCATCGGTTAAGCTAATCAATTACAGTCTTAACCTAAAAAATTAACACGAAACACACTTTCACAGCATCTCAACTATGCGACACATTCTCCGCACCCACACATGCACACCTCCAGACTTTCATTTTCCATTTTCAATCAGATCTTTAGACTATGTTCCATTTTATACAACAAAAAATAAATAATACTACCTAAGTATACTCTTATATTCCTGTCAGACTACGTCTTGCCGCGCGTGCACCGCATCAACCGGCACATTTCTTTCGCCAGTTGTGTCTTTCTAAGTTGTGTGTTACTAAATTGAGATAATTATAAATTATGATTTTATAAGTTACGGCATTCTGAAGTTATATGATTCTGCTTTAAGTGTTTCTAAGTTATGATAGTTCTAAGTTGTGTGTTTCTAAGTAATGATAGTTCAAAGTTATAATTTTCTAAGTTACAATGTTTGGAAATCATGTGTTTCTGCATTGCGTGGTAATTATTTAGTTTGGTGGCTTTTCTGGAAAAAAAAAAAAAAAAAAGGTGGTATATTTCCACTTTTCTAATAACGTATAACACGAATATACCAGGGGCGTAGCTTTAAAATAGGTACAACATATTTTTAAAAATTGAACAAAATTGCGAAATGACTGTTCAGACAGTTTGTTTACGTTTGTGAACGAAACGTCCTAGACCAACAAAAGTTGCATTAACGGGTTCTGCACAGCTTACATTGTTCATATTCAAGACGGCGTAATGTTAAAATAAGTAGAACATATTTAAAGAAATGGCGAAATTTGATGTTTCGGTCTATTATTGTCTACCACCATTAATAATGGCTGCGCATTGCATATTTCACGCAATCTAGCGTCCGCAGATGTCATCATGGGCCATACGTTAGTATACCAGTGTCTCGCCACAGGTGCGGATCGCAGTGAGTTATGTGTTGCTCCGTTCGTGATTTAAAACGAATAAATCGAGCAACAGTGCGTTTGTGCGTTATATTAGCCTATTACCGAGTGCTTCTGTGTATATATTCGGCTGTAAACGAGTGTTTCAGTGTGTTATACAAGAAACATGGGACAATAAGTCATATTTCCTTGCTGTTCTTGATGATTACACTCATTATTCTGTTGTTGCTCTACTGGAACACAAGTCAGAACTTGATCAAGAACTAAAAAGCATCGTAGCTGAGTTTAAAACAAAATGGAACTCAAAAGTTCACATGCTGTGCTGTGACAACGCGGGAGAAAATTCGTCAAGTGATTTAAAGGAATGGGCAAAAGAAAAAGGAATAAAATTTGACTATTCCCCACCGTACGTTCCAGAACTGAATGGAAAAAGTGAACACCAAATGAGAAGCCTGATGGAAAAAGTGCGCGCGCTAATTTTTCACTCAGGTCTCCTTAATGAATTTTGGGGCGAAGCTCTCTACGTAAGATCGTATCTTTTGAACTGCAGCCCGCATGTAGCACTATCTGCCAAGACTCCATACGAAATGTGGAATGGTGTACTACCAAACTTAAAAAATCTACAGATTTTCGGATCTCATGCTTTTGGGGTCACTTGAAGGAACTTGATCAAAGAAGTCATGAGTACATTTTTTGTCGATTACACCACCACGGGCTTCCGACTGTACGACAAAAAAAATCGTAAAATCATCACATAAAGAGATGTAAAATTCACCAGAGAAAATCATAATACACCCAAAAGAAATTTGCTGTTTGTCTTCTTAAACAACAACAATCAGAAAGAAGATAGTGAAAGTGAAATCAGCTCCGAATCTATTCGGAAGAAGACAATGACTCAGGTGCTGATGATGAGTCACAACCCAATCACACCCAAGACTCCGAAGATGCTCAAGAGCACGATGATGCAAATAATGATCCAGTACAACAATCTTCTGGAATAAGAAGATCTCTATGGAAAGCTCAAGCTCCGATAAAATTAAAAGACTACATTCTGGATTATGATACCGATGACACTATGGATGAGTCAGCTCTACTGGTATACACTGACGCTGTAAATGACACTGACAAAAACAATTGGCTCGCTGCGATTCAAGAAGAAAAAGAATCGCTTAAGAAAAATAAAACTTCGAGCATTATTGACAAAACAGTATTTAAAAAAAAAAAGGTACTAAGCAGTCGGCAGGTATTTCGAGTTAAAGATGATGGCTGGTATAAAGCAAGACTCGTTGTACGGTGATGCCAGCAGCGTTTTGGCATCGATTTCAACGAAACCTACAGTGCTGTAGTGGGCAGTGATGCCCTCCATGTTCTGTTTGCCAATGCAGCCAAACACAATTTGAAAATGAAGACTTTTGATGTGAAGAGTGCCTTTTTTCACGGTTTGATTGAGGAAGACATTTATATGTCTTTGCCAGGAGACTATGGCCAACATAGCGGCAAAATTTGCAAACTCAACAAAGCTTTGTACGGCTTACGCCAAGCCCCAGCTAGCTGGCAAAAACGACTGGTGACTTTTCTTATGCAACAAGGTCTTGCCCCATTAAGAACAGATCACTGCATTTTTGTGAACCAGAATAGATCACTTATCCGGGCGATTCACGCTGATGACGGACTTTTACTTGTAAAGGATGAAAAGAAAATAAACAAACTGTTCAAAAATCTCGAAAAAGAATTTGAAATAACCATCTTGAACAACCCCACTTCCTATCTTGGTATGGAGTTGGAAAAATCAAATGAAGCCGTCAAAGTCACCCAGAAATCTTTCATGCGAAGTTTTCTAAAAAGGTTCAACATGTCAGAAGCTAAACCGGCACAAACTCCCTTGACTGCATACAAACCTGCTGATTTAAAAAAGCCTGACAAAACACCGAATTTCCCGTTTCGCGAAGCAGTGGGAAGCTTGTTCCTGGTGGCAATCCATTAATTNCAAAACACCGAATTTCCCGTTTCGCGAAGCAGTGGGAAGCTTGTTCCTGGTGGCAATCCATTAATTACTACGGCCTAAAGTGCGTGGTTTTCCTCCATGCTTTCCAGTGCCACTTTGGATGAGCATTCACATCAGTACAAGTGTAAAGCAAACTGACATTAGAGGAACAAATGCCAATAGAGAAATTAACCACATATTTGACCAGGAAAATACACCTGGTCAGATGTTTCCACCCTCCTGTGCCCAAGTGTGTAGTGCTAGAAGTGGTGATGGAGTCAGTGTGCTCTGACTACAATGATGTTTTGGTACCACTCTTCAATAGCAGCCTAGATGAACTCATGATCACCACGATAATCTTGGAGCGAAACCGTGCCAGCCTCATCACGAACAGAAATCGAGTGCTACACAATGGGGCCATGAGTAATGCCAGGACAGTGCTAAGACACACTCTTTCGATTAAAAATTGGAAAAAATTCCAATGCAGGAAACAGTACAGCTAAAATTACCAGTGCAAGTGATAACAAAAACGATAGTGCATCAGACAGTGTGCGAAACAAAAACGTAAATTGGTATAAAAGCCAACCACCACCAACTCCAGGCCGTTATTGTTACGGTCAGGAATACCAATAGCACAGAGCATGCACAAATAATTCCCACCTCACCAGCCAAACAAACAGGTAAGCAGAAATTCAAGAAATGGAAAGCAGAGGTAAAGCAACCGGATATTCCCAAATCCCCATCCGTCGATAATACTATTAACAAGACACCGCAACAAGCTCTGATTAACCAGGTTAGTAGCAGTCTTTCACAGTTCATCAGAATTTTAGTGTTTATTAACGATCATCATTGCAACACATTAATAAGCGCTGCTGTGTCTCATATGTTCATAAAGCCTCGTCTTGTGCATCCTACAGATATCACTCCAGCTGCTCCCATACTTTGTTTACCCACAAAACAGCACACCAGCACTGTACTAGGTCAAGGCACAGTGACAGTTTGGATGTGTGACCTAGAAACAATAACCACAGCAGCTGTTACCCAGGACTTTAGGGAAGCTTTCATCCTTGGTGCACCATGACATACTGAACAAAATACCATAGTTGAACTCGCAGCATATCGCATCCATTTCGGCCTGAAGGAGCGACACACAGTATATAACATTCACCGGTGAACAGCCAACACAGTACCAGCTGTTTCACTAGCGAACTTTGACCAGAATGTACTGCCCACACTCCAGGCAGCTCTTCAATAGCTCCTCAACGATCGCCAAGACATGTTTGCAGCACACGATGCCCTTCATCTAACCACAATAGCCGAGCATGCCTTACCTGTGTCTAATACCAGGTGACGTCGACAACGACGATGCACCAGATGCGGAGGTGACCCATGATGGTCATCCCGATGTCGATGTCAGCCGACCACCCACACAGGAGGAAGGTGCATCAGCAACTCTCTCGGAGGAGCACATACAAGGGCTCGCAAGCCCGACGATGTCCGACATCCAGGCACCCCTCAGAGATCATCGATAAAGAAGCCCCGCCATCGCCACAAAATTGAGATTTCACACAAAGTCAGTACAACTCTGCTACCCAGAGTACAAACAATAGTGTGTGTGATTTACCTCCTCCATCGTCTCCTGGCATTGCCATTTCCACACCAACACCACCATATACATTAAACCAGCATGAGGGAGCAGGAACATGGCCTTCCAGCATCATACCACTTAGAATAGTGTCACCCACCATGATGGCGGTCTCCACCCACCTGAGACCTCCTGCTGCACTGTCGTCGGTGACAGGACGGCTTGCCAAAGTGTCCACTGCTGACGAGAGGGTGATGCATCAGGGCAGCATTACAGCAAGAATGCTGCAGCCAGCCGAATGTGTCACCCCAGGGTCATCAATCCCCCCACCCCCTTGTGATAGCTAGCACAGGTCAATACAGTCAGCAATTGGGTCGGCAGAGCAGCAGCAGAAACAGCAGGATCGTGACCGCTGTAGCGAGAGCAGCAAGGCTGTCAGATCTCCTCTCCCCCACCACCTTCAAGATCAACACACCGACAACATCAGCCAGCGCGGGCGTGCCTGACCTGCTGTGATGCCACTGCATCCCACACAGCAGCAGGCCATCCTCCTCAACACCAGCAACAGTCGTACCAGCACCATTCATGCCACCTCAGGGCCCTGAACACCCTGTGGACATGTAGGTGTGGGACCAAGGCCTGTCCCTGTGGTGCCTGATAATGTGCGACCCAGTACCCCCGTGAGTACCCATTGTGATGTGGATAGTCATGCTGGCATGAAGTTAACTAAATGAGAATTTGTAAGGCCTTGCCACATGCCCATTAAACACTGATAAAAGTACATATTACACTGAAAACACTAAAACCCTAAGGATGGCTGGTTGATAGATCCAGCTCCCGAAATGCCTTTAAGAGGCAAGGCCTCCAATCAAGATGCTTGACCTAGGGTTGAAGTCATTTATTGATGTTCTGACAATACAAACCAGTTGACGATGCTCACGTCGTTAAGTTGACCCAAAGCACTAAGCCTATCGGGGGCTAACACAGGAAAATGAGCGTGTGTGGTCTTTAATTACATGACGAAGTTACACACTTGGGTCTTTAGGTATGCAGGAGGTGGAGAAGTGCTCCTCTCGTGCGATGAAGTTACGTTAAATAATAATGTTCTGGTTGAAGAAAGTGATAACTAATGTTTTTGGCGGTAGACAATGTAAAGTGGATGAAGTGCCCAGGAGTCGCGAACCACATGGCCTGATACGATAAATATTATCTTCAGATTAAATGGCTGCCAACATCTTTCCGGCCACTTACTGTGAAGACATCGTTGATCGGAAATGCATGAGCATAAAAGAAAATGCAAAATACGATTACGCTCTCAATTGTTTACATTGCATGAGTGGGAAAATTCCCTTAGCTAATTGGTGACTGAACATTGTCCCTAACATAAACTTACATGATCTACAAACTACACAATCTGCTGAATTATTAATGACAATGCACTTTCGTAATGTTAAGTTTGTGTATATGTAGTGGTGGAAACATGTCTACCCTAGTTCTTAAAACTGTTGACTGTGGAAAAATAAGCATGTACAATTTTCCACTAACTATACCGAAAGAAAAACCCATCAACTGAAATGCCTCCAGTCAGGTGATAACTGTGGGAGCTAAACTTAGGTTGGCAAGGGTGAAGCCGGTGCCCCAAATAGGAAGTCGTTGGCATATCGCTTTAACGTAATTTGAAATTACGTTTAAAACACAGTTCACTTGTGGTGTACACTTTGGGTAAACTAAAAATAATAAGGCTTAGCATTTGGGGACCACTAATACTCTCAAACACTTTGTGTTGCACAATCGCATTGGTTGTTCGTATGCATCCCAATAAGGGGCGCCTACGAAGCCTGGTGTCGCCTTCGCACGTGCTATGTGCTAATGGTGCACAGCCGACTGTGAACACTTTTATATGTCGGTTCAGATAGAACCACAATGGTCCTGGTGTCGACAAAATAGTTGGATCAAAGTGAGGCCATAAGCTGACTCACATAGTGCTAGGTGAAGCAGTTATTTTCCCAAACACAGAACACATACTGTTGCTGATGGCCTCGCACAGTGTTCTTGTTGTCTGCATGGTGCTCGACCGGGGCGGCTGTTGTACTGTGGTGCAACGAACAGTCGCGGAAACCTGTAAATTCTTGGCTCATGTCAGGCCATTCCACCCTTTTTACGGGCTAGCCTATATGGTGGTGTGTATGCCAGAACCCACATAGGTTTTCACCTAGAGTGATGTAAGGGGTTTTCTGCAAGAATATTTACATGCAAGTTTTCAGACTTTGTGTCTTTTATTTCAAGCATGGCCTTCGGGCGTGTCGGGGTCCGTGTCTCCTACAACTCGCTTTTACCTAATTCCCCATCTTTCTCCTTAATAATCTGCATGCTCAACTCAGAGCTTATCACAGTTCAATGTGTTTGGGTCAACCTGAATATTTCCACATCATCCCGACATAATTATCAGGTGTGAGGAAGTTGTCCAGAGGGGCTCATCCAAAAATTCACCCAGGGGTTGCATACGTCCGGGTGAACAGCCCACCATACCATGAGATCATCATGCAATCATAGAAACCACCTTCCAATGGTGTCTGGCGCCTATTCCAGTTTCCCCATCATAAAATCCATTTACCAAGGTTTGCAGCAACCCACAAAATGTTTTCTATAAACCCGGCACAACCCAGCCAACAGACTTTCAATTAGCTGTCTTCTGGGCGGCCATTTTCTGCTTTAAAAACTTTCAGCTCAACATATTACCTACACGATTTCACCAGTGTTAATTCGTATTCTGCACATGTTTCCAAAATTTAAGTACCCCAAATAAATACAACAGGCAAAGTCACAGATAACAATGATATAGGTGTATGTTTATATCTTAATTTTTAAATAACATGCAATATTGTATTAATAAAATAATCTTACGTATTTTATTTAATCAATTTATGTTTTAAATTCTTTAGAGGTATTATGCAAACATCCCAATGAACTTTTTCACTAAACAGCTATCTACCATCAAATCTAAACCACACCTTTTAAACAATATATTTTGCTTGCTTTAATTATATTAAGACTTGTGGCATTGAAATATTGGGACACATTGGAAACAGCAATCACATTTTTAAACTTCAGAAAATAGTAGTCAAGATCATCTCAAAGATTTTCGGCCCTACGATAAATAAAGAGTTATTCAAAAGCTTACATATTTTACCGTTTTATAGCGAAAATAGCTACAGACTTTTGCTGTTCATAAAAATTTACAAACAAGTTTCATAACAAACACCGTCATTCAATACAATAATACAAGAAATTAGAAAAATGTCTGAATTAACCAACACAACACAGCACAATATAAAAACGGTAGCCCAACTATAGGTACTATACTTATCAATTCCCTTCCATCATTAATATCCCAGATTTCATATATATATATATATATATATATATATATATATATATACACACACACACACACACACACACACATTTCCAGAAAACTCTTTTTATGCTTGAAATTAATTAAATAATGCTTAAAATAAGTATGATAAAATAATCTGTAAAAGTAATAAGTGCTTGCTTAAAAATTTGCAACTAAGTAGTTATGTATGTTTTTGTATATGGATGTAAGATATGTAAATGTTTTAAGTTACCTGAGCAGTCGGAGACAGTAATGCAGACATCGTCCGGCGACTAAGTTAAGAAATGTGAGCACAGAGTCACAGTTCTCAGGATCGGGGCCCGAATGACCACATGGCTGTATCTCCTGACACATATGGTACAAATTTACAAGAAAACGTAATATATAGCCGGGGTAATCACGCTCCCCAGCACGGATTAGTATTACCTTTTACCTTATAAATGAAGGATACATCTCTGAGGTGTCGATGACTTCCTGGATAGAGACAAGATCCGATGTACAACACTAAATGAGAATTCATAAGATTTTGTTAACTCAAGTAAATTTTATTGCTGAACAGTGTACACAGTTTCATGTATACAATGCAAGTTAAAGCGTACCTGACTCACAAGGTCTATCAACGGCTGTTACTGTACAAAAAGACCAAGAATTGCGCGACATCTTTCAATAGTAGTTAAACCTCCATTGTCGGTAAATTGAGCTGACGGAGGGGTGCTGCAAACACAGGGAAGACCGCTGGTAAACTAAATAAAAGTTCCAGTGAATTACGTTAACCTATTGCAGTTAAGTGTTCAGAACAAAGTATGAAAGTCCCCCACGATGCGACACATATGCAGCAGCTCATTAAAACATTGAACATGAAACATATACACATAAAACACTGAAATGATCTGAGTGAGATTTCCTAATCCTATAGAGAATTAAGAGTTCTTAATTAAGCACTATTTAAAATACAAAACATGTTTATGTGGGGCCTTGCAGGTCACAAGTGAAATTTAAGTCTGTTAAGTTTTGGAGCACCCTACAACCAGAATGGTTAGGTTGAAAGAAAGGCTAATTATTTGCCATGTCACTAATTGGCTTGATTAGATAAACAATTGCACTCGGGAAATTATATAGAACACTTCAAATACCCTAGCCTTGCTACTCTGCACCTCATTAAATATGCATGTGGCGTGCATTTATTCTGCGATTACTTCACAAAACCGTAACGGAGAATTTGACCAACACTTCTCTATGGGCGATAAATTCTAATGCTATTTAGTCCACATACTAACACTTGATTCCTATTCTAATTACATATATTTCTCTAGAGACACCATGGGCATTTGGTTTGATAACTCGGTATTGGATCTTGACCCTCTCCTAAATAACCGATGTGGATACGCATTGGGTCACACTACGTGCGTGTTCCATGTGCTGCACTGGTGCAGCGACTGTGGGCCGATGATGTAATGACAGTGGCATTGTCAGACCAGGTAGGGGGGTCCACATCAGTGTTTATATATGTTGATTGTACTCTACAGTTATATTGAGTGTATATATGGATATTATATTGTATTTTATTCTTTTGGTTTTCAGCTGGAAATAGTGCTTATAGGATATATATATATATATATAATTTTCTAATTGTGCTCTTGTTTTCTCATCTCGTAATATTACTTACTTTTTCATTGTCTTTTTCATTGTTTTTGGTTTTTCTTTTTTCAATTTTTATATACAAATATATATGTATTGCTGATATGTTAGACTGACCAGTCTAAGTATATAATTTGACTTGTTCCATATCCTAAACCCAGCATGGTGACCATAGCTTCTACAGAATGTAAATAAATAAATAAAGTCCTTGGCCAGAGGGAGACACTGGTATAATACTTCCAGGTCGCTAATTATTTTGGTAATATTTACAGTAAACCTCCCCATCAAAAATATCTGCGCTTGTAGCAAACGAATGCATTATGGGTTTCCAAGGGCCTTAACAGTTATGTGTCCTTGTCACGTGTTGTCAGCACTCGTAAGTGTGCCACAGTGTATTCCCAGCACAATGCACTAGCACCAGTTAACTCGGCCGACTCCTCGCTGAAGTTCCAAGTATTACAAATGTTCCAACAACCAACTGATTATGTGTAATTGAATCTGTCGAGTAAAAGACACAGCAAGTTATGTGCGGATTTTCAGTGATAAGATGGAATGACCATGGAAAAAAAAATAAGTATTGGTGAGCCGTGTTTGCCTACAGAGTAAGAAAACGGGAACGTCAAACCTTTTCTTCTTGCTGTAAGAGTCTACAATTGTTGTTACAACCTGATCAGTACCTAAATTATAATATTTTTTCCCTTCTCTGCTCTGAAAATTCAGAGAACACGACACTAATTTGACTTGCCATATGAACCATTATCCTCTGCATATCCCATTTTGAATCAGGTGAATATTTCAGTATGAAAAGTTAGGGACTCATCTGAAGAAAATGTTCACAATACCAAAAATTGGTATGTATTGACAGTACTATTTTCAACTATAGCATGGTCACATTCTTGTATGCCATATACAAGCTAAGATACACAACAGAAAGTAGGGCAATGAAAACCAGGGAAATTGTGGGGTAAATTACATTTAAAAAACAAAAAAAATGCGAGTAAATCATTAAAGTTGTAAAAGAAGGCCACAAAATTGAGATTTCACACAAAGTCAGTACAACTCTGCTACCCAGAGTACAAACAATAGTGTGTGTAATTTACCTCCTCCATGGGTTTTTTTTTTACCAAATTCGTACGAGAAAATTAATGCAACCATCCGGGAAAGCAAAAAAAAAAGTTAAATTGCTGAGGCCCTATGTGCTCGCTATTTTTTGTGCTTAAAGAAGTAGAGAGGCACAGATTTCGCTTATAANACCAAATTCGTACGAGAAAATTAATGCAACCATCCGGGAAAGCAAAAAAAATAGTTAAATTGCTGAGGCCCTATGTGCTCGCTATTTTTTGTGCTTAAAGAAGTAGAGAGGCACAGATTTCGCTTATAAGAACTATTTTGTGGTTGTGATTTAAATTATTGAGGCTGACGGAAAGAGGTGAGCAGTTCATGCTGTTGAAAACAACGAACTAGTGGAATGTGTCGGAACAGCCGCACGCCATGCCAAAGGAAAACTGTGGGACAACAACAGGTATGACTGCTGCGCCTTGGGCATCCTGCATCGCCGACCACAGCTTCGTCAGCACCTACCACAGCGCTACCATTGCTGCGAGAAAGGCGCCGCCGTACCGCACCTGCACCAGAGAACCGTCGAGACACCGCAATTCCTGCATCATGTGATGATGACCATCACAGCTACCAGGTGCGGCCATGCCTCCAGCGTGGGCTGCCTTGCTGCCGCACGCCTTTGACACATATGAGGTGAGAGAGCCCATGCACATCCACCCAAGGTACCGGCACACGCCAGACCACACGTCCAATTTGTGCTACATGAGACAATGCAATTACTTTCATTGCCACAAGGCATAACATTGTGTAAACAGCCTTAACAAAGCAAATCATTCTTTCATATTTACTTCCATAATTAATCATCAGCATAGAAATGAATGTAGCAAAAATCACTGAATAAATAACAAAATACAAAGGGTGCAAAATGTTGCTCAAGTGGCGAGAAATAAGAAACCCTATAACATTTTGGAAACCAATTAATCCATCGAGCACTGCATAATAAAGCACACTTTTTACCAGTGCCTTGCACAATACAATAGAGAGATGTGCCATGACTCAAACGGTGGAACACTTGAACTCCAACTGCGCCATGGAAAAATTCCCATGGTAAATTAATGTAAAATTAAATATTTATTAAAAAGACATTAACTAATGCAAAGTCATTCACTTTGTGTTTTAAAAAGTTCTGTGTAATTACTTTCTTTTCAGGAAACAGCAAAAACTCAATTGAAAAATTTAAAAGGCAATAACAATTATTGCCACATAATTTTTATTACATTATTTTTATGTCAATGTAATTTACAATGCATTTCGTGCAAATAACTTTGTATTCTCTAAGGGTTATCTGTTCCATTTCAACCGTTTCATGTTTTTCAAAGGATATTCTGTTCTGGGCGGTGGTTTTCAACTCCCGTTACCTCCGCCATGCCACCCCCTCCTTAGTCAGAGTAGCGGGCACCAGGGCATGTCGCATCACATGGCTCGTGGGCGAAGCAACTTTCAATCTCCAACCATGTAGTGGCATTAGACTTACATGTATTCGGAAAACTTTTTACTATATTCTCCAAGTATACCCGAATACGCCTCCCTTCTGGTGCAGACTCTAGTCCCATCCTGCATAATTGACCACTTATTTCTTATGTCGTGTCAATCGACGCATTTGTGTTCAGCTTAGGCCAGTACGGGGCCGAGTGCTGCACACCCTCTTACACATAGCACAACCTCATCCTGCTTTTACTAAAATACAACCAGTATTTTTCTGAACCGATGTTGTCATGTATATATACTCCCACTTTACAGTAATCATAAGGGTGGTGGCCATTGAAACAGTCAATTTCATGCCACGTGTTTTGCATCAACTAACTCCAAGTGTATTTTGTGTATGAATTGAAGTGTTTATGTCAGTGCTTTGGTACTGATGGCTGAGGAGTCATAATACCCAAGTTCAGGAGTGTGTATGTTACATCACATATTCAGTCACCGATGTTAATTAGCACGCGCAATCATGTTATGGTGTGGGGCACAAGGTCTATTAACCCGGGCTTTTCGAAAACGGCCTGCCTCAAGAGTCTTGTGCTTTCCTGAGCAGATTCCCTTAACTGGTTAGCTGTCACCCTCTGGATGTTAATTTCCTCACCGAGACCTTGTGACCACCCCGAAATGCATCAAGTTAGTAAATGACCTATAGTAAACACAGGAATTATCCTCTCACTCTGGATCGAAAGCTACTCGAGTACAAATTTCCCATGCTAAATGTAACAGCAGACACTTCATATTATTTAACTTTCGTTTACTGCCTTTAGTCATAAAAGAGTAAAGGGCAGCAACAAGTCGATTTGCGTAAACAATAAATGGTAACTATATAATTCTATTTCCCTAATTTTTTTCATCCGACCCTGCAATGAAAAATTACAGAAACTAATAATTCAAATTCGGTAAGCCCATGCACACTATTAGATACCCAATACATACTTTCAACCCACTCTATTGCAGTTTATATTTACGAGAAGTTATGTTATCTGTAATTGAGAAGTTTCGATTTTTTTTGTTCTGTAAAAACATAACATCATATTATGTTCTTCTGCACATTTATAACACAGGACATGTAGTTTAAGCAAAATATAGCACAATTAATGTGCAGAAGCCTTCCTTTCAAAAAAGTTGATGTGGTCAAGGTGACCCAGGATTGGTTGAGGTTAGAATTTCCTGGGACCATAACCCAGTGGAGAGTTAGTGATGTGGGTCATTCGGTCGATGGCCCAGCGGACTCTGGATACTTCTGACAGTTTGCTAATGATGTTGTCATGTACTTACTGTTACACTATTTACACCTTATGACGAGACTGTATACCATCTTGTATGTCTGAAATATTTAGAAAATTGTGGGTGGCTATCCAGGAAGACAATAATCAAAGCACATTGAACTTTGTAAAGCTGTTTATTCACTGTACTTAATTACATGTGAATAGTGAAAGAAAAACGAACCCAGCAATTACGGCTTGTTGTTGACCTGAGTGTGAAAATTAACGTGTTGTTATGTGGTTACTCTGTAGCGTTAAGCTTTCTGGTGAGAGTGCGAGTGGCTCTCCCCTCGGTACTTATAAGAAATAAAAAAAGGTTCCAGTTAATTAATTAACTATTGCAGTGAAGGGATAACAGCCTAAATGATGGAACCGAGGAGGCACATGAGGGGGCTCTCGAAGAGGACGAAAAACGCCACCATTCTACACTGAGTGCTTAGTCGATCTGCAGAGTGATATCGGCTTCCATCACGAGTGATGAGCACCGACATCAAACACCGAATTGCAAAAACGTGACATGAGCAATATGTAATATTAAGGCAATGGTGAGAAATTGTATAAATTGAATGAAACACATTGGTGACACTCCCGTTGATTAACAAATGTCTCTGGTTGATGTTGTGAAGTTGACTGGGGAGTGTCACTGCCCTATATGATATGTTACAAGGATGGAGGCCTTTAAATGCAATCTTTATTTTTGGAAACATTACTGCTCTTTTAGAACTAAACATTAAATACACTAAAACGCTTTTTCGTGAAGAGTGTTTGTATTTCACTTCCAGTGAAGGGTTTGTTTTTCACTGGCTACTGTTGACGTTAACTACACGTCCACGCGTTCCTTGTGCTTACTCTGACCGCCGGAGTCACAAAAAATACACCAGCAAACCGTGACATACCAACCACATATAGCCAAGAGTGCATAGTGCAGATCGACAAGAACGGAACTTGCACCTTCTTGCCAACTTGGATTACGTAACTCAAGCGACCACCCTACTCTTTTATATCAAGAGGTAACTCTTTTAATAAGTAGGCAGGCAATCCGAAATGCTGTTTTCCCAAAGTCACAGACGTTGGGCACACTGGAAATTGGTCGTTGCTTCGTAGCAGCTCACACCACGACTTACGATGCAACGTGCCTCCAAGTGACGTCGAACTGGCATCTAGGCCGAAGCTGAAGTGATAAGTTTCCCAAAGTGTCACCAGTAGTGTGTAGCATTTTTACTTACAAATTAAACACCGCCACAGCATTCACAGCAGTAGCCAGGGGTATGTTTCATTGTAGCAATCAAGCATGGCATTCTACATTCCTTTGCCTAAGTGGACTCATCCACCCTTCAGGAGTCAGACACCTGGCAAACACTGTAGCCAGTGAATTTCACACGCATCACAGGAAGTGAAATACAGACACTTTGCACAAGAAAATGTTTTGGTCTATGTAGCGTGTATTTATAAAACAGTAATTATGTTTTCAAAAAGGGAGATTGCCTATGAAGGCCTCCATCCATCCTTGTAACATTTCATTTAGTGCGGTGACACTCCCTGTCAACTACACAACTTCAACCATAACAGACATTTGTTAATCAATGGGGCTGTCACCAATGTGTTTAATTCAAATTATACAATTTTTCACCATTGCCATAATATTAAATAGTGTTGTTGTGTCATGTTTTTACAATTAGGTGTTTGATGTTGGTTCTCATCACTCGTGATGGAAGCCGATGTCACTCTGCAGTTCAACTCAGCAGTTGGGCAAGAACAGTTGCCTTGGTCACCTGCTCTGCGAGCCTCCTCGGTACCATCATTTAGGCTGTTATCCCTTCACTGCAATAGTTACTTAATTAACCGGAACATTTGTTTTATTTATTTGCTGTACTGAGGGGTGAGCCATCCCTCACTCTCACCAGAGAGCTTAATGCTACTGCGTATTCGCATCACACTATGTTCATTCTCATACTAATTTCACAGCGGGCCTACAGTGCTGGGTCCATTTTCTTTCATTATTCACATGTAATCAAGCACAGTGAATAAACAGCTTTACAAAGTTCAATGTGTATTGATTTATTGTCCTCTGGGACATGTAGGTAAGTACACCTGTAGTACCACCCACAATACCTAGCATATTTCAGGCATATCGACCGAACTATCTACATCACTTACCCTCCTCTGAGTTATGGCGCCAGGCAATTCTGCACTCAACCAGCCCTGGGTCACCTCGACTACATCATGATAATACTTTTAAATCCTTTAATCAGAGGTAGCACAGACATCATTCGGTTGTATAGAATCTTGAGTGCAGACTATTTTGTAGTTTCTTCACATTTTTTCGGATCAAACTTTTAAATAATTACCCCATTATAGCATGATTGGTTGTTTCCTAAAAACGCCAAGTATCACAGGTGTTTTTTAATTGTGTTAATATAAAAGTGCCATATTTTGTGGGAAATTGAACTTTCATTTGTATTTTGTCTATGAATTATAATATTTAATTTATAATTTATATTAATAAAAAACAGATAATATAAGTTTGTATGTAATAACTGAAATAAACAGATTGAATGTAAAATATTATTACACTATTACTTTATTTCCCATGCTCCTTTATAATGTTTTATGTTAGGTTATATATAACTTATTCGATTAAGAACTAGATTTTAATGCTTATTTAATGTTAATCACACTACTGAAAACTCCGTTGGAATAATTTTTCAAGTACACGTTTTGTGGGTTTAGCCTAAAATTATTCCAAAATATGGTTTTCATCTTTGTTAATTTTAAATTTCTATTAGTTATCCACGAAGCTCAAAAGTCTGGTATCTTTTTGTGCCTGATTGGAATATTGGGTAATTAATTAATTCCTTATTTAAATTTTTTTCAAATTGCCTTCTGTCGTCCCATAAATGAGAATAAATTGCTTTAGGCTGTAGAACATTTCAATGTTACAAAGTAAACACTTATACAAACATATAGGTATGAGACACACACATATTAAACAGTCTATATTACAAGTAGAATTTTATTAATACTAATCTAAAGATTAATACAATTTCTAAAGATATATACACTTAAATTGTAGTGGAGATGGAAAACATTAAATATATTAGAAAATGGTCATACATTTAATTTTTAGTATCCATTTGTGTACTGAACTTGTTTTTAATGAAATACTGTTGCGTGGCCTTAAAATTAATAAGTTTACTTTATTGGTACTTCCCGATTTCGTATAATCTTTAGACGGTATAAGTTTTCTATTCAGATTATGAACATGAAATAATATAGCATAATGGTCAAAGAAATTAAACTATATATGTTAGAGAAAAGAAGTTAGTTAAATATTTCTGTTCGGTCTTTTTTCTCATTAGTCTTCTACAACCTTAATTTGTCAATTGTCCCCTAAGTAAGTTCTGTTAGTTAATTTTATGTTTATATGTGTTTCCTAAACTGTTTTTTTTAAGGGACATGGAAAACTTAGGAATGAAGTCTTCGACGTCATGAGGTTAGTTAATAACGGTTACGTAGACAAGATTCTCGTCCCGTCAAGTTTTGAAGTTATTGTTGGGTGCTGTTATGTTTATGTCGTTTTGTATAATGTAGTGTTATTATAAAACTATAAAAATATTTAAAAAAAAAAATAAAAAAAGAGGAAAAACGTATAATACTTCAAAAAAATCGAAAAATTTGTTGAACGTTGCAAAAAAAAAACTGCATATAGTGTTTGTTCTGCAGACTTGCGTTGGCGAAGGTAAGCCAATAGATTTTGCCAAATTTTAATGACTTCATCAAGCATGAATCCAGATGCAGCAAGTTATGCGATGGCATCTCTTTATGTCGGAGATTTAACGGAGGATGTTACAGAAGCGATATTGTTCGAAAAGTTTTCTAGCGCTGGTCCTGTGCTTTCCATACGCGTGTGCAGAGATGTCGTCACACGTCGCTCGCTAGGTTATGCCTACGTGAACTTCCAGCAACCCGCTGACGCCGAGAGAGCCTTGGACACGATGAATTTTGACGTTTTGAAAGGACGCCCGATTCGGTTAATGTGGTCCCAGAGAGACCCTTCCCTTCGTAAATCAGGGGTTGGTAATATTTTCATCAAGAATTTGGATAAGAGCATTGATAACAAAGCCCTGTACGACACATTCTCGACTTTCGGAAATATATTGAGTTGCAAAATTGCCCAGGATGAAGCAAGTACTTCGAGGGGTTATGGTTTTGTGCATTTCGAAACTGAAGAAGCTGCGAAAAAGACTATTGAGAAAGTGAACGGCATGCTTCTGAATGGGAAAAAGGTGTACGTCGGCAAGTTTCTGTCAAGAAAACAACGCGATAAGAATATGGGTGACAGATTAAAGTCGTTTACAAATGTGTATGTGAAGAATTTCCCAGATGACTTTAATGATGACAAGCTTCACGAACTGTTCAGTCAGTTTGGTAAAATAACCAGTCACAAAGTTATGCTGAACGATAAAGGCAAATCTCGTGGGTTTGGGTTTGTTGCATTTGAAGATCCTAAAGCAGCAGAAGAAAGTGTCGCTAAATTAAACGTCATTACACTGGTTGAAGGTAAGCAGCTGTATGTTGGCAGGGCCCAGAAGAAGTCTGACAGGCAGCAAGAATTAAAGCGTAAGTTTGAGCAGATGAAAACTGAACGCCTAATCAGGTACCAAGGCGTCAATTTGTATTTGAAAAATTTGGATGACACTATCGACGATGAGCGCCTTCGCAAAGAATTTGCTTCCTTTGGTAGCATTACAAGTGCGAAGGTGATGATGGAAGAAGGTCACAGCAAGGGTTTCGGTTTCGTTTGCTTCTCGCAGCCAGAGGAAGCGACGAAGGCGGTGACGGAAATGAATGGCCGCATTTTGGGATCCAAGCCGCTGTACGTGGCTTTGGCACAGCGCAAGGAGGACCGCCGGGCACATTTGGCCTCACAGTACATGCAGCGAGCTTCCAACTTCCGCATGCAACCTATGGGGCAGCACTTCTTCCCGCCTGGTAACCCAGCCAGCTTCTACCTCCCTGCCCTGGCACAGCCCCAGCGCTTCTTCGGACCAGCGCAACCCCCAGTGGCACGCACCAACCCACGCTGGGGGACTCCGCCCCCACCAATCCGCCCAGCATTGGCCACGTTGCCGTGGCAGCAGCGTGCACCGCCACGCCTGCCAGGGCCGCGTTCAGCCACAACAGCACGCCCCATCACTGGGCAGCAGCAGGGACGGCCCTTGACGGCGCGCCCCACTCACAAGCAGACTGAGCCGCTGAGCTTGACGACTCTGTCGTCGGCGACGGCACAAGAGCAGAAGCAGATGCTGGGGGAGCGGCTGTTCCCGGTGATCCAGGGCATGTATTCAGGGCTGGCAGGTAAGATCACAGGCATGCTGCTCGAGATAGACAACGCGGAGCTGTTGCACCTCCTGGAGCATGAGGGCGAGCTAAAGAGTAAGGTGGAGGAGGCAGTGGCAGTGCTGCAGGCGCACCAGGCCAAACAGGCTAACGTCCAGACCAAGGAGTAGCGGCGTGTGGCGCTCAGCATCACGTAGCTCACTGTAGGGTTGGCTTCTGTGGTGTTTGCCCATGAATAGTTATCATGGTTTGAACTTTATTGTACTGGGTTAACATTATTTTCATAAGCCTACTTACTCTATTTTGTACTTGTTATGGCTCGGCATGTTTTGTTGAAACTGTGTACTATCGGAGGCTTGTGTGTTGAAACAGGCTGAAATATAAATAGCCTACTTAATTTTGCTCCACATTTTGAGTAAAAGCTGTGGATGTCTGGTACTCTGTAAACACAGCTGCTGTATTGGAGTCGTAACTCTGTTAATGTAAAGCAGTCTGTATTTATGTACAGTTTCGAAAAATTATGCTAACTTTGCCATTGTGAATTTCTTATATATGTATATATTTGTGTATATATATATATATATATATAAAGTGTGAAGTATGTTATATGTTGTTTTGTGGCTATGAAAATTCAAAATAATTTTATAGTCTCATTTGTATTGAAAGTGATTGTTCAACAATGACAGTGTAAGTTTTCTTTAGGAAAAAATTGGTCATGTTTTCAATGTTGCTTGTTCGTATTTTTTTTAAAATTGGGTGTGCTTAATTTTGTAACGACTGTAGTGGTGTTTGAAAGTTATTTTTTGGCATTATTTTACATTAAAAATAACAGAAATTGAGCTGCGAATGTCCATTTGGTTAAATTGTTTTCTGACCCAAGCTGAATTTTACTGGAGGAAATGTTTTCAATGTGAGGTAAGGTTTATTATTCATCTCTAATTTAAAGGACAATTTTGGTGGTATTTATTACAAAATTTTATGATTATCAGAAAAATATGGCAAAATAAAATGTTTCATCAGTTCTTGTGATTAATGAAATAACTGGAGACATTCGGTTATTAGTAAAGAATATATCATGCAAAGAGAAAATGTGTACTGGTATGCTCGGTGTATTTGGATGTGTTGGCTTTGTTTTGCAGGATTTACTTGGTGATAAATTCAAATGTGTGCAAGGAGAAATCTGTGTTCCTTTCCTTGTGATCTGAATCGTGTGCCATGTTTATACCAGTTGTTGGACTTGTAGTTTGACAGGAAACTGTAATATGGGTACCATTTATTGTGATATTTGGAAGCTAAATTGTATGTATTTTAAAAGTTTTTTAAAAAAATAAAAAATTTTATTGGCAATTGTGAAGCTTAATTGAACTGTTTGACTGCATGATTTTTGCAGACGTGATCTAAGAGAATGGGATTCTTGTAAACCAGGTGGAGCTGTAGTGGCCGAGCACTTGCCTCCCACCAAGACAAACCAGGTTCTATTTCTGGCAGACACACGTGGGTATCGCGCTGGACACTGCAGCTGGTGGCAGGTTTTCTCAGAATCTCCCGTTTCCCCCGCTTTTCCATACTCGCCTCTCTTCACCCTCATTTTGTTATGTTATGTAAAGATCAGGGTTGAGATGATTTAAATCACCTGATTTTAATTAGTGATTAAAATCAAGTGTTTTTTTTTTTATCGTTGTTTAAAATTAATACCTTTTTTAATGCAACAAAATCTACCAAAAAGTGTTAAGGGACTTCCCAGACATAAACTGCGGCGCACACATACGTGCAATGCTATGTTCGGGTATTCCCCGAAATGTAAACTCGCGACTTAATGTATTTTCGCCCGGTTATTCGTGATTGATTAGTGAAAGCGTGAATACAACAAAATGGCTGGAAGAAAAAAAGATGCTGTATGGGTTTATTTTGATGAAAAAAAGTCTACTTGCGGAAAGTTTAACAAAGCGGTGTGTAAAAGTTGTAATAAGGAGTTAATGGGTTTAGTAGAGAGAATGAAAAAACATTTAGAAATATGTGTGGCAGAAAAGGATCGCAATCAGAACATCGACTCGGACGACGTCGGTGGCAGTGCCGCTGCGAGCGCGGGTAACTTACTATCTTTTTTATTAACAGTACTATGATTTTTGTTATACATTTTTATAACTTATGTAGTTATGTGGTGTGATTTATTTTATATCTTACAATATCCGGCAGGATATCACGCCGCTTTCTTTGGCGGTAACGGATACCGCACGTTCGTATGAGATCAGGCCTTGTTGTTGGTAGAAAACTTACCAGGACATTTATTTACAAGACATATTATTATAGATATGTTTGTTTTTATGTTTGTTTTATGAGTAAACGAAAATGCTTGTGCCTCTGTCTCTTCTGCATCTGCTAGTTCCTTACCTAAAGCAAATCAGAGCGCTGGTTGAGGCCAAAAAAAACTAGATGACTACGTTGTAAAACCAGATGGCACGCAAAAACATCTTTTGGATTTGCAAGTAGCGAAGTATTTTTATGCAACTAATACCTCATTTCTGCACGCGGAGCACAAAGAGTTCAAGAAATTGATGAGTATGTTAAATTGACTTGATATTGGTGGCAAGCTATTCGATTAAATTTTCAAGGACAAACAAAACAAAAGTAGATCAGATTTAGAGAATAAAACTGTAACCTTGTAAATTGATGGGTGGTCTAACATACTAAACGACCCTGTCATTTGCACGTGTGTCTCAACGAATGATGGTAAAACTGTCCTGGTTGATACCATTGATACGGCAGACCACAGTCACACTTCCGACTACTTAGAAACTGTGGCAAATGAAAGTATACAAAAAAGCAGAAAAACTTTTTAACTGTAAAGTTAGAAGTGTTGTATCGGATAATGCAGCTAACATGGCAAAAATTCATAAACAGCTTTAAACAAACACTGCTGATGATAATGGCGCGGAAGTTAATGTACCTATAGTTACCTACGGATGTTCTGCGCATATTCTTTACCTATTGGCTAAAGATTTAGAAATTCCAGATGCTACAACACATGTTCTGAACGTTATCAAGTACTTCAGAAACCATAATTTCTCGCATGCTAAATATTCACTCACCAGGGCGAATAGTTTATAATGCCACAAGAAGTCGGTTGACTCAGAAGTTCGCGAGAGTAAGTCGGGATGGGAGATTGCCGGAAGAAGCGTGTCTTGGAGGCGTACGTCGAGAAGCGAACCCGGAGCCGCAGTCGTGAAGGGACGTTACCGAAAACAGGGCCTACCAAAGGCCGCCCGGAGCACTGGACCTCAGCCTGCCGCCAACAGACCCAGAACTACAAGCAGAGCTAAGTATCAAGTCGTCGCTTGAAGAAACCTCCCAGACGTCTAGCGTCCCCCTCCCCAAGACGTCGACAACAGCTAGCGAGCACGTTAATTTAGCCCTTAAGGCCCCCCAACTCGCAAGGTACCACATTTCTGTGTTATGTATTCATTATAATTCCTGACAATATAACCTAGTAAATTTGAAACATCGAGTTACTACATTATTATTCACCCTATTAAATCTCCAAGGCACCTTATAGTCTGTGCCTGGTAAAATAACTCAGACCCTATGACCCTCCCTGTACATCATATCACAAGGAGGCGAGTAGCATCAACATGTAAAAAACTCTGTACTACTAGCTCCAGAAAAGTGATTAAATGCAAATCTCTGCCAGCCTGCTTTGTTGAGCTTAAGGAAAGCCAAGCTCAGCATACCACGTGCATTCACCTGCTTCAAATTTTTGTAGATTTTTCTGTTGCATTTAGGATTGAGTGTTCATCTAAGCTACATTNACGTGCATTCACCTGCTTCAAATTTTTGTAGATTTTTCTGTTGCATTTAGGATTGAGTGTTCATCTAAGCTACATTAAATTCCTCCCCTCAAGAGGTTTTTAACCCATACCTGGAATATAAAATGTGCTCGTGCAGAAATTAATCTGCAACTTCCTGGAGTTTTAATTCACAATTTTTGGTTTTTTTCCCCAAAAAGTTTGCTAACTAGAGAATTCTCGCAACTGAAATGAATTTTTTTTACGTATCATAAATTTGTATGATAATTGCATGGTTTTATTTCTAACTATTTCAGATTGTCATGTCATCAGTGACTGAACACTTGTGATTGGATCAANACGTGCATTCACCTGCTTCAAATTTTTGTAGATTTTTCTGTTGCATTTAGGATTGAGTGTTCATCTAAGCTACATAAAATTCCTCCCCTCAAGAGGTTTTTAACCCATACCTGGAATATAAAATGTGCTCGTGCAGAAATTAATCTGCAACTTCCTGGAGTTTTAATTCACAATTTTTGGTTTTTTTCCCCAAAAAGTTTGCTAACTAGAGAATTCTCGCAACTGAAATGAATTTTTTTTTTACGTAGCATAAATTTGTACGATAATTGCATGGTTTTATTTCTAACTATTTCAGATTGTCATGTCATCAGTGACTGAACACTTGTGATTGGATCAAATGGCAGTGTTAAGTTTTTTCATAGTGGTGGAAGACAGCATGGTGGACTGTAATAATAAACTAGGTCTGTCTGAAAATCGGCAAACCTTGAACCATTTAATTAATTTGTTGACAGACGGGGAGCAGCACTGCGAAGCTTGCAATGCTCCCATTGTACCTGTGTCTGTTTTGCATGCTCCAGACCTAGAAGCAAGGGAGTGACAGTGCATGTCCAGCGCTCCATTGCTCATACACGCAAGGACTTTTCACTGGCGTGCAGTGCTTCCTTCGTCATGCTTTTTTTTGTACAAAGTACGCATATAACAATGGGACTAGTAACACACAATGGAAGCCCACAGACTTAACTACAGGCGTATAGTTGTACTTTTCTCCTACCTCCGAAGGAAACTGCACAGGAAAGCTATAAAAATGTGATCTTTTTTTTTGAATGCACAAAATATGAAAAACAAAACTAATGTTGCATTACATTGTTAGGTTTTTTATTAACCTCTAATGGCAAAAAGTTGTATTCCCAGAACGTAAATTTTTGGGATACATATACACATTCAAACAATGATTCCACAGAGAATATTTTAGTCCATAGTCCTTAATGACAGCAAGTTCATATACAGTTGTTAAAGTGATCACATATTCAGCAGCCAACTTTTTCATGCACATGTGTTGTATGCATATTGAAGGCAGTGTTTGATTGGTTTGTTTTGTGATTTTGTATATTTCAGTCACAAATCAAAATGTATATGTGTACTAATAAGCCATTACATGACGTTACACAGAGTACAGTGGAACCTATATGTATGGAACCTGAGTGGATTGAATGTCTGCATTCATGGAACACCCATATTCTGTGGTCTCATTTTTTTTATTTGTCTGCATTTCAAGACCACGTTCATTGAAAGTCGACGTGTTTTGAAATTTTTTGTCAGTTCCCTGAGAAACGGTGACTGTACTCGCCTCCCACCTAGGCAAACTGGCCTCAATTTCTGGTGGTGTCTCTCCCATATTTTTGCATGTGGGAATAGTGCCAGATGATGCCGCTGGTCACAGGTTTTCTTAGGGATCTCCTGTTTCCCCCGCCCTTCCATTGTGACGCTGCTCCATTCTCGCCTCACTTTACCCTCATCAGCTTTCAAGACCTTGATGTTAAGAGCAGCCAAAATCACTCCATTACATTACAACCATGCCGACCCGGGAACATTTTCACATGGAGGGTTACATTGGCAGGCACCATGGTATATATAGGGCAAGTCCGTCCATGGGCTCACTGTCTGCTGCATCAGAATGGGAAACCAGCTGATTCATTAGAGTTTGACAGAGGTCAGATTGCGATGGCACGGCACCTTGGTACTAGCATCTCTGAAATGGCCCACCTTGTAGGTTGCTCTCATGTCATTGTTGTGACCACGTATGAGAAGAGATGCAATGATGGGGAAATGATACATTGTTCATCCTAATGTCAACTATGGTGGTTTGACGCCAGAGGGCAGCAGAAAATGTGCATTGTTCGGAGCAACTGCAGGGTCACCGAGCTACAATGGTGGTGGCCAGGACAACGTTCGATAGCGTTCATCGAAAACTGCTGCACAGATGAGACTGTGGAGTCGAAGACCCACTCCTATCCCCATGCTGACTACACATCACTGACAGCAGCACGTGAGGTGGGCACAAAATCATTGAGATTTGACTGATTGATTGTAAAATGGTTGCCTGGTCCGATGAATCCCGATTCCTGGCTCATCACATTGGTGGAAAAGCACTTGTATGCAGATTACCATTGGAGGTTATGGCACCCGGGTGCACTGTTGAGTGGAGACATGTGAGAAGAAGAGGTGTGATGGTCTGGCTGATGTTTTCATGGGGCCCATTGTTCCACACTCGTCAGCTACACAGGCAATTTTTAATTTTCCCGGCCCACCCTGGTTTGCCACCCTGCCGCTAGGTTTACTACTAACAGTGCCCTACAACTCACCGCCTGATGAAGCTGGCTTAGCCGGTGAAACGTCATGATCGCGCAACCGCGTGGAAAATGTGTCGTCGTCCTTTATGTGTGCGCATACGTGCCTGTCGACAAGTACTACTCTGAGAGTACTTGAATTCCTGTCCTTTTATATATTTTTGGTAGCCTGGCTGCCTACTTGCAACCTTAAGTTTAATTTTAAATGATTTAATTGTTTAATAGACACAACAAACTTATCTAAATAATTTGTATGNTACTTGCAACCTTAAGTTTAATTTTAAATGATTTAATTGTTTAATAGACACAACAAACTTATCTAAATAATTTGTATGACTGCCATGTGTAAATAAAGCCAGAAATACTTGAAACATGGCCTACTGTAGCACTACTTATGTGTAAAGTTTGGTAGGAATCAATCGGTTGGTCCCGGTCATTAGACATAAATGATAGTTTCATCAGAAAAGCTCCAGTTTCTTATGGGGTGCTATTTTCATTACTGTATTACCACATTTTATGTTTGTCACAGATAGTGCTACATATTGTTCATAACATATGGCTTACTAACCTAAAATATTTTACATGGCTGTTATTTTGAAGATGTGTGACTATCTCTTCAAGTCATAAGTTTAGGTGGACTACAAAAGTATAACTTGTAGCCTGAATTTGGTGGGTAACAGTTATTTGTTTCCTGAGATAGGACACAAAAGCTTAATCTTTCACGTAGTGCTATCTTCCAAATTGGCTGACAAATGAGTTTATACATTGAAGAGCCAAAAAAACTGGTACACCTGCCTAATATTGTGTAGCCCCCCCCCCCTGAGCGAACAGAAGTGCAGCAAGACGACGTGGCATGGACTTGACTAATGTCTGAAGTTATGCAGGAGACAATTCACACCATGTATCCTGCAGGGCAGTCAACAAATCCAATCTGCGCCAATTTAAGAAAGGATTGCACATCTGTCACGTTTTAATGATTCTTGTCAGTCGTCGTTTGTCCCGTTCTTTCACGATCTTTTTCCGGCCACAGCAATGTCGAAGATGTGATGTTTTACCGGATTCTCGATATTCACGGTACACACGTGAAATGGTCGTACGCGAACATCAAAGTGTTTTCGCTACCTCGGAGATGCTATGATGTCCCATCTCACGTGCGCCGACTATAAAACCACGTTCAAAATCACTTAAATCTTAATAATCTGCCATCGTAGCAGTAGTAACCGATCTAGCTGCTAGCCAAATCGCGTTACTCTGATTAGTTCCATACCACTGTTATTTGCATACGCACGCCTATACCAGTTTTTTTGCTCTCCAGTGTAATATTGATAAAAAGTATTAATTTAAAGGAAAAGTAGTTTTTCTCAAAGAATGGAACGGTCTTTGTTCTTACTATTAAGAATTAATTACAGAGAAAACAATATACTGCAAAAAACTTAGATTTCAACCCTTTTTAAAACAGAATTTTCTCTCCCAGAAAGGATAACGCCTACCGGCGAACAGCTGCAAAATCTAATTACGAAATTCGGTTTTAAGGAAATTTTGCCTTAGTATGATTATTTTGAAGTTGGCTGTTTCAAACAAAATATATTCTTCACAAATTTTTTATGCGATGATCTCTATAAGCTCGTATTTTCAATGTGTATAGGCAGTATATATATGTTTTGTAAAACATAAATGTAAAAAATTCCTTGCAAACAGGATAAATATGTTATGGAAACATCTCCACTTTAGGGAACTTCTCCTAAATATATTCTTGAATAATACATTTTGTCTGAAACGCCTTTGTATAAAATTAACACAATGAGGTGAAATTTCCTTAACATGGGATTTCCTATTAATATTTCGCAGCCGCCCGCCTGTAGGCAGTGCCTTTATGGTCACACACCTTATTTGACATTAACGGTGAATTTCAAATAACAACTTACGATGCTGCGGCATCGCTCAGCTGCCTTTCTATCTCTCCTGCACACAAAAATATATAAGAGACTGCGGTCATCTATCTTAGGCTCAATCTCACGTTACTTATGTTTAGGGCAACTCCAGATTCAACCATCCGATACATCAGTACTGATCTCCTCTCGCAATCTCCGCGGGCAAGCTGCTGTGGTTAGAACAGCAATTTCCTTGGCAAAATACCTCGGCAATAACCGGTTTAGCTTGGGTGATGGAGAAGGGGAGTTAAAAAGAGGACAAATTATTCTCTTCTCGGTGCCGAGATGTACAGTTTCCACCCCCTTCTTCATTATACACCCCTCGCTTACCATTTTTTTTTCGCAACATGCTCTTTCTCGGACATGACTCACGTGAATTGAGAGATCATTTTATATTTCAGAGGACGGATATTTTCCAGGCTGTTTTCTGTTGTTGGCTCTTTTCTAGGCTTGCGCTTCGTACTAGAGACACGTTATCGTGGCGAGAGTAAGCGATGCAAGGGAAAACTTTTTGTCGACACACTACACCACGGAGCTTTGTATTATATAATATAAAACGGAGGTTATTACGAAAAAGTACGCAGTCACTGAAGGAAAGCCATGATTAGCTCGTTTAAGGTATCAGTGTTTTTTCGTACTAGGTTAAAGGTTTCATTCAAAATATAAAAATGTTAAGCGTTAGCGTATTTCCACAAGTTTTCAATAAATTTTGAGCCGTTCGATTACGCATTAAATTCCGAGTTAATGAGTTGCAGTNTGAAAAGGGCTTAACTGCCACACACATCAAGTATACCATCGCCAGTACACGAGGCTCTGAACTGGCATACGACACCCCTCCTTCTGCATCTACCTATGGGACTAAGCAGTGACATCTATCATTTGAGAGGTGTAAAATCTGTAGGACGGATCAATACAGGCTCCCATCACAGTTTCGCTCGCATCCAGGTGGTATGTTTCAAGTTACAGCAGTATGAGAAAGCCGCCATTTATAAAGAAGACGGAGGGCTCCAAAATAATATTTATGGCAAGTGTAACAATTTCAAGTTATCTGGGGTTCATTTTCTTTTCGTAGATAAACAGATTGAGGATACATTTAATAATTACATCAGATAACCTGTATTTCCAAAGTGCCGTGATGCCGTTCAAGCACCACGTCGGCAGGCCCCTCAAACACTCTATTGTGAACATACGCTAAGTTTATAAAAAATGACAACAGACAAAAATAGTTAAACATTTCTCATTTTATTCAATATATCAACATTCAATAACAAACTTTTTATTACACAAGGACCCTGTACGATACAGTCCGTTACAGAAAACTTGTTCTAATCAAAATTTACAAATTAAATGGTAAAGTGTAAATAATTTATATATATAATTTGATGTACATTTTCAATAGATATTAAATATTTTAACATATTACTGTGTACAAAATAACACTTTATAATAATTTTATTTTTGGTTCATTCAAAATATTTTGAACAAGAATTATGGTGAAACCCTAGTCATGTTTGCCAAGCAAACGCGAGGGATTACCGGTCCGTACTGATATTAGCTTCAAAACACTGATGGTTTTATAGGTTCTTTATCACGAGGTGCGTAATTACACAATTGGTTCAAAGCACTGACATTATACACAGCAACTTTTTAACAAAATGAACTTTGTATTTGATACGAGTAACAACATCTAAGCATTACACTGTTGGATATGTATGGAGAAATTGTTATGCACAAAAAAAAATACTTCCTTTTGTAAAAACAGCACTATTTGTGATGTTTTTTTTAAAAAGAATTTTTTCCACACGGGGGAAGAAAATTATTACATTGACAAGCAGTGCGCTCGTTACTTCAGCAAGTAGAATACTTTTAAACCCGTCGGAGATATGCAATCAATCAGAGCTGCCCATCATACAAACAATGTAGTACACTTGTTTGCATGATAAATATATACAATTTCTTTTGAAAACTATCTTCAAATTCCTGTATAATTTGATATTTTGTTACACACTGCTCAGCAGAACCCATCACATAATGCAGGAAGAGGGTAAGCTTAGTTTACTACCTTGCATATGTGGATTTTTCAATACGTACATATAACTTATTCTTGAACTGTCCTCAAAATACGTATTACAACTCTAGGATAAATTTTTCACAAAAAAAAAAAAAATTACCAATATATTGTTTTATTTATCAAACGTTGCTATACGTACGCATTAGAATATTCTGGTTTGAATAAAATTATAAATTCTACATTTGTGGACCAACTGTTACACATGCTAGATGGTCCAAACATGTTTCAAATGGCCTGTTCCTTAGTTCTGTTTGGTGTAAAACACTAAAGTTTGTTTTCATGAGCTTATCTGGGGATGCAGGTGAACTTGTGTATTAAATTTCATTTTTCAGTGCTTTACAACACACATGAAAATATCTCTTACATGATATTGCAAGTTCAAATAATTAAAAATAGGGCTCTGCGAACCGTTCAAAAGTTTGAGTAGTCACAAATCAAAACTCAACTCAACTCAACACCTCAATTTTTTTAAAATTCAAGTTAACATATTTTTTTTTAGAAATACTGTAGTTATTTATTTCTACAACTGTAAATTGTATACAGAGACTGATAATACACTAGAATGGTCTGTCCCAGTATTAATAACATTTCATAGCAGACATAACATAACCACTAGTTATCAGAAGCACAAGATTTTTCACATAACTTATCTTCCATATCATTTCTATGGTAGTTTTGCACCTGGTATTTTATCTCATATATTACATCACAATAAAGTGTAATATTCTACTGTTTTCTTATTTTCTCGTTAGATTTTTAATAAATAAATAAATATTTCTCCCCAAAATATCTGTACACAAATTGGTGGTAACAAAACAAGGTAGGGGAAAAAGACAGACCTGCATCATAAGTAAATGTTTGTTCAGCAGCGACAGTCCTGTATTTATTACTTAGCGAGCAAAGTGGCAGCAAGACACAAGGCACACGACTCACAACTCAACCATTTAAGAGGAGTTTGACTTGGACTCGTCTCCAGTGGAGTGCAGAGGTTCGGGNTAGGTTTGGGCGGCTCTTAACATCAGAGCCGATGAGAGCGAGGCGAGTGTGGAGCAGCGTGGGAATGCCAAAATGGGAGATCCCGAAAAAACCGGCCAACCAGCGGTATAGTCCTACACAATTCCTTGAGCGATTCTGCCAGGAATTGAACCATGTTCGCCTTAGTGGGAGGTGAACACTGCAGCAGCTGCACCCCTGCGGCCCCAAACTTGACTCAACTTTGTAAACTTATGTTCGCATAACCCTGACTAAAAGGAAGAAATTGTGGTTTAGGGACAATAAAAAAAAAGCACTGTAAGCCAACTCTCCATATAAACATCCCCTCTCCTGCTTTTGCGTATTCACATTACAGCAATTGTAATTTGAGAATTAAACAAATGGCAAGTACTGTACATTCATTGAATATCATTTCATAAAACATTTTTCACACTGAACAGTCTCGTGGACCACATGCCATCAGGTTGGAGGTGCAACATTGTCTACAAACATCGCTTTTCAAAAACAAAAAAAAATAAAGAGACTACAGTCTCTTCACTGCACTGTTTGTCATAGGGAGATGTTGAACTGAGTTTGGCATTGAACTGTACCACAACTGCCCAGCTCCTCAGACGCTTGGATAGTCTACGAGATGTGGTGTAGCAGCTCGCATGCTGACAAACAACAAAATGATCTGGATATAAAAAGATCTTTCAATTATTCATGGCGGATGAGCATAAACTAAATTTGGAACATTGATTAACAGACTGCAAGCGGTGACCTCGTAGTTATATTGGTATAAAGTCTGCAGCAAAGTTCAATTCAGGCTCCTATCGTAGTTTCGCTTGTGTTTGTGTAGTGTTTTGTACGATACAGCAGTCTGAACAAACCAAAGGTTCCAAAATAATATTTATAGCATGCATGTTATCTTGAAAGCACATTTTCTTGCTATGGGGTGTGTGTTCTTTTCATTGGGGACACATTTAATAGTTTCCCCAAAAAGCTAATCATAATGATGGGTCGAGTCGAGTACAGTTAATAGAGATTAAGTCCAATAACTCTGTTACATGCCTTGACACTTGGTTGATGTTTGCAATGTTCTGCTGTGTTGAAATCCGGTGGGCATTACCGTATTCACTCGAAAATAAGACAACCCCTATATTATGCGTTCATGTTTCAAGAAAAATAATTTACTCACAATTTTAATTTTCTTGCTTAGAACGTCACTGCATGGAATCCCAAAAAAATAATAAACTGAATCCCTTTTAACATTTTTTGCTTAAATCACTGGATAAAATTAAAATACTAAGTAACCGAGATTGATGCTATAAATGTACACTATAAAAATGTTAGTATTTAATTTTTTTTAAGAGACAAAAAAAAAAGTATATGGCATATTATTTTAACTCTTTTCTTTCAGAAAATATTTTCAGGATACTGCTTACAAAGCAATATGTTCAGATAGTGCAACCCTTATGGAACCAAAACCATGCGTCATTTACTGTAGGTCGCTGATAGTTTGGACCACAGCCGTGGTATCAAAGTGTACAAAGTGCACACTACATTCATACCATGTTATCTATGAGTTTCATGTTTTGAATCCCAAATGGCAGCCATTATTTACATAGCAGTAGTAGGTTAATGCTGTAACGGCAATGTAAATAGGGAAGTTTAGATACAACTGAATTATATTTAGCATTATTATCAACTGTGTGTGTATTTATATGAAAAATATATTCATTTATATTAGGAATGGGTCGAATAACAAAAAATATCGGTTCCAATTCTACAATTTAAATATCGGTTCCAGTATTCGGTTCTATTTTGAATGTCTTTTGCTTGCAACTTCATTAAACCAATGCATGTAAAATTCATTAAATGTAACAAATTATTCTTTTTTTACATTAACATGTGGTGATTGTGATGTGTTTGGAAAATACTGTAAATAACTCTGGCGCTGAAAGCCAAAACTGTAACCTACGGTCATTAAAAGAACATCAACAACTGAGGTGAGCGGCTGGCTTCCTTTTTCTTTTTGCTTCTTTTAAGCATTGACTGGGCTTCCTTTTTTCTCTTTCTTTTAGGCAATGACTCGCTGGTTTTTTTGCCGTGCTGGAATGTGACACCTCTAAAAAAACCGTCCTTCCTTNTGGCGCTGAAAGCCAAAACTGTAACCTACGGTCATTAAAAGAACATCAACAACTGAGGTGAGCGGCTGGCTTCCTTTTTCTTTTTGCTTCTTTTAAGCATTGACTGGGCTTCCTTTTTTCTTGTTTCTTTTAGGCAATGACTTGCTGGTTTTTTTGCCGTGCTGGAATGTGACACCTCTAAAAAAACCGTCCTTCCTTCCTCCCTCCCCCCTTTTCACAGTGGAATTTGTTTATCCTTTGGCTTACACGGAAACAAAGAAGGTTGAGTGATAAAGAGAGACAAGGGAGAGGAGTGATGATGTAAGAGCGAGACATGAGATAACAAACTTTTCCCCTACACTTCCTTCTAAACATCGCTGAACAGTTTAAGACTACCACTCTTTCTTTTTCTTATATAGCACGCACCCCAGAAAGTTTTTCCTTTGTTTTGGGGAAAAAGGGCACGCCATACGCAAGCAAATACGGTAGACGAGAACCGAGTAGTTGTTAACCTAAAACCGGTTCCGAGTCAAACCTTAAGAACCGGTATAAATTGGAACCGAATCGACCCATTCCTAATTTATATGTGATGTGACTGGCCGTCGAATGGGTCTGCCAACATTGCGTGTTATTGTAGGTTGAAACAGTTTGCTGTCAATTGTAAGACCACCCCCAATTTTCCATTTTTCTAAATGCAGTTTAAAATGAAAACTATCAGATAACATAACGGGATCTGTAACTTGTCAAAGTTCACGGATACAGTCTCAGCACGACACAAATACGAAAAACAATAGGACATACAATATTTAAACATGAAAAGCATTTGTCTCGTGACACGTCACACCTTCAACAGAAATATGCATAATGGTAAACTTGTCATTACTTTTCTCATGTAATTACCGTTTTAAAAAGATGTGTAAAAAAAAAAGAACAACTATTAGGAAACAAAAACTTTAATGTGGACTGCTTGTTTGCTTACCTGGTGGCATGCTGACGGACCAGCCTGAAAGCTGCCCTCCCACTCCACCCCTGTAATAGTTATCTGTTTATTTCTATTAGCATCACGTGACTGACATTACCATTCTTACCATAGTGATTCACTCGTCGGCAAGAGGGAAAAAGTAGTGCTGTGAATCACTTAACCTGGCAAAGAATTATTCTTACTAGTAGAAACAAGTCCCAAACTTTTTTCTTGGTAAACTGCGACTATAAGAAGAGGAGGAAGTTATAAGGGTCAAGAGTTTTATGGCACAAACCTCATTTTAACTCATATACTGAACTCTACTCGGCTTTCATACAACCAATAATTTATAAACAAAGAAGTAATGATAACATGTCTACAGTGGATTCTCTATGTACCGAAAAAAGCATGTTCTGAAAAACTGTATCCACGGATTATTTTCAGTGGTCCTGGTGAAATTACTATATAAATGATGTTAAAATTATCTGCTTTTATTGTTCATCAAATACTACATCTATCAAAAAATCGTTTGGTTCCATCACTTAAGATTTCACGCGATTGTTTATACATAAGGCATTAAACAAACTATGCACACACATCTTAAACAAAAACTGAGCGAAATGCAAGCTATTGTGACATAGAAAAGACTTAAAATTTTAACAAAGAAACAATTCTGTGATAAAACATCATATAGACAGAATATATATTTTTGTCCGCTTGCCAAGTATTCGTTACACAGAAATGACGAACTGATTAATGCAAAACAGTGTTCCTAATTAATGTCCATTTAATATACACTTGGTTGAAACTGTACGTAATATTGTTGCATACTGTGCTGCAAATGATGAACTGCTCCACAACTTAACATCTGTAACAAAACTTCCTTGCAGCGTGATGTGCATCTAATTTCGACATCTGCACGGCGCTTCCAATCACAGAGCACGGAAAGTAACTACTGACGAACAAGTTTATTGGGGGGGATAGCGTGGGACTCGCGTTATATTTTTAAGTATCACAATGGTAAAGAGGATAACTTTTAATGCGAGACACAATTTGGTAGTTTTCCTAACTGCTATTACAGCAGATAGCTTGAACTACATTCCTTCTTATTTCTCTGTTACACTCTTTGCTTTTCTCGCCAGCATTGCATCCTTTTCACACATCTCCTTCCCCTCATGCATCCTCTCGGCTTCACTCACCCTGCCCCTTACATGCTGACACTTCCTCTCTGCCACTTTACGTGCACCATGAACACACTGACCAATTAATAATCTCTCCACACGCTCTCAGCTAATTGAGCATGCGCAAGGTGTTCAAAATTCTGCTTGCATTTATTTGGCATCATGTAATTTTCTTTTTGAGGGGGCTTAAAACTTTAGGGTTGCATGCATTTGGTGTTGGTTTACATCAATTTTACAAATACAGTAGTCCCATTGAAGCACCGATTCAAGAATGCTATTGTACTGTAGTGTTCTACAATTGTATCTAAATTTTGCAGTATTAAAATCCACAAAGCATTTTACTGCAGAAACACTCGCATGATTCACAAGTTCACCAAACGAACCTCTACACGTGATACAACTTGGATATGCACTTGCCATTCGCTGGATGGAAACAAAATTTTTCAGCTTTCGATGTTTTTAGTAATAAATAAAGCTTCTGTAAGATCAACGAAACAACATATAAAATTATATTGCAAACGACATTAAGTCTTAGGATATTACATACAATCATTTAATGGTAAAACAAAATGAATTCTGCACACAGAAATACTCTAACCTGTAATTCAACAGATTGTAAACATCTAGGAACTGCACTATCAGTTGCGTGTGTCATTGCAAAAACAAACAATTTATACCTCAACATGTTGCACTTCCAAACTGAATGGGTATGTATCCTTTTATTCATTTATTAAAAAAAAATTTGAAAGTATGAGAAAATTTTGCAGTACTCTGGTTTATACAGTATTTCAGTCAAAAGTTTGGCAGCACAATCACACCACCAAGTTATATGTAACACATTCCAAAAGCATTCCCCGAAAATACACAGAGTAGTGTTAAACTTATCTTTATGGCAAATTCATACAAGTTTAAGAAAATAAGTACTGGTACTGAAATTAACATTAAATTGCACAGCTGCCTTAAAGAAACTTCAAACATACAAATTTAAGTTCCAATGTGGCAAATTGCACCCAAATCAATATGCAAAGAAAATAAATACAAGACATAAACAGGAAACCAGGCATGGTTCACCTTTGTACGAGTTGTGTGATGTACAGTGTCACAATTAAAACAAAGATACAGTGGATAGAAGAACAAGAAGTCCTGCTGGCCGTAACAGTAGCAATAAAAATTTACTCAAGTTGTTTGCAAGATCCTGGGTGTTAAACAAACACATAAGCATTTTTAAAAAAGACATAACCCGGTGTTAGGTATCACTAGAAAATTTTTACATACATATATATATATTTATATTTACAGATATCACACTCGTCACCACATGGTACGAGTGCACTCTCCTCGAAGCTATACAGTGATTTGTTGAATGTTAAAAGAAATCCATACAGGTTAACTTTATTTGGTTAAATATCATATAAAATTTTTATATATATTTTGATTGTTACCTTTTTCCACAAATAAAAAGTCTTTAAATGTTGTACAGATAAATATAGATAGACTTAAAACTTACAAGAACGAAAAGTGTATTATGCCTTTATGCAAAATAAAATGCATGCTAAGATTTGAGAAACCTATGATATAACACACTGCGTTTGCTCACGTAGCTGTGGTGCTTTGTCGTGACATGTTCAGTGTGTGGAAATGCTGAGATGATAAGGAACTATTTCCTTAGCATTCCTCATTATATCCACGTTTCACACCTGCTTCACCTTCCGTGTCCCAAAGAAATGCTTTACGTGTAAACAAAATGTGCAATTAACTAGCATATCTATCAGTCTGAAGTAGTTGAAGATGACGCCAGCTACCAACCGTTTTCCACTTAGGTGCAAAATTTTTAAACTTGTGTAACTGAACAAAAGTTTGTTGCTAAAGCATAGTCAAGTGCTGTTACCAGCACTGAGTTGCAAAAAAATTATTTTACATATTTAAACAAAAAAAAAAAAACCACTGGTTGAATTACAAGGCATAAAGACATTAAATACAATATTACTTCCAGCATACTCCATGTATGACGTGCTTGGTTGCTTCCTAAATATGGAATGAATTAAGCTTACAAGTGTTGTATACGTGTTGACATAAAAGTAACTTATTTTTGGTTAAATTGTACTTTTAATTAAATTTTATCTATAAATACTTTGAATATAAATAAAAACCAGTAAAGAATAGGTGGTTTGGTAATGCCTAGTAAAAATTAGTTCTTATACAAAATATTATTACACCGAGGATGCACAAATGGAGTATCCCTTTGGTTTAATTTTCCAGACTCGGTTAAGCTTTGTTTGCATGAAGCGGAGGAATATCTGGAAGTAAAAATTTAGCAGGGTTTCAGAAAAGTTGGAACTAGCCATGAATGGACTATAAACAATTTAGATTCCAGGTATTTAGCATAATGAAATTTTTAAAATTACGGAGTTCAGTTTTTGGAGCACGTAATTACAGCTAACTCACTCGCAGAAACAATATTATTTACACCGGAATAATGTCGTGAATTAATTCAAGATGTCTGTGTATTATTGAAAAATTTTTCCCTTCATATCTTGCAATTAAAAAAAATACTATATACTGTATTTATGATCTTTAGCTGCCCTTGAATTTTGTAAAATAACTTTTGCCATGTTTTTCTTGCAATGAATCATTACAAAGCCTCATCTTTCCCTCATTCCAGTGTTTTGTGAATGGTTCAGTTTATTTTGTGCGCTCATGCACAAATAAAAGAATATAATTTATTTGCTAGAAGCAATATTACAAGTGATGTCACCAAATCAAAACATACATCAATAAAAAAAAATTTTTGGTGTAAAAATGTTTTTAAGAGAAGTTGTGAAAAATCAAACAAAATGTAGAATTTTCTCCTTGGAAAGTTATACCAAGGATCTGACACTGATTTATTATTGTCATAATTTAGTGTGTGAATTGAAAGCTATGAATATTCAGGTTTCACTATTACAAAACTATTTTTAATATTAACTGAAATTACGTATGCCGTTCACAGTAAACAGAGCACTTTTGAAAGCCCCCCTGACCATCTGCTTCCTCTCTCACGTATCATTCTGCTGTATGTACCTGTCTCACTTTATTCATGCATCATCTGAGTGGAAACCAAGGAATATTAAGAAGAGTAAATATGTTTAAAATATGAAAATTCATTCTCTTATTTGTATAAAACAAAAAAAATACCTTAAGACTTTAGTATGCACCTAGTCATAAATTTACATATTACACTATCAATACAAAGTTGAATCCTAGAACTAAGTTTATTCATCTGCTGCTGCCTTAACTGGCAGCCGACATGCCAGTGTGTACTATAGTATACGTTTAGTTACAGGCAGCAATTCTTTTTGCAAAGTTGGCTTCCAAAAGTGCTTAATTTACTGTGAATAGCCTTTAGCGAGAAAAAATTACACATGGATGCGACGTAACATGTCGTGCGAGAAAGAGAAGAGAAACAGGCAACATTACAGAATGACATAACTTGGTGGTTGGAAACAATACATCTCAACAGAGCACCAGCGAAGAGCACATTGGGACACGCCACACATCCGTGGGCAGAACATCGTCCTGAAACAGGCACATCACTGGAAAACCACTAGAAAAATTCACTTCCACTCAGTGAAATGAGCTTACTTAATTATGAGCTTACAAAACAGACGCCATCTACAAAACAACCATTCCACCCTTTCATGATTTCAAGCTCCCCAGAAATTTACTTGTGTTACAGGAAAAATTATTACACTTTTTAAGACTATCATCTTGATATGTGCACCCATGTAAGAAGCATACTTCTGGTAGCTTTCGGTTACTATCACAGCAGTATGTTTCAACAAGAAACAAAACTCAAAATGGAGAAAAGAAAGCTCGTATGTACAAACAAAATGACAGTGCAAACCTCACATTATCCACAAAATGTGTCAAAATGAAAAATAAAATGGCTGTACTTTTGATGGCCACTCGTCGATATAACACTTTTCCCACTTGACGCAACTGGAGCAGTGGTGACAACCCATTACCTTCAGGCCATTTAATGACCTGCCAAGGTTCAGGTGGCGACCAGCTATGGTAACTGGAAACTGTGGGCCTTTACACACATCGAATGGAAAAGCCTCACGAATGCTACGTAAATATTAAACAACAAATGTAACGCAACCACACAATGTTTAATTCACAAATCATAATGTGCCACTGCAATAAATGAACACGAAAAATATGCACCAACTTGGCCCACCAAGATATTTACCAGAGTAAAACTGTTTAAGGAAGTCTTCATTCAACTAAGCTTGAATAATTTTGCACCTGGTCTATAAACACACAAGTTATTTGACCCTACAAGTAACTTTCTCCTGATTAACAGGCTTAAATTTTTCAGTCCTTCTGAAACAGCCAGCCTCATAAAGGTTTGATTGGTACACACACAAAGTGGGCTGACCGTGGAACTGGAGCTAGCGAGGGTGGGAGTGACTGCGGTGGCTACGGGAACAAACGCAGGCAGGCAGCCAGGCGTGCAGCTGGGGAGACGCGCGGCCCCATGGACGGACGGGGGAGGGTCGGGAAAGCGGGTGGCAGCCATCACCTGCACGGCACCAGAAGCACCTCCAGCCAGCAGGGGCAAGCCGTCACCTCCTGCCGTGAGTACTTGGGCCCCCAGCCCTTGGCGAAGCTGATGCGCACAGAGTTGCGGTCGACGGGGCCGGTCGCCGCGCCCCAGCGCGACACGTAGGCGGCTCGGCTTGCATCAAATATGTTGAGGCAGTGGCCCGGCGGAACCCGGTACACCAGCAGCGTGCGCGACTCGGGTCCGTCCAGTGTCGGAGAGTTGACAAAGATGGGCGAATCAGAGCGGTTGTACGCCCACACCCCGTCTCCCTCCAAGCTCAGCATCACGCCTATGGGAACACAAACAAACACACTTTACCAGAGAGAAACCATGCCCTGCTGTTCAACTGTTACCACAGCACTTCACTGTTACATCAACAAGAAGTATTTTGCATTCATGTAGTAACAGCCGAGTACCATATTTACTTGTGTATCTTACACACCATGTATTTTCACTTACAAATTCGAGGGAAAAAATATTTCACGGCCAACAGTAATTCCTATAAAGGCGAGGAGCCTGACACTTCACCTCATATTCCTGGAAGTGCTCTTTCCCCACACTCCTCCGTGAACATGGCAACATTCCTCACTCCCCACAGCTCCAACACAGAGAAACAATAATAGTTCACGTTCAAGCTTTCACAAAAGGTGGAGGATAGAAAAGAAGTGGCACAACAGTAGGAGGTCGTTTGTGGGATGGCCATTATGGCAAGACAGGGTCATGGTGCAAAGGATGAGGGAAGTGGGTTTTATTATTTTGTTTCCGAGGAGACAATACACTAGAGACACTCACAGAAAAGTGGATATTTAATTTTATGTGGTTCACGGTTGAGTTATATTGTTTTTTAGTGATTCATTGTGTAAATGATTTGTCTATTGTAGTGTTTTATAAATAAATCTTAATAAAATGTTAAAAAATATGTGTGTTTAAAAATGCTAATGCAGCATGTGAATTTCATATCAAACGCAACTTGTACCAGTCAACTAGTGGTTCGTAACTGTCACTCACTGCTTGCTGCCCCCATCTCCAGCATTCGGCTAGTGATNTTGTGCTGTAGTGCTTGTAATAAGTTCATAAAATTATGTATGCACAAAAAGTTATCCTGCATTTCTTACACACCCTATCTTTCGAATGCAAAAAATGGCAATAAAAGGTGTGTAAAATTATATGCAATAAATGACATGTGGTTGTTTTCATGTTTATCAAAAAGTTTTACTGTAAATTTCGACCATATTTATACAGCTTGCGTGTTGGCTGTTCTTGACGGATCTTAATCTAGATTTTCTGCATATGGGAAGTGAGAAAGACATCGCTGATGGATTTTCTCGAGGTAATCATCCCCCCCCCCCNGACTAAAATTCAGGGTTGTTCTGTTTGCCTGCACTACTGCAGCTGCTGGAGTACGCCTGCAATGCTATTCTGTTATTCACAACACTACACCTAATTTTGCCGTTGGTTGAAAATAAATATGGTGACTGCACAATACGTAAACAAAATTTGCACACTGTAACTATACTTTGTGTATGTTAATACTTAATGTAGCTTCACCACACTACCAGCAATTCCAGCCAATATGACGCCAGCACATGAAGCATTTGTGCTTCAGACCTCGTGCAGTTGATGTGCGAGGTTGGCTGGAAGTAGAACGACAGGACGCACACACTGGGCAGATAATGGAACAACTTATTTGTGCATTTTGCACATTGCGGAGTAAAGGAATACGACCCAGCCCACCTCGCTTGGTCCACTCTCCAGCTGTTGGGCGCCGGCTCCTCTTATATAGTACGTGTTCGCTTTCTAAGGTGGGAACAACATGCTGATATTTCATTTCTCAGGAATCGAGGCCATTTCTCAGTTGACCTGAAGAGTGCTCTCTCTTGCTCTTGCAGTTATGCCAGAATTATCATCTGTCATTTCAATTTGTTGAAGAGAGCACCAAATACTGAAAGCACAAAGTTGCATACCTGCTGTGCTCTCTAGCATAAGTCATATTCATTTACAACTGTAAGTTTCAAATAGCAAATACGTTAAATTTTGCAAAGTATTGTATGTCAAGGAAAGTACTGATTAAAACTGTACTTTATTTTAATATGTAATAATGTATAACAGTTTTAATTACAGCATTTAATGAACGCATCAAAAGCATTCAATGGAATATGAAATTATTTTAATTGAGACATGGCCTGAAAGACTCTGCATGTGAACAACAGTATGTCACTTCTTGGGGGTATTTGAAATGACACTATACTATGTTGTATGAATAAGTAGGTATGGTATTTAAGAATGGTAACATATTTAATTTTGTGTGTGTGTATGAGTGTCTCTCCNTTCCCAGCGGGATTCCTCCTGGATTTTTGCACGTGGGAATTGTGCAGGACGATGCAGCTAGTCGGCAGGTTTTCTCTGGGATCTCCAGTTTTTCCTGCCCTTGCATTCTGATGCTGCTCTGTACTCACCTCACTTCATCCTCATCGGCTGTCAAGACCTAAATGTTAAGAGCTACCAAATATTGCCACTATCCCCTTACACTCCCTCTCCCTCACCTACCTCATCCTTCTCCCTCCTTTCTCACTCAGGATAATTAATTTTAGTTTATATTAAATTCAGACAAACTTGACCATTTAATGTATCCCTGCTATCTTATAGTGAAGAAATTTTGTATTTCTGGTATATGTTATTTTAAGATGTGAATATGAACTTGTCTAAAATATGTGTCACAATATTTTCCCATATTTTCTCAATCTTTTAAATATCGGTTGGAATAAGAGAATTACTGACGACTGAAGAATATTTTAATTTGAAAAGCGCTAACGAAATCTACAAACAGGACAGGATCTGAAATAGTAGGAAACAAAGAGATGAAAATCGATTACTTCCATTTCTTAGCAATCAAGTATGGGTGTAGGCATCAACGCACTAGGAAATGGTTCGGTACTAAATGCTAGGCAGCTAGGGATGCAGCATGTACTGACCAAGGCCGATCTTGGCGCGGGTGCGGCGGACGGAGTCATGGGGTACGGGAGAGAGGCTGCGTGCCAGGGTGGCCAGGCACAACCCGTCCCCATGAGGTAGCGACGTGAACACATTGACGGCAGGCACTTCGACGGAGAAGAGGCGGCCGACACGCGTGGCCAGCTCCCAGTACGCCAGCTTGCACCATTCTCTGTCCCCGCCGTCGCCTGCAACAAGCCACACAGCGCTGCTTCAGCCCGCCTGCCGCTGTGCTCTTCTAGGTCAGCTCCTAGCACTCTACACAGTTGCAGCATAATCAAGTCTAAACCACAATTTTAATGATACTTGAATATACGACTAACAGAAACAAATTCTAGGGTCGCCAGCAGCATCCTTACAAGAAATTCCCCGACTTTTCCAGGTACCCTGTTACTTTTCCCTAAAAAAAATGCACAGCATAAATTTTAATTACTTTACTGTTGTTCCCTTAAAAATAACTATTTTTAGTAGTACCAGTTCAGTATTTCTTTATGGATGTTTTTCTGTGCAATACAATCTACAAAGTTGGCACATGAAACAAAAGGTGACAGGTGGAATACTAGTTAGCTCAGGACCAGAAACAAAGTCACAATACAAAAACATTTCATTATACATTGTAGCAATTCTCTAAGAACTACAACAAGTGCTCAAATTATTAGTTATGCTAATATTATAGTTGAAAAATCTTAAACTGGCACCTAAAATCAAATTTCCACGGTCAATACTTGTATCAGAAAAATATTTAGTCACCATTATATATATATATATGGAATAGACAAAATAATATAACACCATGCAATATAGTAAATTTTGTACTATGTATTGCACAGTTTACGTGCCAAGTCTTGTAGGTTATATTTCAGTTTATTATACGCTTTGTTCTGCGACGGTTAAAACAAACGATCGGTGAAATGTGTGATCTCTCAGACTCCAAAAGAGGGCAAATCGTTGGTGCTTGGTTAGCGGGAGCGTCTGTGACGAAAACAGCTGAATTGTTTAACGTTTCACAAGCGACAGTATCCACGGTAATGACAGCATACACAAAACATGGTAAAACATCATCTGCGAAGAGGAATAGTGGACGAAACCCAAAGTTAACTGACAGAGACCGACGAACATTAAAAGAATTGTGGCCAGACAACATAAAACTACAGTGGAAAAAGTGACAGCAGAACTTAACACTCACTTGAGTAATACTGTTTCGACAAAAACAGTACGGCGGGAGCTCCACAAAGCTAACATTCATGGAAGGGCTGCAATTGCGAAACCTTTTATAACAGAAGCCAACGCTAAGCTGCGAAAGAAGTGGTGCCATGATAATAAAACCTGGACACTTGATGATTGGAAGAATGTGGTATGGTCCGATGAATCATTGTTTACATTGTTTCCTACAAATGACCGGGTTTATGTATGGAGAACCCCAAAAGAAGCCTATGATCCGGACTACCTGCTTCCTACAGTCAAGCATGGGGGAGGTTCCGTTATGATTAGGGGGGCTATATCGTGGTATTCAGCTGGTCCTCTCATTCAAATCACTGGCCTAATTATCTCGACNAGGGGGGCTATATTGTGGTATTCAGCTGGTCCTCTCATTCAAATCACTGGCCTAATTATCTCGACATGAATATCTCGACATCCTCGATGATGAAATTCTTACTATGACTAGCATATTGCTGCCAAACACTGCCATATTCCAAGATGATAATGCGCCCGTACACAGCCAAAAAGGTTCAGTCTTGGATTGAGGAGCATCAGAATATCATCAAACATCTTCGCCAGACCTCAACATAATTGAACCGTTATGGGGAGTTTTAGAGCAGAGAGTGAGGAGCAGATTTCCATCTCCAACATCATTGAAGCAATTGGCGGATGTTTTGGTACAAGAATGGGACAACATTCCGTTGGAAACTATTCAGACACCGTACGAATCTATTCCGCAAAGAATTGCAGCTGTTCTAAAAGCAAATGGTGGCCCAACACCTTATTAATAAATAAATATTGTGTATATGCCACATGTTCATATAATTTTGTACATCCCTGTGTGTGTGTGTGTGTGTATATATATATATATATATATAGACACACACACACATATAAACCCCTACCTATGATTTTAAATTTCCGACATAGATGAAATAATCTAAAATTAATAATTCTATTACATACATTTCTTACCACTTTGTGCAAATTCCCTGACCTCACAGAAATTTCTCTGACTTCTCTAGAAATGCACAATTCCTTGATTTTCCTAGATGCTACCCCCCAAATATTTGCAGAAATAAAATGAACATTGAAATAATTGTTTAGAGCTATACACAGAGCTTCGATCGAAAAGGAAAATTGTTTATAAATTTACATATCTGATGTATTTGCATATTTTTTACCTGTAGCTGTCTGACTTTTAAGTAAACTGTGGCCACGATGGTGTAGTAGTCAGACTACTTGCCTCCCGTCAAGGCACACCAAATTTGATTCCCAGTGGGGTCATCCAGATTTGCGCACATGGGATACGTGGTGAACATTACCACTGGCCAGCGGGTTTACTCTCATTTCCCCCACCCTTACATTTTGTCGCTGCTCCACCTTTACCTCGCGTCATCTTTACCGACACTCAACACCTCTCTGACAAGCGCTAACCATAACCACTCAACTAATTTTATATAAATTACGTCGTTTTTTGAAAGCATATCCTAAAATGAACTAACACTACAAATTGTTTCAATTAATGTAAAATATTTGGCTTAATTGAGTGTGTGCTTCAGTGTGTTCGGAAGCACTTCACCAACAGTGAACTGAGACATGAAAGCACACCAACCCTGGCAGAGACACTCAAGTTACAAGCGCTATGGTTAGAGACAAGGTTGTATGGTGAATAGCAATAAAACAGAAATACAGTAACATCAAAGTACATTTTAATACATCGCGTAAAACCTAAATTTAAGTTAAGAGACAAAATAAAACTGAATTAGCAAAAAAGACTATTTTATGTGTAATACATAAATTATTTCTTCTAACAAAATATATTCCAAATATTTTAGTAAGATACTTACTGAAAGGAATACACACTGTCTAGAAACTTCAGCATTTGTACCAGAAAGTCATTGAATAGCTGAAATAAAAATTACAAGCTTACTCTTGATTATAAATTTATTTTAATGCTATGTACATATTACAATTATTACATAAATGTGTAATAAATATACAATTTTGTTAACTACTATATATAGCATTTACAAAAGTAAAAATACCACCACTGAAATCTCTAATTTTTAAAAGTAAATTGAGCTAAAAATAAAACCACAAAATCTTATCCCTAAAGGTGATTCACAGTTCATTGCACTCTGGTGTCTCAATTTCTCTTAGTCTCTCTCTTTAAAAAACCTTAGCTCGGCTTACTCATGCAGTTTCTAACAACGATGACATACCTGAAAGACAGGCAACTCAATGCTGAACAATGCTCACGTTTACAATATGCAATTGTGCTGCCATCTATGAATTTAGCATCAAAATAGTAGTTTCCAAAGCTATAGTGAAGAAATACTTCACTTTGTAATAAATTGAAGCATTAAAAAAAATGCTTTTTAAGATACTGTTTGGCTTATTTTTGATTGTGATAAATAATCAACAGTTATGTTAATAAGTAAAACACTCCCTGATAAATATAAATTATAGTAATTGTTTTCTTCTTCTCTCTTGTACTTTATGAAATACAATGTTGTGAATATACAAAAATCGTTATAAAACATCACCATTTTCTTTTTCCAGTGCCCTTTGCGGTACTGTCATAATAAACACGATTATCGATTTGACTAACTGAAATTCCAGAAGACGTAACTTGGAACACATTTGCAATCTCCTTTTAAGTGGGTACAAATCAGCATATTTATGTTACACGTGGCTGGTTTCTAATGCATTTGTTTCAAGAATAAGGTGGTATGGGTGTGTCAAGATGATGGACGATGAGAGGTCGGCCACAAGGATGTTGGAACTGAATTACAAAGGAATAAGGCCACAAGGAAAACCAAAGAAGAGCTGGGAGGAGCAAGTGGCTGAGGGAGTGAGGAGAACAAGTGAAGACTGCAAAACAGTGAGAGAGGGAAAGTGGTGGAGAGACAATACAAGATGGAGGAATTCTACCAAGCTGGCCTGGCCACACTGAAACAGCTAAGGATGATCATGATGTGTGCATTGTGATTAGTGCTTCTGTCACAGATATTTAAAACAAACTATCAGCAGCTGTATACTTGAAATCAGAGATGGCATGTAATGAATTACCAGTAACTGCATTACTAGTTAAAATTACTTTTTGAATAATTTTTACTAGTAATTAGTATTTACATGTAGGAAAAAGTAATTTTTACTTGTAATTTACTTATGGCACAAAAAAAATGTAATTACCGGTTATCATCAGTAATAGATTCTTTTTTTTGCTTCATCTATGGACTTCTAATTTTACTTACATTTAACTCTACCATCATAAGCGAATAACAAATACACTGGTCACAAAATTGATACTAATCAATATACACTAGTTTATGCACTTGCTACAGTTGTTATAAGTTTTGAAACATGGATCTTAAATCATCTGCTGTGGGGTGATTCGGCGGAGTATAAAGATTAGTTTGGAATGCCGAGAATTTATATTTCACTACTGTTTACACTGAGTGATTAATTTCACATGTTTCTTGTTTTCAAAATTATTATTAACAAAATTTTTTTGATACGTGTAACATTCACACAGCAATTTACTAACTCATTATAATATTTGCAACTACATATGTGGCAACATGTATTTAACAACAAGCTAGTGCTGCTTATCATAACCTACCACACCTATTTCGATGTCTGTCTCAATGCAAATAATGTAAATAGCGCTCTATCCAAATTTTGCTCAAAGTTAATTCACACTGCAGTGTTATCTTCCATTCCGGTCAGCGACATATTTTGTAATGTGATTTTAACCAAATGATAGGTTGTATTTGTGTTTAAACCACAAACAGTAACAATGACTATTCATGTAACTCAACCATGTGAATTTGAATAATACAACTTTTTTCCTTGTGCATACTTGCAAAAATATTTTTTATGTGTTGGCACACAATCTAAAGAAAATTGCAAGTTGTGTGTTAGATATAAGTTTTTTTAGGTGCAGCACTTTATCAAACTTAAACATAATAATAAGTACTTTCATTAGTAACAAGTATGTTGTTTTGGTACTGAATTCAAGTGAACGGAGTGACAGGACCTATGCATTTCATATTTTACATAAACGTGGATGTTTGCAAAAACATTTGTGTGTTGTATTATAGTACTATACCTTGTAAACATTTGAAAAATTCTATGTTCCAAATTCTTTATGGAATCAAAGTAAGGGATAAATAAATAAAATAAAATCAGTACCCATGCATTTGGTTATTCTTTATCTTGGAAACTTTTTCAAAATTTTGAAAAATTCCAAACAGCATAATTTTAGGGCACTACTGAACTTGCTGATTACTTCTTGCAAGTACAGAGTAGTGTACTCTGCCTGCAATACTTGTGCTCCATGAAGCAGAGTCGGGTAGATTTTCTTGTAATGAGCTGTCTCGAGCTTGTTGGTTGATGACGTGATGGTATTTCCGAGACTTTTCAAGTTTTCACACCGCAGTTTCCTGTATCTTCATAGCCTTCCCCACTTGACCGTAACTCACGATTTAAGCTAAATATAACAAATCCGCCAGTGTGGGAAATCTTAAGAAGTATTTTGAATTATGAAATAAATACCAAGTACTTGTAACTGCAATTTTAATAATTACTTTCATCTGAAATAATTTTTACTTTTAATTAGTTACAATTTCCCCACAGTAATGGTACTTGAGCCCCTCGATTACATTTTTTCTGTACTTTTACCACTATCGCTTAAAATACATTATTTGAAATACAAAGAGGAAATTTACAATAAGTTTACATTCACTGAACATGTGAAAATCAAAAATAAATAGAATTAAGTTAAATCATATTAAAAGTTTAAACAATTTATAATTATAAGACACTTTTGAGTAATGCTTAGTTCTTCTCTACAGTGTTACAACAGATTTTTTCTGCATGAAATATATCTTTTTTTTCCCCTCCCATCATCAATAATGCCCCCTCATAGGTAACACCTTGCCGACTTCGGAAACAGAGGTTGGCCAGTATGTATAATTGTAATAACTCCATGTCTTATAGACAAACACACCAGCAACCCCTTAGGAAAGCCTCGTGAAATAGAGGTATGATCATTACATGTAGTAACATGTATTTGCAACACATATACAGTTGTTTAAATCTTTTCCTTTCAATTTAAATCAAACTGCAAAGTTTACTGCACTTGTGCATCCTGAACCATAAATTTTACCTCAGCATAATCAAGTTACTGTTATATATGCTAGTCACGTGTCATCTCTTTGATTTCATTCATTACACTCACTATCAAAAGGAAATAAAATATGCATTTTTAAGTGCTAAATATTAAAAAATTAAATCTTACTTTAATACAGAGAATATTGATCATGTTATTATGTACTATATGTCTATCGATAATTATCTTAATGACTAATGACTAAATATTATAAAGGAAGCTAGCAGAACTTCTCCTGCTACCACGAAAACCTGTAATATAATCTTCAATATTTATGTTGTTGTGTGAACTGTACAAATAAAAAATTGAGAATGAAATATTTAAATGACTTATCAAAACTTAATGGGCATAACTGTGTTGTATTAATTGTAAAGGGCCCATACACATGCAATTATGAGTTGCAAGTCCGGCTCGGATATTTTTGACCACACACTAGACAAATTGACCCCAGAGCAGAGTTTGCTCGTACATTTCAGTATCTCCTTAATGTGTTTATCAAAGCCAGTTGTAGCTGCAGTGGTTGTTATAGATAAATGTGGTGTGTTCGCAACGTGGGTTAATAACTGGTTGCTAGTAAGATAAAACTTCACACGTTTAAATTTTCTTAACTGTATTGGAGATGATAGTCCTGAATACTACAAAAACTACTTTAATGTCTGATGGAGACACAAGTTGTTTGCTGTTGAAACAGACATCATACTGCCTGTGCACGTCGATACACGAATCTGGCTCCTGACTCACCACTCGCATATGAGCTAATAGCAAGCCAGTGGCGAGCCAGACTGAGCCCAGCTTGTCGTATCCCACACATGTACGAGTGCAATCTGACTCGTATGTGCACAGGCCACTTAGGTAACACTGTCCATACTCTGCCTGTTGGTGAGTAACTTGAAGGAAGTAATCCCAATCTTAATTCCTTCTAGCTGTTCCACATCATCTCACTTTCACATTTTTCAACTAGGCACCCAAAACAGTTATGCTATAATTCAAAACTAAAGAAATTGATACTACCTATCACAGAGCCGAGCAAAGTCACTTCGCCTACTATTGTTATTTATAGCTGTCCTATTTTACAAATGTAACAAGTGCTACCCTTCTCCTACGGACAGTGCATTGTGAAGACAAAAATGAACATTCATAATTTCATGTCAAATAGTCACGAATAAAATATGTATTGTGTGCAGCATTATTGAAATGGATGTAATGTTTTGACATGCATATACATACAAAAGGCAGTACGTAAAATTATTTTTTTGGGACATAAAATAATACTTGAAGGTATCTTAAAAGGAACTGATAAAAAAACTGAAGAAGTTACAGTACCAAGTTTGTGATTTTTAATCATAAGAGGCATGGAACATTTTTAAATGGTATATTGTGGAGGTTTGTGAATGAAATGAGTTACCATTTTCTAATATCATACTGTAAACCAAACTAGAGTGTGAAATTCCAGTCATAAAATTTCACATGAACCCGAAAAGCAGCTAGATTAATGTATGTCTATAACTACATAACTAGAAAATTTGTAAATTCATGCTACATTTCTTCATTAAGGTATAACTACACAACTGTAATTTCTATACTTAATATAAAATAAACCGCTAAACAAAAGAGCATGGAACACACAAAATATAAAGCAGCTATGTGGTGCTGGGTGTCAAAACAAAGGGAAAAAAATGTAACTACAGCAATCTGTATTGTTTCAGTCACGTTAAGCAAATTCCCAGCTTCATTTCTGCATTTTAAATCACCATTTTGTATTTACCTTCCTAAATAGTTTGCTATCACATATTCCAAAGGGCATTTTAAGAGTTTAAAGGAAACAGACATTCTACACAAGTAATGAGACTTTAGTTGTAAATGCTAAACTCTCTACTAGGGTAACAATCAAGGCATATTTGTATTCTTTTAAGGGCAAATACGTAGATTCTCACAGTGTACTATGAAAGACGCAACAAATTACTAGCAACCATGTGAATTTTATACCTGGATTCCTACTGAGACAGGATTGAAAAAACTTAGTCAAGTGTGATACCACTATTTCTGGGGAGGAAATTAGCTTAAATTATTTTTCATGTACCGCTGTTTTAAATTTTTTCTTCATTGACAAAGCAGAGCTGACATCTGGTACCAAACTGGGAATCTACACTTAAATACGAATTAATGCCCGAATACCAGTTGCCAATGATAAATACATAGGCTACCGCTGTTCCTTTGTATTCCGAGAGCAGTTGCTGGCAAAATGTAGAATCTTACAATTTATCCAGGGCAGGCTGAGGTGTCCCCTGGGTACTGAAATGCCAGTATTCTGGTAAAACTAATGACGCAAGCACTTAATTATTTATAAACAAAAGAGAATTTCTTCACAAGGAATGTCAGTATCAAATTTCCCCTATTTTTACAGGTTTCCTTAGACCCGTCATGCCCGTCTCTATCCCCATCGACAACTGACATGATGAGGGTAGTGGTGGACAGCCTAGGAGGTGTAAGAGGAGAGGGGGAAGAGGTAGGCTGCTGAGGCAACGTTCTACAGTGCGGAATGAGCCCGACGTCCACTCACCTTCCCCATTGGTCGTGAGGGAGCCGTAGAACGAGCTAAGTCTGTCTGTGTGCCAGCTGTACTCCTCGCTCGGCTCTCGATCTGAAACAGTTTACAAAGCCCAGTCAAATGGGGCTCGCTGCACACACCTGTATACCTAAATTATTCCTTACTTCCTCTGCCAACACTATACGTACTGCTCTTCTTTCATGCAATTCCAACTTCAATACATCAGGTGACTGTACATAAAAATAGAGTATCAGTCTCATTTCTTAGCTGGTTAGCATAGCCAACCCTAAAAGAAATTTTAAATATTTACCAACATCACACTGTCTTAAAACTGTTCATGATTTAATGCATATGTACTAGTTGTGCTTACCATCTATAAGCGTTAAAAAAAAATACAACATTTGTATTATTATTACTTGATGACTCTACTTCAATGTGGGAACATCTGTTTAGTTATATTTTATTACAGTCAACTCTGATCTAAATTTACAAGCACATATGGCATGTGAAATTAGATGAGGGAGCATGACAAGATCTACAGAGTATAGAGGGATCAAAACCACTGGATGAAAGGCCTAGTTTTTGAGTCGGGCTAGGGATTTAGTTTGAGCCGTTGCTGATCAGGCCTTCAAATTAGTGTGACAAGCTAGCGATCACCGAAGGTCACTAACGTACCTTCACACGAGGGTCAGTGTTTGAATTCACAGCGAGTCTCATGGACGTGTACATTGTTCACGAATGTAGTAAGTGTAGGTTAATGTGGCACGTAGGCTTCCCAGCATAAAAGCACGGAAGTAATATTTTTTTGCTTCCCATCAACGGTGGGAATAAGAGAAACAGCCAGTGTCCCAGACAAACACAAGCGAGGAAGGAATCATCACGGGCCTCGATAAAAAACTATATACACATTCACCGGAGTGGTTTAGAAATCCCAAAGAACAGGGAATTGAACCCAGGTCTTCTCAAATGTGAGACCAACCACTCCACCACCTTGTCCTGTGTAGGGATGTTGGTAAACAATAATTAATTCCATCAGTCGGAAGAAATATTTGGAATCGTAAAGAACACTGTTACATACATTTCTGTTGAACTAACTGTTTGATTTGACAATAATTTCAAAAGTTTTCTTCACCATAATGAAAAAACTACATGGCATCAAACTGCACTGCAATTCATGACAAGTAGTAAATTACTTAGTAGACAGATTGTAAAAGGTGTTTTGAAAAGCTACTACTATCCTGCCTGCCACACTAACTTTTAATTTTTCCAAACTTGTTATTACCGTTTGCATCCCTGTTTACACATTGGGGACTTTTACAGGACAGCTTGCACACTACTATAACCAACGCTCTCATTCACAGCTAACCTGTTCTAAGGGTGATACCATAGCAACCTAAACCCAAACTCAGCTAGATTTGGTACATACGTATCAGTCAAATGGTGTGGGAATATAAGAGGAACATACATTCCCATGTCCAAACTAATGACAAGTGAACACAGCTACGGAACGCACTCACCATTGTGTCTGCACCTCTCTCCAGGCAGCGTACAGTACGGAGGTGGCGGCGACTCTGAAACACACACCACACGTACCAAACATCAAAAACACTGCACTTTCACAGTCTGTCCTGATTCTGAGATATGGAAGAGCCCTGCTGTAAAGTTTGGTGACATTCCTAGAAAACAACTTTGTGGACTCTTACATATTCCCACAAGAGCTACGATTCCCTGCAACCTCAAAATACACACATTTTTCATGTTTCATAAACCATGTACTGCTACGCGGAAAATTTTTGAGACATTTGTATCAGAGATGAAAGAATAAACACAAAAAGGTATATCCATACTTGTGAAAGTATTTTTTCAACTAATTTTTTTTGTAATTATTAAGTTTAGGGGCCTTTCTGAAAAACATTTTATTCAAAGAACTGTGGTACAAATTCACAGGCAGGCAGCACAAACTATCAGAATGCCAAAGAAACAACTTCTACCTCATGCAAACACAGCTTAACAGAGTCTAGAAAATTACATCAAAGGGGCAACGCTCTGCATTCTTACGCACTCAATGTAATATTAATGTGCATGAGAACTATTTCTTACTAGGCATTACCAACAGCAATTTCTTCCCTGACGAAGCAAGTTGCTCAGGGAAAAGAGATTTGGGAAGGAATCTGCCATAGCCTTTTTTTATGGACGCATCCCAGCATTCGCCTGGAGTGATATCAGGAAACTGTGGATAGCCAAACTGGGAATCGAACCCGAGTTCTCCCAAATGCAAGTCCATTGAGTTACCACTGCACCACCCCGCTCTGTGAGGGTAAAAAGGGAACACAGTTGTGGAAGAGGAATGATGGAAACCTAAAAGGAGACAGTGGCATTTTGCCTAGCTGACTTAGTCCACAAGCTGACAATCTTAGCACATAATGACACTCGCAATGTTATAGTAAAACCTTACCTACTTTACAGTAGGACCTTGACACTGTATCAACATACAAGTTCATGTTTTGTGGGTGAGAAAGTGAATATCTCGGTACACATTGAGTGTGGCAAACTGTTGTGTGATTGGCTGTTGAGTGTGCCAGCACATGCAGGCCGATGTGGTGCAGTAACAGTTGGATTTTGTAGTTCACCATTTTCTATCTACAATCCAGTTTAAGCTGGGAATTATCAGTGGTAAAAATGTTATTTTTAGTTCTGTTCGTTACACTATAAACTGTACCTGTAAATATGTATTCCTGTGATTAGTAATTTTATCTTTTGATATTTCTTTGCAACTGTCAGCAAAAAAAAGTCTAAATTGTGTATGAAGAGTTGTTTTAATTTAAGTGTAAATGTACCAATTTAGCAATTTTTTGCAACACATCATATTTATTACAAAAATTAATAAAAATACATGTACCATATGACAGCTAAATTTTAAGTTAGTGCTCTCTCTATCTTGTTCACCTATGTTCTGAAGAAAGATGCCCCCAAGAACTGGGATAAGCTACTCAATCTATTGCACCAGGGCCTAAACCATACCACAACGCTTATTATAAATGCACAAACAGTAAACATTGCAAAACTACTGGTACAGTACAATGATGCAAGCACTGGTGAACTGCATGGAGTTGTGCAACACCACAGTACACAACACACTCAGAGCTACAGACACCGCTTGCACGCACCCCCACTATGTACAATGTTTTGTGTACCATGCACACGATCACAAATATGGCATTCCACATAACAGGGATCCAGTGTGTCTCATTGTACACACTGTTGGCTCTAGCATTGAACTTTAGCAATTCCTTACCTATGTTCATTGACATTTCTGCCCCCTCTACATGTCCTGAATAATATGCCTACCAACAGTTTTGACATATATTTCAGATACAAACGGTATATGTAAAACACACACATATACACACACAATATATATACACACATGTTTTTAGATACATCTTTATATAAACACACACATATATATAATGTGTGCATGTTTTTAGATATATATTGTATATAAAAACAAACACACATGCATTGTACATATATATATATGTGTTTTTATTTTTAGATACAACCTGTATATAAAAACACACACATATATATATATATATAATGCGAGTGTGTATTTAGATACATCTATACATGTTATAAAACTCAACGTCTCTCTGTCTGTATGTTAGTGCGCTTATCACTCAAGCACCACGTATCCGATTTACGTATTTTTAAAAAATTCATAGCTATGTTCTCTGGCCAGGTTTTAGTATATATTTTGTTACGTAAAGTAACATAAGTTGGTACAGAGGAATTATTAATTTAAACATTTAAATACCCAGCTGTCTGTGAAAGTATTTTTTCAACTAATTTTTTTGTAATTATTTTGGTAATTATTAAGTTTAGGGGCCTTTCTGAAAAACACAAAAAAAAATTCAAAATAATGATATATTTCTACTCTACTAATCACGTACAACACGAGTATACTAGGGGCAAAGCTTTAAAATAAGTACAACATACTAAAAAAAATTGAACAAAATTGCGAAATAAGCAGTATAGCCAGTTTGTTTAAGTTTCTGAAGGAAACGTCCTAGACCAACAAAAGTTGCATTAATGGGTTCTGCACAGCTTACCTTGTTCATATTCATGAGGGCGTAATGTTAAAATAAGTAGAAAGTATTTTAAAAACTTGCGAAATATGTTTGTTTACGTCTATTAACGTCAGAGGAATTATACCAGCCCCCTACCTAGGTGAGTCAATTTACATTCTTTTGGTGTGTTTTACGGTTCCTTTAAATCCCTACAATCCTACATTCATAGTTTAGTCTAAAACCCAAACATCTTAGGTTAGTGTAAAATCCAACAATCCTAGGTTAGTTTAAAAATGTAAAAGAGTGATTACCCCTCGTGGGGTTAGGTTCTGTTGGGTTAGGTGGGTACATATTACGAAATTAGTCGGACGTTAATGCCCCTAGTATATATGTGTTCTGCATCATTAGTAGAGTGGAGATATACAATTTTCCGTGAATTATTTTCATATTTACAGAAAAGCCCTTAAACTTAATAATTGGTAATTATTAAGTTCAGGGGCTTTTCTGGAAAACACAAAAAAAAATTCAAAATTGTGATATATTTCCACTTTACTAATCACGTAGAACATGAATATACTAGGGGTATTAACGTCCGACTAATTTCGTAATATGTGCCCACCTAACAGAACCTAACCCCACGATGGGTGAATCACTATTTTACATTTTTAAACTAACCTAGGATTATTGGGTTTTACACTAACCTAGGATAGTAGGGTTTTAAACTTAACTACGAATGTAGGATTGTAGGGATTTAAAGGAACTGTAAAACAGACCAAAATGAGGTAAATTGACTCACCTACGTAGGGGGCTGGTATAATTCCTCTGACGTTAATAGACGTAAACAAACATATTTTGCAAGTTTTTTAAGTATGTTCTACTTATTTCAACATTACGCCCTTTTGAATATGAACAAGGTAAGCTGTGCAGAACCCATTAATGCAACTTTTGTTGGTCTAGGACATTTCTTTCAGAAACGTAAACAAACTGGCTATACGGGCATAACTTTAAAATAAGTACAACATAATAAAAAAAATTGAACAAAATAAGCAGTATAGCCAGTTTGTTTACATTTCTGAACGAAACGTCCTAGACCAACAAAAGTTGCATTAATGGGTTCTGCACAGCTTACCTTGTTCATATTCAAGAGGGCGTAATGTTAAAATAAGTAGAATATATTTAAAAAACTTGCAAAATATGTTTATTTACGTCTATTAACGTTAGAGGAATTATACCAGCCCCCTTCCTAGGTGAGCCAATTTACATTATTTTGGTGTGTTTTACGGTTCCTTTAAATCCCTACAATCCTACATTCGTACTTCAGTGTAAAACCCTACAATCCTATGTTAGTGTAAAACCCGAACAATCCTAGGTTAGTGTAAAACCCTACTATCCTAGGTTAGTGTAAAACCCTACAATCCTAGGTTAGTGTAAAACCCGAACAATCCTAGGTTAGTTTAAAAATGTAAAATAGTGATTCACCCATCGTGGGGTTAGATTCTGTTAGGTTAGGTGGGCACATATTATGAAATTAGTCTGACGTTAACTCCCCTAGTATATTCGTGTTCTGCATAATTAGTATAGTGGAAATATACCAAAATCTTGAATTTTTGTTTGTTATTTCAGAAAAGCCCCTAAACTTAATAATTACCAAAATAACTTCCAAGAACCCACTTCAAATCTTTGACCACATACACTTGAAAATGTAACCCTGTTTGTTATTAATTTTTACACAGAGTAATATCAGCATGTACAACTTACCACCGTTTCCTCAGAAAATTTTGATATTGAGGTTATGTTATGGTAGGCCTAATTGTTCATTTTAGAAGTTCCAACTAAAGTCGGGCAAATTTTCTAAAAAAATTCTTACTTTTTATGCTTTACAAAAGTTATGGATTCATTTCTGCATAATCATATTTGCATATTATAAATTATTTATGAATTTCCCCTCATTGCAATAAGTTACTGCCTGAACTATGAATTTTGATGTATTATTTTACAACCCACGACATCTGGGATGCTGTGTGATGGGCGCCAAAGTATATTGTAGTGCTGAAGTATCACGTTACAACAGAATCATCAGCTGCACTCTAGGTGCTGGCGAGTGTGTTTTGCCGCATGTGTAGTTGTGTACCGTCCACTTGCGGAACTTTCTTAAAATTACTGAGTAGCCTATATATTTGTTATTCAGGAACGGAGGATGCAAGTTCAAGTTTTCGGGGGTTGCAAATGTGTGTCATTGGGAATCCTGACCACTTGTTTTTTAACAGCCTGTTTGTCACATTGCAAAGTCCTGTTATGTGAGGTGAAATGTGACTCTTGTAATACAGTTGTTGAACTAGCCGAGGATAGCAAATATTTTTTCAGTTGATGGTCTGTTATGAAATGTCGGAAAACATAAGAAGGGGCTGCGTAAATGAACAAGTACGATTCGTGTGCAGTTTTTCGTGTACCTACAAGAAACAAATCTGTTCTGCTAAAAGTTATGTACTCTAGTTGTTGACTTTTTATAATTTTTATGGCTTTCAGCATATTTACATTATTTTTAATGTTTTTCTTACTCTACAATTCCCTTGGCCTTCATGATAAACCCTACTGTGGCATTATTGACAATGTCTGTCAAATACACAAATATACTGATGCACAAATGAATACGAGACTTCTGTAAAACCTAAAAAAAACTGCTCACCTTTTCTTTTATCTAAATTCTAAATAAATAAAGTGAAATAATTTGTGTGATTTATTTATTCACATGTAGCTACTCTAATCTTTGTAATTCAGACTAAGTTACGTATAAAAAACACTTTTGAAATTATTTTCTGCAGTGATCTCATGCTGCACTTAGGTAAAATTTTAACCTGTTCAATATTACACAGTCCACTAATTGAACAGTTTACATAGACAAACTCATGTTTCACTCATTTGCATGGCTGAAAAATATCTCCTGTGATTGGTCGGCAAGGAATGTAACACAATAAAATATAAAGCTATTTGCTTTTTGATGCACATACCACGAGCCAGCAGCGATTTCACGTAGCAAGTCCCATTGTAGCAACTATAACCGGAAGTACGTAAATACGTCAATTTTATGGACTCAATTGGCTGTAGCCTAGACTTTGCAAACCTTCTCACACTGCAGCTGTGGCCATGGCCATTAATTCACAGGCTGCAGGCGTGGTGCAAGACTTTTACTCATTCAACTTTGTTACACATATACAGTGACATTAGTTACTTCTGTTTATTACTGGCTAGAGTTACACATGCCATGTTGCAATCATTGTGCTCTAATCATGAAAGGAACACTAGAGTGTACACGTATAGTCTAGTCCAGTACTATTCAATTAGCGACCTGCGGGCCACAAGAGATCCGCAAACAAAATACTCTAACAGCAGTGTTTTTTACATAAATTAATGTCAACTACAACTATCGCTAGCGTAAAACAAGTATTAAAATTATATATCACGTCATTTATTACGTTTTCAAATAAACTATATCTAAGTGGGACGCGAGTTTCAAATAAGTGCCAGAGCGGGAAAACAAATTGAAAAGCCCTGGTCTAGTCTGTATCCTAAAGTGTTTAGGAAATGCCCGTATTAACAGCTATAACAAGTGCAGAGCCACTGCAGTACGGCCTTGATGGCACGTGTTGCACACGTGCACTGGCATTTGAGAAGCACTCTCGGACAAGAGCGAGGAGGAGTGTTGGAGGTCTTACCGGGCTTGCAGAGCCTGCTCCAGTGGTAGGGGTTGCAACACACATAGAGGGGGTCCTTGGGAGACCGGCACGCGGGCAGCCTCTTCAGTTCGCAGGGCAGCTTGAGGTCGGGCCAGCGCCACGCCTGACAGCACAGCAGCAGTGGGTCGAGGGGCGGGTCCCTGGGCAGCAGTACGCAGCCCGACAGGTCAGCGCCNCTCCAGCTCGCCCTCCTTCAGCCGCTTCAGCAGGGCGCGCACCTCGGCCGCCGCCCCCTCATGTCCCCCCACACGCGCCTTCCACACACGTCTAGCGAGCGCCGTGCGCCTGCTGCGAAACATGAACATAAAAGGCGCTTCGCGGCGGCGTGCGCATTTGGCCTCGCAGGTTGGCAGCCCGTGGCGTGCGAGCGTCCGTCGCCTCCTCGCAGGGAGACCGGTCCACCGTGACACTATCACGCGCCCAACCTCACTTTAGTCCGGGCGACTCCCACGCACAACGACCGTACTGCCATCGCCAACTACCCGCACACGACCGCGCCAGCAATTGCCGTTCGTCGCCGCGCACCACACATACACTCAGCACGCTGCCTGCACAACAGTTCCAGTGGTAAACAAAAGGTACTTTGACGCAAGGACCAGCACTTCTAGCGGCGTTCCTCACACTTTTCCCGGCGTCCAACTTGGCTTTTCACGCATCTCATCTCAGTCTGTACACTTTGATCTTCCACCTGTGTACGCGTGGAATGCGAAACGTGAATTCTCTGAGGATTTCCATGCTCGTGAAATAAGTCATTAAGCCATTCTTGTTACTTTTACTTATTTTTTTTTATTTTAGGAATAATAATGGCCTACGTTGGCGCCCACGGCCAACATCAACTATTCCAAATGAAACACACAAAAAAGACGTCAAAATCTCCACAAGACGAAATATCCAAAAATCGAAAACCCATTTAACTCACGAAAACAGTCAAATTCAGTAAAAAGCAAAATGGAGCCACTACCCCAACGACAAGGTCCAAAAAACCGAACCGTCACCGACAGCGGGTACAGGAGAATTTTTGTTACTTTTACAATTTTAGCGCCGTCATGTTGGTGCCAAAAGTATTAGCATCAACAAGATCTCACACCTTGCAAGAGCAGAGTAGGTGGTAGCAACATGGCAGAAAGAAAATCTTTCATGGTGGGACAGTAGTGTGATTAAATAAGGATGATCCGCCGCTGGGCAAAATTAGAGTCGTACAACATTAATTTATTATTATATATTATATAAATGTGTGTGTATAGATACATTCTGTGTATTAAAAAAAACACATATAGAGTGGAACTATATTCCGACAAACTTCGCAGGTGATTCTTTATCAAAAAATTGGGCGAAAAAATATATATCACTCATAGCCTAAGTCCATTCACGAAGGGTGTGGCCATCCTTGAAAGTAAAGCTGAAACTGACATTTATTCCTTGCATTACAGCCAGTATACCAGACAAATATCTGAGTTTCTGGATGATACCATATTTAACAATGATGTGCAAACCATATAGAATTGGGTACAGTTATCAACCCCCTCCCATAAAAATGGGGAGACTGAAAACCCTATAAACATGCATTCAAAACAGCAAAATGGCCGCCATAGGAGGATGAAAGGTTATATCGCTCGACATTAAATAAGCTTTTGCATGTAATTAGGTACTAGTAGTAAGTTTAAATATACGGAGAATAGTCTATAGTATTTAAAGTGTTAGCTTAAAGACTTAGGTGGCAATTTGTTATAATGGTAGAGAAATAATCTGCGTCTATTGTGTGAACATGTCTGGTATTGCCCTCAAAGGTTGTAAGTGTGTTGTTTTGTAAGATAGACTAGTATATAAGTGATGCTAGCATATAAGTTATGTAAAATTTGTAGAATTCTGGTAGCTACTTTACAAAAATGCTCGCAAAAGAAAAATGGTAGGGAAATGGAAGTGCAAGAGAAGGTGTGGAGGAGGGATGATAGCGAGGTACAATATGACCAGTGTGGTAGTTGACACATTGCCGATTGTGTAGTGATCAGAGAGGAGGAACTGGGCTCAATACAGCAACATGAATAGAGGAAAGAGGAATGTGTCATGGGAAAGTGCATTGTAACAGTGGCAGCAGAAAAATTAACAGTGGAGAGGAACCTCAAATAGGTGGAGATGTTGCAACTGGATGTGGGAAATTTTGCTGGGGAACCTTGTAGAGGGTGTGACAGTGACGACAAAGATGGAAATGGCTAAGGAGGAGAGGTTAAAAAAGGTAGACAGTAGAATTGATGAGCAGGAAAGAGAGGGAGACGACACACAGGATTGAGAGGGTGCAGGAAAATGCCGGGAATGAGATGGGTAAGAGTAGACTAGCAGTAAGGGTAAAGAAGTTAGAGGAGGAGTTGGATAGCATAAAATGTTGACGTGAACCACGCGTCCACGAGCTCCTAGTGCCCACTCTAACTGCCGCAGTCACAACAACTACACCAGCTACACCGGGTCGCACCAAATAAATCAGGCCAAGAGTGCGTATTGCAGGTCGACAAAAACCGAACTTGCACCTAATTGCAGACAAGGATTATGGAACTCAAGAAACCACCCTACTTATTTATTACAAGAGGTAAATGTTTTAATAAATGGGTTGTCGATACAAAACTGTGTTTATCCCAAAGCCACAACCATTGGACGCACTGGCAATTAGTCGTTGCTTCGTAGCAGCTAGCACCACGACCTACGGCGCAACGCACCACCAAGTGGTATCAAACTGACTTGTAGGCTGAAACTGAAGTGATATGTGTCCCTTGGGTCATCCAGTAGAATGCAGCAGTTATACACACATATTAAACACAGTCACCGCATGCACAACTACAGTCAGGGGTGTGTTTTATTGTATTAATAGCAATCAAGCATGCCATTCCACACCCTTTTGCCCAGGTGGACTCGTCAATCCCTTCAGGAGACAGTCACCTGACAACACTGTAGCCAGTGAAATGCAAACGTGTCATAGCAAGTGAAATGCAAACACATTCCACAAGAAAATGTATTACTGTTATAATGTTAATTTGTGTAAGAATAATTATGTTTTCTAAAAGGGAGATTGCCTATAGAGGACTCCGTCATTTTTACATATAATTTAGTGTGGTAACATGCCCCATCAACTTCACGACTTCAAGTATAACAGAGATGTGTTAATAAACGGGGGTGTTACCAATGTGTTTCATTTAATTTATACAATTTTTCACCATTACAATCATATCACAGAGTGCGCAGGTTATGTTTCATTATTCGCCGTTTGACTTTGGTTCTGGTCACTTGTGGCACAAACCGGGGCCACTCGTTCAGTTCGTCTCAGCACTCGAGCCAGACCAGCGATGTTGGTCACCCGCCCCGCTACCCCCTCGGTACCATAATTTAGGCTGTAATCACTTCACTGCAATATAAACATTAACTAACTGGAATAATTGTTATCTTTATTAACTGTACCGAGGGGAGAGTCAGCCGCCCTCTCTCCAGAGAGCTTAACGCAATCGCGTATCAACATATTACCACATTTATTTCACGCTAAGGTCACTGGAAGGTCGTAAGTGCTGGGTCCATTTTCATATATTATTCACATAGAGTCAGAACAGCGAATAAACCGCTTTACCAAGTTAACTGTGTCAAATCATTGTAGGATACCATCACCCACAATTTGTAGCACCACCCACAATTTCATAGTATATTTCAGGCGTACAAGACGCCCTACAGTCTCGTCATCAAGTATAAAAAACGCAACAGTAAGTTCATGACGATATCATAAACAAACTGGTGGAGATATCCAGAACCCCCTGGGCAGTTGACCGAACGACCCTCATCATTACCTCTCCACTGGGTTATAGCGCCGGGAAATTCAACACTCAACCAGCCCTGGGTAACCTTGACCATGTCAGTGTGAGGTAGGCAAAATGCAAGCTGGTCTACAGAAGGAACTGCAGGAGGAAACACATCGGAGAAAGGAGGAAGATATTGAGGTGGTAAAATCGAGGAGAAATATAGAGGAGCTGGAGATAGTAGAAATGGATAAAGCAGTAGGTGACACTAAAAAGCAAATAAGTGTAAAGGAGCGGGAAACAGTAGCAAATTATAAGGCAATAGCAGACACCAAGAAACTAACAAGGATAGAGGACTGAGAAACAGTATGTAGGGGAAAAAAACCGGCAGTTGTGGAAGGCAGGAAGTAGTATGTTGAAGCTTGTGGATATGGAATTCGCAGAAACCAGCAAGTAGTGGAAAATGGGCAGTTCATGGCCGGAGTGGAAAATAGAGGGCTGGTCAAAGGAAAGGAATCAAGGGTGGTGCAGGAGGAAGCTGGTGGCAGGTATGAGGGAAGTGGTAAAGTTGACAAGGGGAGGCAAGTGGGTGGAAGGGACACCAAACAAGAAAGGGTTGTAGGCAATGATCCAGAGGTGGTTTGCCTAGGCAGTACGATTGTAAAGAAGGTGGAGTTGAGGATAATGAGGAAAGGAAATGACGTTGACCACTCCTCCATAATCTGGCAGGCCACTCTCAACATATCATCGTCTTACAGTCACACCAGTCCGGCCCATGGAACACGCAAGTCGTGCGTCTCGATGTGTGTCCTCATCGTTCACTTGGGAACGGGTCATGGCCCCATACAGCGTGATCCAACCGGGTGCCTGTGGTGTCCCTAGAGAGATCTGTGTAATTAAGATAGGAATCAAGTGTCAGAATATGTATTAAATCGCATTAGAATTTATCTCCCATGGGCAAATGTTCGTGAAATTCGCCCTTAGGGGATTGCGAAGTAATCGCAAAATAAATGCATGCCACGTGCATATTTGATGAGAAGTAGAGTAGCAAGGCTAGAGTATCTAAAGTGTTCTATATCATTTTCCGACTGCAATTGTGTGTCTAAACAAGCCAATTAGTTATGTGGCAAATAATTAGTCTTTCTGTCAATCTTACCATTCTGGTCATAGAATGCTAAAAAACTTAACAGACCTAATTTTCCCACGTGCTCTGCTAGGTACCACATAATCATGTTTTGTATTTAAATTAGTGCTTAAGAAAGATCTCCAAACTCTCCTCAAGCTAAGGGAATTCCTTCCCGAACAATAAAGGGTCCTATTGTCTGTATGTTTGACGTGTTTATGAAATTAATTCAGTAAAATAAGATACCTTGCGGGATGGCGCGAGCTCTCGGCGAGGACATCGCACGCCCGAGCCATCTCCGGCAATCTGATTCCACGGGTCTAGGTGCTGCACTCGCTTCGCGGGGGCCTTTAATACTTTGTTCTGAACACTTCACTGCAATAGGTTAACGTAATTTACTGGAACTTTTGTTTAGTTTACCAACAGTCATCCCTGTGTTCGCAGCACCCCTCCATCAGCTCAATTTACCGATCCCGAAGTTGTAAGTTTTTTTCGCGCCATTCTTGGCCTTTTTGTACAGTAGCAGCTGCTGGTAGGCCTTGTGAGTCAGTTCTTATTCAATTTGCATTGTATACATGTAACTGTGTATACTATTCGGCAATACTGCTTACTTGAGCTAACCGAAACTTGTGAGTTCTCATTTCATGTTGTATTTCGGGCCCTGGCCCTATCCAGGAAGACATCGATGCCTCAAGGAGTCATCCTTCATTTATTAGGTAAAAGGCATGCTGGGGAGCCTGAATGACCTGGCCACATATTACATTTTCCTGTAAATTTGTACTGTGTGTGTCAGGGGATACAGCCATGTGGTCGTTCGGTTCACGATCCTGAGAACTGTGACTTCGTTCTCACCCAGTGAGCTGGCTCCCATTCTATTAAAAATAGGAATATTGTGTAATATTCTGACTTTTCTTAACATAGTCGCCTGACGACGTCTGCATTACTATCCACGACCACTCAGGTAAAGTAAGAAATACGCATAAAGCAGTATTTGGTGGAGCAAGAATCAGAGATTTGGAGGAAAGAGTTAACAGTATGAGAGGTAGCAGAGTAGCAAAGGTGGTTTTAATGCATTCGGGGGAAGTGACTTTGCTCGAAAGGAGACGAAGCAATAGGTAGAGAGGGACCTCAGGGGATTGCTGAGTAAAGTACACAAGTTCCCAAGTGCTAGGAAAGGAGTTAGTTGTGCTGGTTAGAAAGGGGATAAATACAGGAAGGCAGTGGCAGCGAGTGAGGAGTATGAGAGGGTATGTAGGGATTTGGAGGATACATTTATAGAAAGCAGGAAATGGGTAGGCTGGGAAAGTGCACGAAGGGACCAGGTGCGCGAGAGAGAACAGGGAAAGAGGATCCTAGGAGATTTGCTAGGCATGGAAGCAGGTGGCTATTTGGAGAGGACCAGGGTTGAGCAGTGAGGGTTTAAATAGCAACCAGAGAGGGACAAGGTAACAGAAGTAGAGATAACTGGAGAGGTGAGCACTGATGAGGCCACAAATGTGAAGAGTGGGGTTAAAAAAAGTAGGAGGGTAAAGTAGCATGATAGCATAAAGTCAATAGTGGCGAACTGTAGGAGTGTGTACAACAAGATAAAAAGTTTCTGGGGTAAGGGATATGGAGCAGACATAGTGGTAGCAGTAGAGACTTGGCTGAGTGAGGAAGTGCTTGAGAGTGAATTGACGTGAACCAGGCGTTCACTGGTACCTTTGTGCCCACTGTGACTGCCACAGTAGTGTCCTCCACTCCAGATGCACCACACCAGCGGGAGCCGGCGCAGTTCACAGTACAGTACGCTTCATCACTTCAACGCGGGCGGAGACGTGGTAAGTCTCTCGTTTCACAAGAACCTCGGTGCCAGCCACTGGGGCTGCAACCTCACTCAGTAATCGTATCATCACATCATCCACGAAATAATTTGTATTTTATGTTTCATCGCACCCAGGGGAGAGCAGCGTCATGCACCTTAATTAATCGTAATCCATTAATGTGTTACATTATACGACCACGCGGTCATTACATGTCTGTTCGGTGAAGTGATCAATAAAATAATCATCTTTCATATAATCAATAGTGTGTTCATTAATCCCGGTGTGCGCAGCGGCCATACAGCTCGCATTTTCCTATTATCTGATGGTGTGTTACCTCGAGCCCCCTAGGGTGATTAACCACGACCCGATCTCATTGCTCAACACTGAGCTGGCGCCTGGCACTTTCACAGCTCGAGGGACACCACGCGCCCAGAGCACGTCAGAACAGACAAGGATGGGAGAAGGGAAGGTATAATTATGTGTGTAAAGGTCTGTAGAATGGATATGTTTGAAAAGTGGTCAATGGAGAAAAGTGTAGAAGGCTTATGGGAAGAATTTAGCAGAATAATAGAGGTTATAATGCAGAAATTTGTCCCACAGAAAGGATTATGGTCTGGGGGATATCCACCATATTATGAAGAGGAAATTAAAAAAATTAAGAGTATAGAAAATTTTATGCCAGGTGGAGAAATGAAGGGATGGCAAGAGCTAGGAAATTGATGAAACAAATGAGAAGGGGGCTTGAAAGGACGACCATACAGGCGAAGAATATGTTTTTAGGGAACATAATGGAAAAAGGAAATAGCAAGGAAGGGAGGAAATTGTTTAGGTATATTAAGATGATAAGAGAAGGAGAGGAAGGGATCCCTCTGTTGAAAAGTAGGGATAGCTGGATTGCGACAAATGACTAATAAAAAGCAGAGATGCTGCAAGGCCAGTAGTAGTCAGAGTTTGAGGCAAATAAGGATTAGTATAAGAAAGCTAACTGGGATTGGAAGTTGTTTAGTAGGTTTAATATGAGGAAACGGGAGATAACAATGTTAATCAGGGGGTTGAAAAGCAATAAAGCAGTGCGGCCAGACGGGATAAGTAATGCAGCCATTAAGTTTGGTGGGAGAGTGTTTGTGAAATATTTGAAGGTGTTGTTTGGCAAGTCCTTAGAGAAAAGTAAGTTGCCACAAGGATATGATGCATTGGTGATCTCAATATACAAGCTGGGGAAGAATACGGGGACGCCTGGAAACTACAGACTGGTGAGTCTCAAAATGGTGCACAGGAAATGTAATAAAGAGACTGGTGGTTCAGTATGTGGTAAATGTTATCAACAAGGGGAATTGTTTGCAGGAGCCACATCATGATTTTAGAAAAGGGTACTTATGTGAGATGCATCTAGCTGGACTGTTAGAATATATGGTGCAGCCAGTGATGAGGGAAAGTAGGCGGATGCCTACTTTCTCAAATACTTTCGCAAATACTTTTGAGGAGGTATTTGATAAGAATCCCGATGGGACTTTAATAAGGAAAGTGGTTGAGCTGATACAAGCCAAGTGGCTAGTGGAATGGATTGGGGACTTCCTCAAGGGGCGAAGCAAGAGGTTGAAAGTGGGGTTGCTGTACCCTGTGCTGTTTACCATAGTGGTAAATGACATAGGTTTGGGGATTACGTAAAAAATAAGATTGTTTGCAGATTATTGTGTATTGTATGCAGTGTTTAGAATGGGGGGAAGGGTTGGGAGGGAACTTGCAGGCAGAAATGGACAGGATACAGCCGTGGACCATGGAGAATAAAATTATAATAAATGTATGAAAAACTTGGGTAGGGAAGTTTACAAAGAAGGCGATAAGCAGGAACATGTACTGATGGGAGGGGCAAGAGATAAAAGATGCAGAATATTAGTATCTAGGGATTGTATTGCAGGAATACCATAAATGGAAGAAACAGGTAGATGGTGGTTGGAAAGGGACTAAGTGCTTTGGGTATGTTGGGAAGGGTGGCTAGGGGAGTCAGCTGTAAGGTGTAGGAGAAGGCATATGGCAAGATACAGCCGATGTTAGAATACATGACAGCAGTATGGGATTCGTACGTGAATGTGGTTGGGCGAGAGCAAAGATGCAAATAAAGGAAGCAAGATTGATAAAGGGTAGTTGAAGAAGGCAGGGGCAGGATGGTGAGGATAAAAGAAATGAAATAAATGGGATGGAGCTCATTAGAGTTCAGAAGGGGAGTTGAAAGGCTGTTCCGGATGTACAGGATAGTAAACGGTGAGTGACGGTGGGGAAGGTCATGCTGCCACCTAACTAAGGGGATGCTTAGATGGAGATGAAACAACAGTGAGAAGATTCAGACGGAGTGGAGGAGAATGGAGCAGGGTAGGCAGTCTTTGCTTGTTAAGGAGTGGAATGTGTTGTGGGAGGAATTGGATTCTGTGAGGGAGGTTGGGATGTTCAGGAAAGAAGTGAAAGAGGAGTTTGGTTGGCTAGGGGAGAGGTGAGAGAGTGTGCCACTGGGTGGTAGCCCAATCACAGGTGTTTGTTATTATTATTATTATAACTGTGTTGCATTTTTGGGTCGTTCCCTGCCGATTAACCATCGACCATACATATTAAAAAAACAAGCTTGCCTTATGTTTTAATGCTATGTGCCATTGTTTGTGAGAAATAAACTCATAATCAATTTCAGGATTAGTAGTGTTAGGTAATACTGCATTAATTTCTCCAAAACTGCGGCATTTAGTATAACAACATAGGACAGACATTTTGTTCACCATGTATGCTAGATTATAAATGCACAGGAAACAACAAACAAAGGGGTACAGTTTCATATTTTTTGCACAAAAGTGGTACAAACACCTCCCTTTTAATTGTTGGGAGTTGATATTGAAGCACATGTTTTTGTCCTTTGTACTTCATCGATTAATTATGTAAAATCCAGAAACTCAGACATTTATCGTTCATTCTAGCTGTGGTACTAGCAAAAAACATCTGCTTCAACTACTCTTTCAGGGGTTGTTGCACCCCTTCGGAGTAGCCTTAGGCTGTATGTCGTGTATATATTTTAGACCTATTTTTTTGATGAGGAATCACCTGCCGAAGTTTATTGGTATAGTTCAGTTTAATCCTAAATAATATGTTTTAATATACATGATGTATCTATATACCAAACATTCAGTGTAAATATATTTCAGATTGATGTGGTCGAGGTGACCCAGTGCTGGTTAGGTTTAGAATTGCCCGGTGCCATAACCCACTGGAGAGTTAGTGATGTGGGTAGTTCGGTCGACAGCCCAGGGGGGCCCAGGATGCCTCCGTCAGTTTTCAGATGATGAGATGATGTCGTCACGTTCTTACTGTTTAAATATTTACACTTTATGACGAGACTGTAGGCCATCTTGTACACCTGAAATTTGTTAGAAAATTGTGGGTGGTACGACAAGAGGTGTAATGTCCTACGTGCCCGGAGGACATTGGATCAACACACATTAAAGTTTGTAAAACGGTTTAATTACTGTGCTTGATAACATGTGAATAATGATAGAAAACTGACCCAGCACTTACGATCTGCTGGTGACCTTAGCGTGAAAATGAGCTTGGTTTTATGCGGATATGCGGTAGCATTAATATCTATGATGAGAGTGTGGGGGCTCTACCCTCGGTACAGCAAAGAGAGAAAACAAATGTTCTGGTTAATTAAGTAACTATTTCAGTGAATTCGTAACAGCCTAAACGATGGTACCGAGGGGACTCGCGGAGCTGGCGACCAACACTGCAGTTCTGGCTCAAGTGCTGAGTCGAACTGGTAGAGTGACATCGGCTTCCATCATGAGTGACGAGAACCGACATTTAATGCTGAATGGAAATAAATGACATGAACACTATGTAATATTATTGCAATGGTTAAAAATTGTATAAATTAAAGTGAACACATTTTTGACCATCCTGTTGATTAACAAATGTGTGTTAAGGTTAATGTTGTGAAGTTGATGGTGAATGTCACCTCACTAAATGACATGTTACAAGGATGGAGTCCTTTAAAGGCAATCCCCCTTTTTGAAAACATAACTGCTCTTTTATAACTAAACATTAAGTACATTATTACATTTTATTGTGAAACGTGTGTATTTCACTTCCTGTGATGCATTTGTATTTCACTGGCTACAGTGCAGCCAGATGGTTGTCTCTTGAATGGATGATCGAGTCCACTTAGGTAAATGGGTGTGGGTTGCCATGCTTGATAGCTCTAATGACAATAAAACCCACCCCTGACTGTAGCTGTGAATGTAATGAAGTTGTTTGATGTTTTTCCAAAAATGCTGCGCACTATTTGGTTACACTTTGGCCAACTTAGCACTACACGTTCGGCCTACAGGCAGAGTTCGTTGCCACTTGGTGGTGTGTTACCTCGTATGTTGTGGCGCGAGCTGCTACGACGTGACAACCAATTGCCAATAAGCCCAATAGCAGTGGCTTAGGGGTAAAACAGTTTCGGATCGTCAACTCATTTATTAAAAGAGTTACCTCTTGTAAAAAATAAGTAGGGCGGTCTTTTGAGATACATAATTCTTGTTGGCAAGAAGGAGTAAGCTCAGTTCTTTTCAACCTGCACTACACACTCTTGGCCTGATGTGGTTGGTGCGGCCCATAGCAGCTGATGCAGTTGATGTGACTTTTGGGGTCAGAGTGTGTACAAGGAGCTTGTGGATGCGTGGTTCACGTCAAACAGCCCCCTCTTGTAGCTGTTGCTGCTGCAGTGTGGACATCGGCATAATGTGGGTGTAGTCAAGGGGAAGGAGAGGGCCACTGTGTAGAGCTGTGACATCCAATTATTCTCCTCCCGTCACTTTGGTCGATGTCCTCCGGTGTGAGATCTCCCACTGTTGGTCCTGCTGAGGGCGCCACAGCGGAGCCGTCAAGAGAGCTGTCCTGTGGGGAGCTCTATCCCACAGGTGTCTTTGGCGACTTGCCATCGGCGGCATCCCTGTTGACCAGCACCATGACGCTGGCAGTTACGATGCTGCGGAATTACCCTTCTGAGCCTGCATTGATGTGTGGGGTGGTGATGGTTGTATTTGGGGATGGTGATCCTCCTTCAGGTACTTCTCCCTCCTCCATGTCTTTTGTAGGCATCGAGAAACCGGGCTTTGTGGCCGAGAAAAAGTACAAAAGAATTTTTCCATTGCTGCCAGGACTTTACATCCCGACTTTAGCTCTGGCGGCGATTGTTGTGTTGGTTTCCTGGGACTCATCATCCTACTGGTCAAGTGTCGTGACTCATTGGTGCCAATCGGAGATCGTCGCGGTGGACAGTGGCTTTCCTCATACAGTTCAGTCTGAGGAGGTATGTGGTGATTGCCACTGAATGTGGTCTGCTCCACATCTGGGCGAATCTGGCGCAGACGTTCTTCACGATGCTGGTATTTTGTGTTCCCTGATATAGATCAGTTGGCCAGGTGCCAACCATCGCGATGTTCGTGTGGTGGCAGGCATCCATTTCTCAATGTAGTGGTCTTGGTTTCCGCTAGCAGCTGATAACTCTGCCTCTCTGTGCTGTCTTCTGGCTGTCCCGTCTTCTGGTTCGCCCGCACTCTCTGTAGGGCGTGCAGCAAATACTCAGGGTAGCATGAGTTCACAACCCTGCAGGATCGCTGCTGGAGTCTGCCCTTTTGCGAGGTTCACCCATCATCTTATGGTGCATGGGGTGGAAGGTAAATTTTCGGCCAAGCTAGTGTGGTCCTTCCCCACTCTCAGACGTAACTGGGTCTTGAAGTCTTGATTTATTCTCTCAGTGGGGTTTGACCTTAGGTGGGATATTGGTGTTGTATGTTCGTTTACCCCCCACCGAGTGAACAGCTCATGCCAGTACCTCCCAGGGAACTGGGCACCATTGTCTGTGAGCAGTGTTTTTTGATATCCCCAGCGAGGGTAGAGCTCAGTTTCCAGTGTCTGTGCAATGGTGTGTGCCCATGCCCTGGAGACTGGGTAGGCTTCGGTCCATCTAGAAAATCCATCACTCACTTCAAATATGAACCTCATCCCCGTGGAAGTGCGAGGGTAGGGGTTCATCAGATCTAAGGGCACCATCTCGAACAGTTCCTTCGGCAACCTGGGTTACTGTTGGGTCACCCCATCTGCTCTCCTGCTCTTGAAGTGGTTGCAGGGGACGCACACATTCACGTGCCTGCATGCATCCCTGCTTGCTCCTGGCCAGTGAAAATGCGGGTGGAGATTCGTTGCAGTCTGGGTTGCCACAGGATGGCGAGCAAAATGTCTACTGTGGGCTTATCTTATAACTTATTCACGTGCTCCTGTTGGTACATAGAGGCACCAGGTCACATCGGGATGATGTTGATGGGTATCGACGTGTGTGTTCCAGATGCTCCACCACTCGCCAACTCCTCGCATGATTTCTGACTTCTTTCCCCGTGTTTGTGCGCATTGATGTTGGGTATTGATGACCAAAGTCTTGAGTTCATTGAGCCTGGGTTCTGTGTTCGGTGTGGTCTCTATGACATTGCAGGTTAGCTGCGCTTTGCATGTTGTTGGTGGAGTTGGTATTAAGGGGTAGCAAGTCGTTCCATTCGTTCCTGTCGACTGCTACCTCGGAGCCTGGTGCTCTGGACAGTTCATCGGCCAGTTGATTCTCTGCTCCGGGCACATATTACACAATTAAGTCATACGATTGTAACAACAATGCCCATTAGTCGTGTTTGCTCCTGGCTTCCCTCATAGAGTGAAGCCAGAGCGGGCACCTGTTGTCGGTTCGTAGGGTAAAGCGCTTGTACTCTAGGTACGCTCTGTAATAGTTGAATACCCAAACCACCGCCAAACATTCTCTCGCGTTCACATCATATCGACCCTCAGTCGGACCAAACTTTGTGCTACTATATTAAATTATATGGCACTCATTGTTTTCGCCTAACTGAAACAACATAGCGCCTAGGCCCTTTTCACTGGCATCCATTTGTAGGTATAGGTGCCTACTGTGGTCGTGATGTGTGAGTGTTGTACATTGCTGGAATCTAATCTTCAGTTCCTGGAAGAGGCTTTTATCTTCGCTGTCCTACTGGAACTTATAGTTCGGGGACAGCATATCTATTAGGGGCACTGTATTTGTTGCAAAGTCCCTAATGTTTTCCAACAGCCAGTTAACCAACCCGAAGAACTTCCTGGGCTGTTTGCGTGTCCCGGGTGCCTCATGTTGGTCTATGAGTGAAAGTTGTTCCGGTTTTGGCCTACTGTCGTGTTCATCCACTAGGTGACAAGGGATCCTAATGCATGGTTTTCCTGTGTGGCACTTCCTGTTTGCACAAATTAACTTATTTATAGCTAAGTGCTCTATTACCAATGCCAGATGTTTTACATGGTCTTTCCAGTTCTCTGAACAGATTATCATGTCGTTCAGGTATGCGAGGGTAAAACCCGCGATATACCCATTGAGCACTTATACCAGAATTGCCTGGAAGGTGTCCTAATTTGGACTGTGACTGTCACTTTTCCGCGGGTTTGCCCTGTTTTCTGGCGTGTGGCTAAACGTACAGTTTATTTTGCGGGCCTTATCGCCTCCTTGTTAACGAACTCCGCTCTCACGAAATTATGTGATACCACTGTGTCCAGTAGCGCTTAACACTGGATGTTATTCAGGGCTACAGCTGTCCTTATCATCCTGTATGTACCCTTTGTTATTTGTTGTAACACAATTTATTGTGGAGTGGGTGATACTGTGGTTTGAGTTGTTGACTTGAAGGTGTTGCATGCTAATGCTTAGGCCGGGGGCACCGAGCCTCTGGCTTGCCTGCCCTGCCAGCCAGTTTCCCGACGGTGGTTTCCTGCTATTGTTTACCTCGGGCAATTGCTTTCTGCGGGTAGGGCATTCGTTATGCCAGTGGTATTGTTGGTCTGGACAATACCTCCATTGAAAAGGGGGACATTCCCTTCTAATTGCTCCCGTCTGCATGTCTCCATTTGCCATGTTTGGGACAGCTGTTACATGTGCTGCAAGTCAGCTATTCCCCATGTCGTTGTGACTTGTTTGGTTCACCCCTTTCGTGCTTTTACCAGCTGTTGTCTGTACGTTCCCGATCACTGTATTGTGGTCACGGGGCAGTGGTTGATATGGATGTGGACCTCATGACCTGATCCACACTGCCGTGTATAAGTGGTACCAGGGTCAAATTGATTTCGGCTTTTACTGTTGATGCTATTTCTTCCAAAGTTTCTGTGTCTCGCATCTGTGGGTGAAAATGTCTGATGATATTGACTTTACGGGTGGCAAATGCAGTTAGAGTTTCAAAATTACCTGTATTTATAAAACAGCATGGTTTTGATCCTGTAGTGATGAGAAAGTGTAGGACGCTACACTCCTTGTAGTACCACCAACAATTTTTCTAATATATTTCAGGCATACGAGATGCCCTACAGTCTCGCCACAATATCAACGTGTGTAAGTAGTGTAATATTAAGTGCATGACAACTGCATCTGCAAACTGACGGAGGCATCCAGGGCTCCCTGGGCCATCGACCGAACGACCCACACACTAATTCTCCACTGGGTTATGGTGCCGGGCAATTCTGCACTCAACCAGCCCTGGGTCACCTCGATTATCGAAAAAGTACCACTGAAGAAATAAAAGTATATTACATTGACTAGTTGCTGCCATATGTGCTGTGTGAGCATCAAGAATTTTATCAGGAAATATTACTCTGGAGTAATATTTATTACTATTCTGTAGTGGCATGTGACCATGCCACTACAGAAGAGCAGGATGGCGAAAGTAATGCAGTGGTTGTATTTTTAGTGTTCACTATTATCCTGTATAAATACTGGAAAGTTAATAATTATTTCTTTCTATCAAAGAATATTACTTTGCCTTACATGTGATCATGTTAACCCAGAAGAGCAGGAAGGTTACAGTGACACAGAGTTTGTAATAATCTTATATTGCATGATATTTGCTTAAATGAAAATATTGGGAATGAATTTATTATTTTATTTATACTCAAAATGGATATACTGGGAAATGGTATAACAATAACCATATTTGGAAAATATACAGTTTATTTACCAACCAAAATGTGTCAACATGAAAGCATATCATTTGTTCCTTGCAGATAGGGGCTTCTGTCCAAGACACATAATATCTTTCAATTCTTGGGAATGCTTGCCTTCAACTAACCGAGAGTGATAACAGTTCTAGACTTGATGGACTCCATGCAGCGTTCCTTCTTCAAGTCGGGCTATGGCTACATGTCCATAAATTGGTCATGCACCCTTTTCAATTTTTTGTCCCCCACAAGATACAGTATGCAACTTGCAACTGAAGGCAGGAAAGGTAAGTGTACACAGACTCACCATTCGCACGTCTCATTGTCGTAAATCTCTGCCGGATTATGGACTGAGGAGCGAAGTAGGCATTTAATACCATCAATGCTCTTCATAACAATTGATCGCTGGCGCTCCCGCAGATACAAGAACTTACCACGCCCGTCGTTGTGCGCCAGTTATTCCGGACGACTTCAATTATATTTTTTAATAAATCAACCACTCCTTCCACCACTGAGAAACATTCTCAGTCTCTGCAACACTGAAAGACTCCAGGTCGCGATGGCCGCTAACATTGGTTTCAGCCATTGTGTAGTATGTGGTATATTATTTGTTTTTTGGAAATCAGACAGTGAAGTAAACTTTTCACAATTTCCACACAGTTCCCGAAACAATTTCATACGACAACACATCGGTATATATCCTATTCTCTGTTGTAAAGGGCTATTACATAACACAAACAATTATGCTCTTTTAAACGCTTTATTTATTACCTTCAATACATAATACACACAATGTTACCTAAAGGTATAGGTTGCTCAACTATGACATCAAACAAACATTATTGTTTTGTACAAGAACCAACCTCTAAAATTCTCTTGCATGGTTCAGATCACTAGCTCAGATCACTACATTATGAAGTCTCCAAATCTAAATCAAGAAATTAGGTTTCATCTTAACCACACATTTTAAATTCAATTAAAATTTTATTTTATCAGAATTACATGGAACTACAGATACAGCGGCAAATGTTGAACTGATACTAAATGTAACGGATATTTCGGGAGTGTATCCATATAGATTACAAAATACAAAGTAACAGGTACAAACTGTTCTGAATTAGCTTTTAAGCCATACAGACGTGAAAGTCGCTAGACGGCGTAGTTCAATAATGAGTCATGATTCGGTAGAGCCCAACATAATAAGATGAGGGTTATTACACATAAGGATTTTACAATAACTATATAAATGACTATTGATCGGGGAGCTTTAAATAGTATACCAAGATGCTTATTATTGATATTATATTTACTACCTCACACCATTATTACAGTCTAATTGGAAAGTCATCACCTTGTTCATGTTGCTGGAGGCTGATTCTACGAGACGGTTAACGACGGCCAGACACACCCATCTTCAGTGGTTTTCTCTCTGGCCAGGTCGACGACAAAAGACGACTGCTCCTGGTGTTACCCTGGCCTATATCGGTTGCATCGTTTAATATTTGGGCCCCGTTAACTGGCCGGTGGAGGGTATTTCTGCAACTGTCTTTCACAATGTGCTGTTGCAATCACTCTCGTACCCTGGTTTAATGTTTGAAGGTGTGATCAGGCACACCATCCAGTTAAGGCCTAATCACATCATAACACCTCACCCAATATTCACTAGCGAGATGCCCTCATCTCGCCCTAGAGTCCGTGTGGATTATGTAGATGACTGGGAGTTGTGGTTTCATGTTGTGGCAGCAGGATTATGGATCGGGTTGAAGTCCTCTTCTTCGTTATGGAAAGAAAAATTTTTGAAAGGAATTATAGTAGACAGATAAGTTGGGTATTAGGAACTACCAATTGCTTTTGTGCAGTCCTCGAACAAGGTGGGCCAATCAATCGCCGGGCTGTGTGTTTACGGTGGCCTTGCGGGCCTTCAACTTGCATTTCCACTGGGTGTGCAAATTGCCTTACCCGCGAGTGCGTCAGAGGCCCTGCGGTCGGTTCGCGAACGCGTCAGCCTTTCTTGAGTTTGTGAGTCCCTAGTCCCTAAATACTACGTGGCGTGAATTGTTTATTACATTAATTCGTGTAAGGAATGAAGAAAAAATATTAATCATTAATCACAATGAAAATAGAAAACAATATGTTTGATGATGTTATCAGGCAGACCGTCCAGTTAAGGCCTGATGACATCATAACAAAATGCTGTGGCCCAACCTAATTAAAGTAAGAACTGCACCGAAAGAAAAAGAAAGCCGGGGGCTTATTCTAAGTTATTAGTTTCGTTTCAGGTCAACAACTATATTCGTTACTACTTGATTTTTCGTTTCCTAAGAAAGGAGCTATTCTAAGCGCATTATAGTGTTCTTTTGACATCAGTATGATCGATATGAAAATCGAACCTATTACGAAACCCTTCGGGCTTTCGTCATAGAGGTTTATTATGAAAAACATGGCGGGCATGTGGTAAAGGTTATTATTTGTAATTATGTAAGCAGTGAATCTTAAATTAATATGCCTTCATTTATAACAGAAACATAAAAAGGTATTTCAGAAAAAAAAATTTTTTGAAGCACAAAGTAATATTTCTGTTTTTAAATAATCGAACCATTTAAGCAGCAGTGTAGTTAAGCTCGGTTGGTTGGTAGGACATCAGGGGGAATTAAAGGGTAACTGGATTGTTATGGTCTTAGACAGAAGCTAGCAAGACAGTGATACTTTTCCTTAGGACACCTTTAAAGAGAGCATGAGAATAAAGGCTGTGTGGTCACCACCACCAGTAGAGGGAATCAGTCAACCACAGAGCTGCACCGCCAGGCAACAGCGGAGAACACAGGAGCTGGAAGCAGCCCGTATACACCGAGCTGCCTATATTAACAACTGTCTACCCCTCACTCCGCCACCACCGAAACTACTACGACCAGGGCAGAAGGTCTTCGTCAGGGAGCATCAGCTGTTCTCGGTATGCAAAAACGTTTCTTCTGGCCTTGACGCCAAGTGGAGTGGTCCGCATGTAGTCACAACAGCATCAGTGGCCACTAAATATCTGGTCCTAATCAATTGCCGATGCACCATCCGCATCCATAGGGACGACCTCAGGCGAGCTGCACATCAGGAAACTCAAGCAGAGCCTACAGATTCAGAACCACTACAGTCACCAAGCGACGAACAGTTAATGCAAGCGACGGAATGGTCAGACTGCCCCACAATGCGATACTTGTTCTACCCCACGATTTCCAGGGCATCCAAACACTCTCAGGGATGGTAGGTGGAGGATAAGACTCAGCACCACACACCACAGCAGCCGAAATATTACCAGCAGAAAATTATAACAATGCCTGCATGCCTACGATGCCCTGCATCGTGATGCCTGTTGTCGAGGCGCCCTGTGCCGAGCCGACTTCTCTAGTGGATCCTGCCGAACCTCGTACTGACAAGGGGTCTCTTGGGGTTAGAACGTCCAAACAGACTTATCTCCCCGTGGCCATCTTGTCGACAGCGGAGACCACCAATTGGATCACAGCAGGTACTCTACGGGTGGACAGTCTTACATCTGGGTGGAAAACCTCAACAGGGATACCTGTGACCCCAGTAAATATCTCTGGCCAAATATGTGCCCCATACCACAAGCAGCAGCAGTAACGACAAGAGTGGGAATGAGAGCAACAAGCCTCCATGCTGTTCCAAGCAGCCCCATCCAGTTACATATAGGCCCAGTCTTTTGCTTTAAAATATTCCTTCTTAGATCGACCTATAGTTTATGTGAGCCGAATCCATCATTACACTCCCTCCTCCTCCCGAATGTTGTCTTGTATTCTTTCGTCGATGCTTTGGAGGGTTGTTGGGGAGTATGAAGTTGTGTGGCTGTACTCTGCACTCTCCTACTGTCGCACTATGTGGCACTGCACTGTGCACTGAGGGCACACTGGTGCAGGTTGATGTGATGGACGTGCGGCTTTTCATATGCTCTGGAATGCAGGACGATGCCCTGATTCAAATAATTAAGTAGCCTATTTAGTATACAGAATATGCAAGTTTCTTCTAGTGGCAATGCTCAGGGTACATTCAGTAAAGGGAGCTTTCCCGCCCATGCATTGCAAACAATTAAAGGCCTAACCCTAATTTGCATTTATTTTACACTTACATGTTTCCGACTACTGGCATCTTCATGGCAAGTGGCAGGAAAGACGACAGATGTCATTTAGTTTGAAGCAGGCATTCGATGGAGCAGATCGCACGCGTCGCGTCTCTTGGGCACTTAATTAACTTCCTTGTTTTCCACCAATAACCATATTTTTAACTTATTTTAGTCGAAAACAGTATAATTTAACAAAACTTCATCTCCTGGGAGTAATGCTTCTTCACCATCTGTAGACCTACAACACCAGGAGTGTAAGTTCACTGTGCTAATCCGGAGAGTACACTCTCATACATCCTGCATCATCTCCCGATGGGCTTAGTGCATCGGGTCCGCTTAACGATTTGAACATCAGCTGGTTTGTAGTGTCAAAACGTCCATAAATTACTGCAATCCCCAAGTTAGCAATTTGATTTTCAGGCCTTGCCTTTTAAAGGAATTTCAAGTGCTGGACTCACCAAACATCCATTCTAAGGGTTTGCAAGTGTTTGCAGAGTAATGTGTACGTTAATCATTGTTTAATTGGCATGTGGTGTGGCCTTACATCTATGTATTTAGCCAACTTGATACCAACATAATTATCCACCTCACAACGGGCATCCACAGTGGTACTGGTACGACCGCGACTGCCCCCTGCTAGCAGCTTATCCAATCGCAATTAATAACCCTTTATTTGATACACAGAGTATCGGAATTACAGCCTAGCCACATTGGTGATTCGGCCTCAACTCACAACAGCAGAGCAGCCGGTAAGAAATCTTCAAGACGTTTCTCGTAAGTGTTCCCACCCGGAATTCTGCTTGAAGAACAGTTCCACGGTGATGATACTACTATTCCTGTAACCTGTCCTTACATCAGTGTTTTTATTTTATATTACTCTTTGTAATTCTAGTACGTGCCTTATTGTTTTCATCCTTGAAAATAACAAACATTTTACATTTATGTTTATCGACAAGTGATTTTCTTTAAATTCGAATTGCATGTTTATTCGTCGTCATTATTAAATCGTATATTCCTTCTTTTTGTTCCTATGGTATTGGCTACACTGCAATGATAATTGTTAATCATTCTTTGGCACTGATTTCCGGCGTGGGCTGTTCGGATTTTTTGGAAAGCGCGATGTTATTTTGTTTGTGTGCAATTGATCTGTTTGGGGAGTTTAATAGACTTCGATTTTGGGAAATGTCTTTTTCTTTTGAAGATTTTGTTGTTTTTCGAAATTTTCGCTTTTGGCCGTTGGCCACATCCTTCTAAAAAAGAATTGGGCTGGGCATCGTGATTGTGACGTCGTTTCGTGTTGTGCCGTTTGGAATGATTTCTAGTTTTCCTGATTTGGCTTTTGGATTTTTAATTTTGATCCTTTTGCTTATTGTGTTCGTTTGAAATTTAGCTTTTCGCCTCGAGCTTAGTCGTTGGTCACAAGCTTTAACCCTCCGTCAGGCTCTTATGTAACATGGTTAAGCGCGTGGACTACGCCCTTGCTCTTTGACAAATCTCACATCTTCTCACACAATTATGCGACATATTGGGTGGGGCTGGAGCTTCTGCTTCGGGTATTTTTAGAAGTTCTCGTGCTCGGCGCCTGATGATGGTGGGAAGCTGGGGAATCGCCGTCGTCCTTTAGATTTGTGTCTTAATTAGCTCCTAACCTATAGTTTCCAGAAAGTTTCTTAGTTTGATACCTTTTTGAATATTGTTAGCTTTCAAAATGCACAGAGCATTAATTCCACTAAGATTTAATAGGTCATAAAAAATTACCATAAGCCAGCGATAAGTTGTTAAGTTCAATGTTATACTTTTGGATCATTTGATCAACCAAATCGACACCAATCTTAGTTTTGTTGTAAAATGTAATGATTGCAGGGATTTTTCCGTTCCCCACTCTCTTCATCAATTTCATCATTGTGGTGCATAGTTGATATAAGTATAACAACTTTATTTTTTTTAGGGCAGTACGACAAAAGAGTGCATTTTTTTTAAAATCCAAACACTGAGCTTGTGGGTTCCCTACTTTTGTTGGGTTGAAATTCTTTGGGTATCTCTGCCTTATTTTTTCAAAGTGTGCCAACATGCTAGTTATTTTTTCTAACTATTTATACAGAAGGGAGTAGCTAGAAAACTAATTATCCACAGTAATATTTCTGTTGATGTTCTCAACAGGTTATTTTAGACGAAGTACTACATCTCCTGCAGCATTGCTACACTTATATGGCTCTGCTGGCTGAGTTCCAATATAGGTTTCCAAATTAAATGTATACCCAGTTTTGGCATCTACAAGGGCAAACATTTTAATCCCGTATTTTGCGGGTTTGCTTGGAATAAACTGTTAGAATGAACGACCTCTAAATGCTAAAAGTTGCTCATCAACTGCAAGGTAACTATATTAGGTAGGCCACTCCTGGCTCATGCGCTCCCATTGGCTTGTGCGTGTGACGTAGCGCGGAGGGCTAAACTAGGGCCGGACTCTGCCGCCCGCGCTATTCAGAAATTTCATAATATATAACACGCCGTTTGTCAGAAACTATTTCATGTGGCGTTATGCTGTTTTTTGCAAAATAATGTTTCATGTTCTGTGCTGACGTTAAGGCACAGAATATTTAATAAACTATGTTGGCAGCTGTAAAAGTTTTTTTTAGTAAAGTGGCGTATTCAGGCTAAACAATTTTTTTCTTGGGTGGAAACTTATTTTATTATTGACGAACTAAAAAAACAACGCTCAAAAAAGAAGTTAATATTTGTATCACCGTAGTCTATACTGTATAAAATAAAATTTTGAACAATTTTAACCTGATAGTTATTTCAGTATCGTATGCTTAGCTAGCATGCACCAAACGTTCCCTGCAGTGTATCTCTATAATAAGGCATTGTGGTTCGTGTTGCATTACGACAGATACATATTGTATGTTTCATTTCATATAAATAACTAAAATGCTGGGATTGTGAAAGTTAAAATGAACTCTAGATTTGCTACTAATAATGACTGTAATCATAAAAAATCGAAGTATTATAAAAAAAAAACACTTTTTTTTTTTAAATAAACTTCCAAGTAAAATAGGAAATGTGGATGATAAATGTGTGTGTTTTCGTATGGCTGTTAAATAGGCCTACATTAGGGTGGTCCTTATATGGGTAAAAAAAAATTTTTTTCGAATTTTTCACGGGGCACCATCTCATTTGATTTTNTGAAGTATTATAAAAAAAAACACTTATTATTTTTTTTTAAATAAACTTCCAAGTAAAATAGGAAATGTGGATGATAAATGTGTGTGTTTTCGTATGGCTGTTAAATAGGCCTACATCCATAAGGAAATAATTTGCGAAAAAATTTGAAAATAACACTTTTACAAGTTGGCAATTTCCTTAAGAGGAAGATAAACACATTTATTTATTTATTTATTTATTGTATGGCAATTTAGACNCCTTAAGAGGAAGATAAACACATTTATTTATTTATTTATTTATTGTATGGCAATTTAGACACTTATAAAAGGAACAATACATAGACATTAAAAATATTACANTAAGGATAGAAAATCATATGACGGGATGCCGCAGTAGTTTTTTAAAACTCGAAAAATAAGGACCACCCTAGCCTACATCCATAAGGAAATAATTTGCGAAAAAATTTGAAAATAACACTTTTACAAGTTGGCAATTTCCTTAAGAGGAAGATAAACACATTTATTTATTTATTTATTGTATGGCAATTTAGACACTTATAAAAGGAACAATACATAGACATTAAAAATATTACAAACTAGAGTTACAAACAAACATCAAGTCTATTGATATAATCTATCGATTCTTGAGTTGCCAACAGGAAGTCGTCAGGACTACCGTTATAGGACCTTGTAGGACATTCTTCAATAATGTGTCTGATGGTTTGATCTTCTCCGCAGTCACATTGAGGGGATGGTTGCCTGCCCCACTTGTGCAGAAAGTATGCGCATCTGCCATGTTGGGTTCTAATTCTGTTGAGTGTGGACCAGGTTTTGCGCGGTAAATCAAAACCTGGTGGTTCCTGAGTAATGCATGGCATGTTATTATTTTGGTGTGCAGTCCATGATTGCATCCATACATCTCTTATATTGAAGTCTTCATGGACAGCAATCCTTGCCGATTTTGTGGGTGGTTTTCTGGAGCGAAGTCGATTATTATTGGCGTCCTCAATATCTTGGTGGATCGGTAGGTCTCTGTTGTCCATTATCTTTTTATAAGAGCATTTGTTTGTCGCAGATGAGGTGGTGGAATGTGACTTAGTATTGGGAGCCATTGTGAAGGAGTTGATTTAATTACGCCGGCAATCATTCTCATCGTGTTGTTTAACTGAATGTCCACTTTATGTACGTGCGGGCTGTTTAGCCAGATGGGGGCACAGTACTCAGCAGTCGAGAAAACAAGACCCAGGGCAGAAGATCGAAGAGTGGTGGCCGATGCACCCCAAGTTGTGCCACACAGTTTTTGGATGATGTTGTTTCTTGTTTTCAGTTTCTCAGCAGTTTTTATTAGATACTCTTTAAACGATAATGTTCTATCAAGGGTTATGCCGAGGTACTTTGGTGTTTTGTTGTGGGTAAGGATGGTTTCTTCAAACCGTATATTGAGTTCCCTTCTAGCGAGTTTGTTGTTCAGATGGAAGCAAGTGACCTCTGTTTTGGAGGCATTAGGTTGGAGTCTCCATTTGCGGAAATATTTTCCCACTTTTTCCAGGTCTTTCGTTAGGATCTCCTCAGAAAGTTCGATTGATTTACAACTCGTGGTAAGGGCCCAATCGTCGGCATAACCGAACTTCTTTGATGATGTTTCCGGCATATCTGCGATATACAGACTGAAGAGAAGTGGAGCGAGCACTGATCCCTGCGGTAAGCCGTTCTTAAGTTTCTTGGGAGAACTGATGTCGGTACCCATAGTCACTTGAAAGATTCGATTGTTAAGCATGTTGTCTATCAGGTGTGCTGTTGGTTTGCAGGGGATTGCACGAAGAAATTTGTATATCATGCCTTCTCTCCATACTGTATCGTAAGCCGCTGAGAGGTCGATGAATGCAGCTGAAGTTTTTAGTTTTCTTTGAAATCCTGCTTCGATGTGGGTGGTTAACGATAAAACTTGGTCCGCACAGCTTCGTCCTGGCCGAAAACCTGCCTGTTCTATTGGGATCACCTCAAGTATTCTTGGGCTGATTCGGTTATAAATGAGTCTCTCTAGTAGCTTGTAGCTCACAGAAAGTAAGGCGATTGGTCTGTAGCTTTTTGGGCTCTCTGCAGGCTTACCTGGTTTTAGTATGGCTATTACCTTAGAACGTTTAAACTCTTGGGGAATGTTGCCAGTTTGCATTATATCTGTGAAGAATCGAGCCATCCAGATTTTAGTGTACTTGCCACAGTTTATTAGAAATTCGGGGTGTACATTGTCAAACCCTGGAGCCTTTCCTGAAGTGACGTCCTTTAGAGCCTCCGAAATGTCTTCACTAGAAAAGGGGCGAGAGTGTTCGGTTTGTGTTGCTATTTTTTAAGATTTTAAGATCTCGCTTGACCTTGATTGTATGGCCTTTGTCCCTTGGTGCCCTAGATGTATCTACTATATGTGAGGCTACAGCATTTGGGCTTATGGTCGTCTTTTGCCGTTGTATGGGGGTTCCACTCCCTAGCTTTCTGAGTAATGACCACGCTTGCCTGCTAGATGTCTGGAAGTTGAGGCTTTCCACAGTTTTGGTCCATTGGTGTCTTCTTGCAGCATCCAGACTATGGAGCAACTCATCCACTATTTCTTGATCGTCTGTTTCGAGGAAGCTCTGATACAGGTCCTCACTGTTTTGGGACCAGCCAGGAATATATTCTTTACGGTACCCTCTTGGTATATGCTTCTTGGCAGTGCTTATTACGGCGCCAACAAATCGGTAGTAATTTCCGCTGGTGGGTGGTATCCAGCCTAAGCACTTATCTAGATCTGTAGCGAACTTAGTCCAGTTGGCCTTTTTGAAGTTCCATCTTAGGTGAGGGACAGAAGCGATTAGGGGGATTTGTGTCCCTACTTCTATTATGACTGGGCGGTGTTGGCTGTGTGGGAAGCCGGTAAGGACTTTTCGTGAAACTGCTAGGGGCTGCTCTCTGTTGTCAGACGAGACGAAACATAGATCGGGATTATATTCCTGTCTCCAGGCTGCTGATTTAAACGTAAATCGGTCCTTAGCATCGAACGAGAGGTGTAGGTGTTCGGCTTCTGCCCATTTTACTAGTGCGTCCCCGTTCGAGTCGCAGTCTCTGTACTTCCATTGCTCATGATGGCTATTGTAATCACCTACGTATACAGCTGGGTGGAGTTGTGTTTTGATGACTTGAGCTGGCCAGGATGTAGCAGGTGGCTTATAAATGTTGGAGACGGTAATGCTTCCGATTTTCGTAACAACGTTATGAATATCATCGTCAGTGGAAATGGAAATGCAAAAGGCGTTCTCGATATCTTGCCTGACATATGTGGCTACGCCGTATGATCGGTGGTATGTTGCACCTAGTAGTTCATAACCTGGTATTTTACCCCTTTTCTGCAGTTGTTCTTCTGACTCGCAATGGGTTTCCTGTATGGCAACTAGATCGATGTTGTCATCTTTTAAAAGTTTTGATAAATACTGACTCTTATTATAGCTTATGTTTTCTATATTTATGTGACAAATTCGAACCAAAGGTCCGAGTTTTCTAGTCAGAAGGTCCTGAGAAGGGCCATTTTCTTTGTCTGTTATCATGTCTATTTCGAAGTGTCTTGTAGTCAGGAGATCCTAGGATTATCTGACAGCCAGTAAGTGCTAGTTCATTTAGCGTTACCCAGAGTGCACCACGAGGAGGCGAACTAGCTTTGCACCCCACATAAACACAAAGAGGCATTTACAGTATGATTCGTTGTCTATTGTATACATATAATAATATTGTGCTGCTGCAAACAATATGATTCATCGTTAATTATACCTATCACACGTCCTAACAGTCATGCACGACTTTGAGATTTGAGAGATTTTTCCAGGAAGTGCCTTTAGAAGTTAACAATAAGCATGCTACATAAACATAAATTTAAGGCAAAATATAGCCATCAATATTTACATTTTGAATACATTCACAACTAATAAAAATAATTACCGATTAAATGTACGTAAACTCACGTTTTGATGACTTCGGATGTTTTTGAAGAAGCCGAAGCTGCCCACAGTCGATTTTTCTTTGCAGAATGCTTCTCCATAGCCTGCCGCTTAAGTCTTTTGTTGAGATGGCGTACTCTGATGAAGGTCCGTGTTCTGACGTACAGGGAAATAATGTTCTCGTTTATTTAGGAGAATTTTGACTTAATTATAGAAGTCGGTGTCTGCATCACTCGTTCACATTTTGAAATTTGAAGTCCATGAAAGGCATCGAATAATACCTCGAACTGCATCATTTTCTGGCACCATTCCTCAGTTGGACGAGTGAGTCTGCCCTATGAAACTATTGATATCCAGTCGTGAGGCACATCCTGACCGACGATTTTATCTTCTTTCATAGGGCTACCCAGGCTCTCATCTACAGAGCCACATTTAAAGGCAATATAACCCGCAAGTTATTTGATCGCGTCGTCATTAATGTCATTTTCTTAGTCATTGCTAGAGTCTTTCATTAGTAATAACTGCAATTCCTCGGATTCATTAGGAGGTGCAACTGTTGCGGGCTCCTGAACAACATCTATACACAGTTCATTCGTCACAAAGTTCAAGAAATCTTCATCACTGTTAGCATCAGGTTGAGAAACACCATCATTTGCTGATGCAACACATTCAGCTTCTACAGACACTGCACCGGAGAGNATCACTGTTAGCATCAGGTTGAGAAACACCATCATTTGCTGATGCAACACATTCAGCTTCTACAGACACTGCACCGGAGAGAGGAATATTGCTCCTACCTGCAAGTAACAGGAGGCGAATTCTGTTACGAACTTCGAACGGGGACGGATTGTTGTAAAAAATTCCTAAGCCTCGCACACGGAAAAAGAAATTCTCTAGACAATCTTGATTTAATCTTGCAGTCAAAATGCAAGACATTTTTGTACTTTTCATGTCCTCAAAAAGAGACTTTATGGAAATAATGAAACCTTTTTGAAATGAAAGCAAATTTTTCCTGTTGCCTACTTTAACTTCTGAAATCACTTTCAAAAAGTGTTTCAAAATGTTTTCTTGACCCTTCAAATTTAAGCCTAAGCCACTTTTAAGCAGGGTATTTTCGTCTTTCGATACCCTCGAGTTCAACACGTCAAAGGTGTCATTGATCGTAAGTTTATACCGTCCCGCACAATAGCTGCTACGACACTCCTTGGCTCGAGCTCTCCCAGTGACGTCAGCAACAGGCCACAACAGGAGCCAGGAATAACCCCCTCCACATCAACTGTAAGAAACTTACTTGAAATAAAATTGTTTTGAAAATTGGCTAAGAACATTTCAAACATTTCTCTTATTGGTGCTAATTTATCGATAACTTTTTGTTCTTGTTTGCTACGAATATTATGAAATCGGAGACATCTGAAAAGAAAATGAAATCTTTTTTCACTCATCGTTAGATAACATGCTTCTATTCAAGAACCTTTGTAGTTGTCCCAAATTTGTTTCAAATTTTTTCTTGAACTGCACAGGGTTCCAATCAAAAAAAGAAGCTCTATGAAAGCTCTAATTTCTATTTTATCTGTGTCTCTTGTGTCACGCAACCGTATAAACTTCTCTCTGATCGTAGATATATAAATGTTGGTGCAAGTCTTAATAGTTGATGCAATTTGATCTGTCGGAAAGAGATCAATACATTGAATTTCAGTTTTTGCATTCTTGGAGTTTCTTTTAGTACATGGTAGAAGTTTTATAATATTATAGGCAGCAGTTCGAACACTTACTCTTGCCCTTTCTTTTCTCCATTTTGTAACTTCCCTCTTTCCAAAATAATATAAGTTAGTCGTTTTCATCTTGGTCTTCACTACTACTCTTTTCTGTGTTTATATCGTTGTCATCTATTTCTTGTTCTGACTCAGTGATATGTTCATTTTGTTCACATTCTTCCTCGTCTTAACTCGTCTTCATCTTCTGTATACGCTTATATCTGTTTCTTCTTCACTTGGAATCTCAGTCAACCACTGTTGTAAAACACTTAAATTGCTAGTATGCTCAACACGTCACATTTTTGAAGGAGTCGACATGACACTGGAAAAAAAAGAAGATAGAATGAAATGGTAAACAAAGTAAAAAAAAAAAAANTTTTTGAAGGAGTCGACATGACACTGGAAAAAAAAGAAGATAGAATGAAATGGTAAACAAAGTAAAAAAAAAAAACACTACATACATATTGAAAAAGGAAACAAAAATTTAAGGTATATATAGGGTACTTGATGCGAGGAGTCCCTAACGATACTAACGCCTTCCTTGTGGGAGGCGTAGGCAATATCTAGGTGTGTGTCTCACCTGAGAGGCTGGAGATGATGAAGAGGGCAGCGTATNACACTACATACATATTGAAAAAGGAAACAAAAATTTAAGGTATATATAGGGAACTTGATGCGAGGAGTCCCTAACGATACTAACGCCTTCCTTGTGGGAGGCGTAGGCGATATCTAGGTGTGTGTCTCACCTGAGAGGCTGGAGATGATGAAGAGGGCAGCGTATTGGTAGACATGGCAGCGGCGAAGCGGGAACACTCTTGGGAGGATGGCAGATGAAGGAAGAACATAGAGTATCGGGAGATTTTTCCGGGGTGACACTCAGACAGACTGACTCTGTGAGAGTGTGTTGCCGCCTTCCAACGGATTTATTGCACAAGACTTAGTGAGGATTCTCGGAAACGTATGCTAGCTGATACCCCGACTTCCAGGACAGAAGAGGCGTGGGAACGTGCCGTCTGGACGGTCCCACAGTTACCACAGTATACTTACAATTTATTCTTCGTCTACTATGGTGGGTCGGATTTGACACAAATGAATTCCTTACCTCATTTCACTGTAAATAAAGGCTTTATTTGGGTAGAATGAAATTTAATCCTTCACGAGAGAAGTTTTTTTATTAAAATAACATCAAATTTAATATTAAAAATATGTCTACTTTAAAAAATCAGTCTATCTTTGAGCATTTTTTCAAAAACTTAGGTAGAAAAATATTACAGACTTGCTAAAAACGACATGAGGACATAACTAACAGATACACATAAGGAACAACATGATAAGAAAAAAATTACGAACTTTGGTTTCAATTGACATAGGCACTTTGACCTAGTGGATTTATTTGACTAGTTGAAAACTATTTGTATCACATTCACATGTCGTCTTGATCATCTTCTGACTCAGGAAAACATGTGGAACAAATTATTAATTTATACTCCCAGCACAATGAACCACCACATTTAGCTCAAGAGGAACTTCCTTTTCTGTCCTTTGAAGGGTCACAGTAGACATCTTTTTCTTTTGCCTGGCGTTGTCCTACTTGTCGGACCAGAACTTTTTTCTCTAGCAATTGGCCAATCGTGTTGCGCAAAATTTTCGGATTATGTTTATTTTGGAATATTTTCTCCATAGGTTTTGTGAAGGCAAAAGCTAGATTCTTCAGGAAGGTGGAGTGTACGTCGTTTGGGTATGGCTCTTTGTCAACGTTCCACTTGTATAGTACGAAAGCGTTGATTGCTGCTATATCCAACACTCCAAAGAAATACTGCAGAGGCCAGCATTTTGTTTTGTGAGAAGTTCTGTAAGCATGACACAACTTATCCATCACATCTACACCCCCTTTCATCATGCTGTAAAATTCAATTATTTCTGGCTTTTTCTATGACTCGTTTACTTCTCCTGAAAAATGCATTAAAGAGATGAGCACCACTTGTTTGTTTTTCTTTGTAGTGTAGGATACCAGCATTTTATCATCCTGGTACATAAATTGAGACAAAGATTCGGGGGCTGCAGATAACAGCGATGTTGGAATCTGTGGTTTGTTTTTCCTCAAAGTACCGTCGAAAGTTATTTGTCTTTTCAGAAGTCCTTCTGTCACTTGGCGGGGTGTTAGACCACTTGGCATTCAGGCCTTTGGGGCCCAAGACAGGAATTTCCTGAATGAAGAAATTCTAATGTATGGTAAAGGTCGTGTTCAATGACAGCCTGTCGACTGCTCTGCAGGTGGCTTTGGTGGTAACGGCAGGCGATGATTACAAAAGGGCATTCTGTTGGGACTTCAGATTTTTAGGAAAATGACGAAGACAACCCTTCAGAGCCCTTCCGCACCTCCCTCCCGGGGGTAGTCTGGCGTGGTGGTCGAGCATGGTAAACCCACAAGTGCCATGGAAAATAAGTGGGAACATGGGCTGATCGGGTTGGCCCCATCAGAGGTTCTCTCTGATGTACCCATCAATAGAGGTTGGACTCGTGCTGGCAGTGGTTAACTCCGGATGCTTGGAGGAGGCTCGGAGAGATTCCCCCTCTTGTTGAAGAGCCGGGCGGTAAGCAGGCACCTCCTCCGGTGGCATCCTGTGAAGACGTTAGGGGTTTGGATAGTACTCCAGCTAGACCACACGCTTGGTAATCTGATTACGAGGATCTTAGACCTTGTGGTAGGACATGCTTGGGTGAGCTTATGAGTCAGAACGGGGCTCTGGTTCTGGTAAACTTAGGTGAGCGCTGGTCATGTCTGCGTTGAGAGGGAGTGATCCCTCTCCCCCGCCGACTGGGCGGCCGGGGCGCGGAATGGCCGAAATGGCTAAGAGTGCCACGTTAAAATAGAAAAGTATGGCTGTATCACATACCTTATTATGTCACTTCTAGTGAGGAAAACCAATTATCAGTTGTAACGTTACGGTTACTGCCTTTCAAAGACTCGGTAAGTTTCAGTACATACTGAGTTGGTAAAGAATAGTCTCCTTTCTTCTTGTTTATTTCCTTTCCTACATAGGTATCCCTCTGCAAAAATAACAAGTTTGTGCATCACAAAGCAATATTATTTTCAGCCCATACTTGTCAGGCTTTGATGGGAGATACATTCTAAATGGGCAACGTCCTCGGAATCCGAGCATTGTTTCATCTATTGTCACATACTGGGAGGGAGAAAAGTGGATGGAACAATTGGTGTTGAATTTATCCCAAATCTCTCTGAAAGCTGCGAATTTATCACTTGCTTTGCATTCCTCCCTTGTAAGTTCATCAAAGCTAATGGTTGTCAAAAGAAACTGAAATCTTGCAAGGGACATTGTGCAGCGAAAAATAGGTGGTCCAAACTGGTTATTTCTTGCGCCCCTCCCTTTGGTCCTGGTAACCGCGTGACTACATTGACAGCTGGAGTTCTTGCGCAAAATAAGAAATGTAGTGGTTTGTCAGTCCATATGGTTTCACCGTCTCTCCCAAGCTCAGAGTTCCTTTCTTCACTCTCATCAGGGGAAAAAATTATTATCCTCGTCGCTATCACAGTCGAAAACGTCTTCACCATCATCACTGTTTGATAAAATATCGTCATCTGGTCCTGATTCGTTATCGTCTGCCAGATCTTCATCATCAGAACCACTCAAAAGCATTTGATGATTCAATTCAGCATATATTTCCTCGGGAGTTGCCAATTTTTTGTTGAACACCATTGTCCTGAAAAGATCACATAAGGGTTAGTCATTTAGTGTGTACTTTATTCCGCCACCCCTTCCAAATGAATGAAAATAGAAGGTGAACATTTGATCGAATTGACAACATTTGAGGTGTATATAAGTTTTAAACAACACAATTTTTTGTGTATGTACACGGTACACTGGGTCGGATGTGACCCATAACATTTTTTTTTACAGCGTGTCAAATCTGACCCCGCTGTACAATAAAAGGCTACTGGGAAAAAATGGCACATATCAAGGAGCTGCGGAGTGGCGGGCATCTACTTCTCAACTGACTGAAGGTTACATGAAGGTCACAAGTGCCTAGGAGGAGAGGGGGAAATATTCACAAAGAAACTTCCATGCGGGTAGGATCCGACCCGACCTTAGTAGAGAAGGGTTAAAAAAAGTCATGTCGTCCAGTTGTGTTATCCTTGGTTTTTTTCACCTTTTGCGTTTGATTGAAACCAAAAACCAACTGTTTGTGTCGTCATTGTTGTGTTGTCCTTAGGATTTATTTTTGGTTTTTTGTTCGGTAATTCGTTGTGTAACTTTATTTTTTGTTTTTATCTTTCTGAGATAGCATATTTTTTAATTGGTGTATTTAATTGTATATTGTGCATATGATGTTTATGCAGGATGGGTCGAATGCTGTGACTGATAGCGACAGTGATAAATTGAAGAAATGAACAAGGACAGTCCAAATATTCGTCCGAGCTTTCATCCTGTAGAATGATATCATTCAGGTCAACACCTTATATGAATTGGTTGTATTTCTTCACACATTAAGGATGAGGCACTGTAATCTTCTTTTTCTGTTTCTTGCACCACTGATCACATGTCGGAGATTTTTTCTAAATACCGTAGACAGAATTGTAACTGGCTTCTTGTCATACCACTTAGGCCCTCTTAGCACTGCGCAATTCCGAGGCGACGCGACGGATACTCGAGTATCGTCAGTTTGAGTTGCCTGTGAGTATGATACCCACAGGCGACTTAGTACCAAACACTGAGCATACAGTGAAGCGACACAATCTCATCAGTATCAGTCTCCCTCTAGCCATGGTGAGCGTCTGTTCTAACCATCTCTCATTGGTAGTTGCTGAGTTTTTCATCATGTCAAGTGATGAAGATGTCATTATCGCCTATTACTACATCTATTATAGATAAAGGAAAATCCAAAGAATGTGGTGCCATCCTTACATTGAAAGGAATATTCACTGCTATTTATTTGTTGCTGCTAAAAAGCTGGAAAAGTCTGATTCAAAGTTTGTAGCATTCTACCGCATGACGAAAGAATCATACCTACACTTGATTGATATTATATCTCCATCCATAAGGCAGAGGGATACACAAATGCGGGAATGTGCGAGTGCAGAATAAAGAATCTTGATCACCTTGAGGTAAATAATTAAATTTTTGATTTTGTTACATAGGTACAATTTCATCACACTTTTTTTTAAAACTTTTTTTTACATTTTAAATCATACACACAAGAAAAAAACATTGTTGGTCACATCGCAATTTCATTCAGGCTCCTGTCCTATAGCCATTGGAACCATTTCCGATAACGGTTTGAAGGTACCGTTTGTGGAAGCATTTCCCTCTTCATTGTACTGTATTAAAGTTAACGTTTCCATTTGATGAAGAGTGACGATGTGAGATGGGGAAGAATATGAAGAGGAGGTTGATGAGTGGTATGATAAATTAATATTACTTTGAGGTGTTTGACCAGTGATGTCATCTATAAGTTGGAAAACCTTGCTTGCGCCTGAATGATCTCAGTTGTTCTTCGGTCAAGGGCTGCAATTCCAGGACCAAACTGTCAAGGAAAGATTTGATCCCTGCAATTTTTCTATCTTTCTCTTTTGGTGTGGCGAGTCTAGCCGTTTTTGTCTGGAGGAAATTCATAAATGTTGCATGAACATCAGTGGTCGAAATTCCACATTTAGGACATGGTTTCTTTTTACTTGGGTTGGAGGTCTCAGGTTGTCCAGTTGGTGGTTGAGAATGTGAAGATAGAGGCGTACAGGAAGCCGGTTGTTGTAGTGGATGAGGGAGGGGTGGTGCTTCAGCAGGGAACTGTTGAGATGGCTCTGTGTTTTCTAGTATTTCATCAACATCTTCATCAAATTTAGACAGATAGTTCAGGGATCGGTTGCACATTCCCAGGGGCAGCAGGTATGTTGGTTTTACAAATGGTAGGGCAAACTGCATCGCTTCCATTAGGTAGTATGGTTTTTTTTCTTTGAGCCTGAGCCACTAGGTAGGGGCCTCAAGTTCTGTACAAAAACTGACCTCAAATTCTTCCATCTTTCTTTACGTTCTGAATTTGAAACAGAAACGAAAGTAACCTGAGAATGTAGGTAAATTAAGACAAATTTTAGAAATGATAGCGATCACTTATAAAATTTTCAAGTTAAAACTAGTGACAGGAATATCATACAAATGAAAAACAAATAAACGAAATTATAAACTAACTAGTCATCACTAAGCTAATACAATTAAATTTCTAAATTTAATGAAAAAAATAGACTTTTTTCAGGTATTTGGCTACTGGTGCACGTTTGTCTCTCTTTCGTTTTACTTCGCCAGAGGGGAGAGCAACATTGGATATGTCGTGTACGAGACTACTAAAATACTTTGGGATTTTCCCAGAGGAACTTAACATGCCATTACCAACCAAACAAGAATGGAAGCAAATTGCTGAACGTTTTTCCTGTTTGTGGAATCTCCCGAATTGTATAGCTGCAATAGATGGAAAACACGTCCAAATTGAAAAATTGCAGAACAGTGGCTCAAGCAATTTCAACTACAAAGGTTACCATTCCGTAATATTAATGGCTTGTTGTGACGCTGACGGTTTATTTACAATGATTGAAATTGGTTATGCAGGAAGAAACAGTGATGGATGTATATTCTGTGCTTCAGCAATTAAATACTGGTTGACGCACAGCGGACTTGATATTCCGTCACCCGCTAGGCTTCCGAACGATGGAAATGACTGTCTTTTTTCCTTCCTACTTCGTTGCAGATGAGGCATTCTCATTATCCCCCTATTTATTGAGACCATATTCAAAAATAATTCTTGATAATGTAAAAAGAGTTTTCAATTACAGTGGAAGCCTCTCATAAGGTTCTTCAGGGGTCCACAAGAAAGTGACACTATAAGCAGGAAAACATTATAAGAGGGAAACATTAAAATTCAAGAATCTGGACACTAAAATATATAAAATTATGCACCGTAATCAACACACAACTTTACATAATGAACAAAACAAATATTTTTTTAAAATACATAATCTTTTAAGAAATTTTATCTCCTGGTTGCGAAATCATAAAATTAGTATACGAGCAAAAGATTACTGTAATTGCAAAACTAGCACAATTGTTCATGGCAGTTTGTCTCCTGGTACCAAAGCGCACAACATTGTCTACAAGGCTCATTACATCTCAAGTGATCAAGGGCCTCCCACTCTTCAGCTTCAATTTCACTGAAACTTGCTGTAGGTGTAGACCTATCCTAGAAACGAACCTGTGCAAAATTTTAAATCATGAGCTTCAGTGTTTTAGAAACTGTGGCCTTCTACTTGAATGGCTCTTGGATAAGTGTGCGGTGAAAACGAAAAAAACTCATTGTTTGAAGCTATTTTATTAGAACATAAAGGCAAGTAGGAAACTCTTACTTTCATGTCTTAGATAACTTTTGACTCTGAATCAGTGTGTGACAGGATGTAGAGCATTTTATGAGCCAGTATAATGCAGCAAAATACCTCGGAAAAGCCGGTGGAGAAAAACACGCTGATTTTTTGGCATTCTTTGGGGTCATATATCTTAGGAAGAAATAATGAAAAGGAACTATGATTTGGCATACTGGTTAACAATGCCGGAGACATGACTCTGCTAGAATACCTTTCTGTCTAGCCACTTACTTCGGATTATACTTGATCACAAACGTTGTGTCGAATTTAAAATTACAAAAATTGAACTAAGTTCAGATGTAAATATTGAAAAAGGGCCATTTCAGAGCTTCTTTTTCCTAGCACCACTGGAAAGAGCACATTTTCCTTCACTGGAAAGATCCTGTTTAATCTTAGAGCCGATTCAGGAAAGGGACCAAATATAAGGTTGAACCTTAACAAAAATCACGTGTACTATGTTACGAGGCGACAACACAGATTGCTGAGTCCATTACACAAAATGGCAGAAAAATATGGGAACTTGATGACTCAATCTGTTCAGAACCATCAGTTGTCCATTTCTGTAACTGTTGATGGTAACAGTGTGGAGCAAGGCTGTAGGCAAGATATGTATCGGGAAAGCTGTTCTCCTTAAGATCATTAACTTGGTAAATTTTCTGCGGCATTTCCGCTTTAAATATGTCACCAAGACTGACATTGTTATCAAATGCTGCTTATTTTACTGCATAGGGATGGGCAAAATCATATCTTAGAATTGCGTTGGTCCATGGTGGCCATGCCACTACCGATTCTTTCAGATTAATCCTCAAGAATGGGCATCCCCATCGCCAAGGGGCCATACCCGATAGCCAGGCAAATCCAGCCATGGGTGGGCGTACTTTGCCGAGGTTCCCAAGCCTCAATATTGGTTTCTTCTTCCTGGTTCCAAAGCCAGATGATGGGTCTCTTTCCCTTGGTTCCCAAGCCACATTTGTTGGTTTCTTCTTCAAGGTTCCAAAGCCTTGATTGGGTTTCTTGCCATGGTTCCCAAGTCTCTTCATGTTGGTCCCCAAGCCATTCCTATTTAAATCATTGCTTCATGGAATTAAATTTTTCTTCAGTACTGCCCAATATGGCTTCTGGCAAATTATACTGGCGTCCTGTTCTAGTTGCTGAAGGTGCTCCAATATTCATGATGATGTGCTGCTCAGGAATCCAGCATTTATCTTCTCTTTCAGGCCAATGGAAGGAGCGCACCGGACCAAATGGGTGCATAAAATTGACCAGCGCATCGTGTTCTTCAATATCAACTTCACATATGTTACCAATCCACCAGTGATTGTCTTAGATGCAAGCAATGTATTGGCCAGGAACAAGGCTTAAAACTGGCATGAAAGCCACGTTTGTGTCAGCTGATTGGTAAATAGAGGCCACAAAAGAAGTCGTATAATTTAACTAACTTGACTGCAGTTCAAATCCATTGGCAAAAAATGGTGATTCTCACGAGTTCCAGCTAAGGTACAACCATTTTCAAATCGTTCTTCTTGTAGCCTTCTTTCACCTTCTATTTCTTGGCTTGTAACAAAAATGAATTTGATTCCCTATATTTGTTGGACACAAAATTTGAATAAATCTTGCGGAGTTAATATTTGATTATCTGTAGTTCGTTGCAGACTTGCTCTTGCTGCTAGGCGTTTAGCTGTTCCACAAAATCCATCACGTGGAGACTTACCGTGACTTGTGCCAAAAAAGTTCCACTCTGCAGTTATACCAAAGTCCTTTTCGTGATTGCACAGATTGATACAATTTTTGTAATTCTTCTACTGAGCAGCAGAACCGTCACTGAAATAGTGGATGTGTACTATTTCTTCCATGGTGCTTTTCAAATAATTGGTCAATTTGGTCAAGAATGTGTGGACAGCAATGGTGTCATGTCTGAGACAATCACTGATAATGCATATCCTAATGCATTGAACTTCTTCAGCTTTGTAATAAACAACAAATGGATGCAATGTTGCTTGACTTTTGTCCCAGTGAAATCCTTGAACAGCATCCTGAACGATGAAAGAATAATTTTCCGCAAAATCCATTAGAATAATTAGTTCACCAGGCTTCAAATTTTCTTTTATTTTCTTCAAATAACAAGTCTGGTGTTTTGCAACATAGTGGTGCCTAGAAAGTTTCAAAAGTTTGGCAATAACATTTTCAATAAATTCTCCAATAGGCAGCTGCTTTGTTTCCAAAGTGGCACGATCAGTGTGTGTCCATTGCTTGAATTTGATCGCATCATCAAAATCACAGTCGCTAAAAACTTCCATTAAATATTTCTGTAATTCTGTAGTTCCTGGGCAGTTTTCACACCGTTGAAGAATGCAATCCTTTGAATCTAAACTACAGACAATCATGGCAAGAAGGTCTTTGTAGTCATTGTTAATAAGGCATGCATTAACCATTAGCTTCACATTTTGGTGGATTGTGCACACACATACTGAATGTGTTCCAGCTGCTCCAACAGTAATGCACCATTTTGGTCACAATTCGCAAAATTTAGAAAACCCAATTTCTGTCTCTGCATTTGCTTTTCGATATTGAATGAACAACTCTTTCAAATTAACTAGCAACAGGCGTTTCTGCTTCTGTTCTTTTCCATTTGGACTTCGAATTGAGACAAAATCCTTCTTTCCTGGACAAAGTCGGCTATATTCATCATTTTCATAAACATCGGTAACTTTTTGCTTCACAGCTTCAGAAACTGGTCTTCCACACTTTGTTGCTGATGTTGCTAGTATGCCATTCTCAGCTTTTAGTTGTCTTGCATTCCTGACCATTCGTTCAGAAACATTGAACTCTCTTGATGTTCTTTGTATGGACCAACTATTGGGAGCAAGTGTTAAAATCTGAAGCTTGGTAGATTTTGGAGTTTCGGGCGAGGAAATTTTTTTCTTCAATTTATCCAGTAGTTGATTGTGGTCACTGCAGTTTGTGCACTCCTTACTTGTGCTTTCACCTTTGAATTCTTCTGGATTCACCCTTGCAGCAGTTGCAATTTGACCTACAATTGTTTCTTGAGCTTATACGAGGGAACTTCAGAGGAGAGAGACCAAGAGACGTTAGACTTGTATCCATCTTTTCTGTTGCATTGCAGTCATCATTGTAATCTAAATCTTCCCCATTTTCAGAAGCTGATGATGTTACTGATTTTGCTGCTAGTTCTTTTCAGCAGGTTGGGCACATCTTTTGGCCAGGCTTTATATTCATCTTTGTAATTTCATTTATCTTACCGCTACTGTAATAACTTGTAAACCTTTTCTTGTTGTGTGGTCCTTCTTCTGGAAAGGATTGCAACATTTCTTCTGCAACAATTCGTATCTCCTTAAAATTGTGGCTTCATGGTGCAGACAGATCTGCAAGTTTCCATCAATGTGTAAGCCACTGCGTCGATGTATCAGGTCTTGATCCTGCAGACTGTAGTCAGTTATATGCTTTACTTGACTAGAGGCAGAATTAAATGTTTTTAAATGGCATTCTGAATTAGTGACTGGCCCAAGGCTGCAATTTGGAAGTGGTTCCAGAATAGAAACTTCATCCATGATGACAGATAATTAAATCAAATCAAATTTGTAATCTGAAAAAAAAAAACATATCTTTTAAAACTTTTCATCACAACAGCAAAAAAAATTCCATGGCAATGCATATATAATAAATAGTTTCATGTTGAACCACATTTTGTTTGCGATTTTGCACTATCACATAAAACAGGTGTCCAGTGGCTTCTTAGAAGAAAGGTTTTAGTTGGAAATGGTGTGATTTTCCTGACTAGTTGATAACATATATACATGTGTAGCGAAAAATTTCTGGAGGGGGGAGGGGGGTCAAAACAGCCCCAAACCCCCCACGTCCATGTCTGGTTGCAAAACAGCATCAATTTGCAAACCACAATTATTGCTTGTCTTGGTATTTTGCATTTAACGTAAGCTGTACCATCTTGCAATCGTAGCATATTGCACATTATTTTTGTTAAGTTCAACCACATGTTTTATCCCTTTGCTGAATTGTCTCTAAGATTAAACAAGATGTTTCTAGTGTAAAAAACCGTGCTCTTTCCAATGGTACTTGAAAAATAACTTCTGAAGTGGCCCTTATTGCAATATTTGCACCTAAACTTGGCCTACTTTCCGCAGTTTTATATTTGGCACCATGTTTCTGTTTGAGTACAATCCACAATAAGTGCTCAGGCGGGAAGATATGTTGGCAGACTCCTGTCCCATGCACTGTTAATAAATGTGCCAAGTTGTGGTTCCTTTGCATTGTTTCTTCTTGAGATATCTGACCCCGAAAAAGGTCAAAAAATTTGTGTGTTTTTCTCCGCAGGTTTTTTTGGGCATTTTGATACATTATACTGCCTCATAAAGCATTTTACACACTGGCACACTGTGTTTTTCTGATTCACAGCCAAAAGTTNATCAATTTGCAAACCACAATTATTGCTTGTCTTGGTATTTTGCATTTAACGTAAGCTGTACCATCTTGCAATCATGATTTTTGTTAAGTTCAACCACATGTTTTATCCCTTTGCTGAATTGTCTCTAAGATTAAACAAGATGTTTCTAGTGTAAAAAACCGTGCTCTTTCCAATGGTACTTGAAAAAAGAACTTCAGAGGTGGCCCTTATTGCAATATTTGGTGATTATTTCGTATTGCGTATCCAAATCACCAAAAAACACTATATTATGTATCCAATGATAAATAAAAACCACCCAAAAAGTTGTCGATTTCGTATCCAACGTAAGTCCTCAGAAGGCCAAAACAAATGCAAAATTTCTCCCTGCGTATCCAGCCTGCCTGTAATTACCTGTTTTTTTACCAAAAGTTTCTTTGTGCGTATCCACATGAAAAACGACCTGAATTGAAAAGTGGTGGGTTTGCATATCCAAACTGACAGGTGGGAATTGTCACCAAGCCTCATTTGTTTCGATTCACGTATTAATTTATCTTTTAAAAACATTTAGAACAATACCTAATTGTTTCCTATGGCGTATCCAAACTGAAAACTGAACAATTGGCCACTTTACCAAAAGTTTCTTTGTACGTATCCACATGAAAAACGACCTGAATTGAAAAGTGGTGGGTTTGCATATCCAAACCGACAGGTGGAAATAGCCACCAAGCCTCATTTATTTCAATTCACGTATTCATTTATCTTTTAAAAACATTTAGAAAAATACCTAATTGTTTCCTGTGGCGTATCCAAACTGAAAACTGAACAATTGGTCACTTTGCCAATTGTTTCCCTGGGCGTATCCCCATGTGGAAGTGACTTGTTGCTAAAATTTTCCTATTGCGTACGCAACAACGATTCATTTACATCTTAAATCCAAAACCAATAACCAGCTAGTGAAATTAGTTCAAAAAAAAATCAAGACGTGGAAACTCTAAAAGTTTTACTGGCTTACAGTGAGGATTATAATTAATGCATTTCATGTATCAATGCCTCGGAATCACGAGTTTGTGTAGGGATGTTTCATTTTGTTCGTTTTTATGAAAGTTGTAGAATTTAGAGTATCTCCAAGGTTTCCATAAGCTTAACCCTCCCTTCCTTTTTTTTTAAAAACATGAAAACCACCTACTGCTATTTTCATTTTAAATTGACCCAAACAGCTACTCATTGTCATTTTAAACAGACATTGCACACCGCTAGTCAATCAAATTTTAAATTTAAATGTGCCATTGTCATTTTAACGCTTGGTTTATTCTGATGATAATTCTCTAAACAAAACCAGTTGTGAGATTCCTAGTCAGGTACGAAAAAAGTTATCAAGAGTTGTGAGATAGATGGTTCTTTCGTGTTGTTATGGAGACTATATATATTGGCAAGGGAGGACCGATGTGGACCTCCCTCTTACTACCAAACACAAGATCAAAGGTCATAAACTGAGGCAAACAGCAAGCCTACTTTAAACACTTTAAAAATGTTTACTGGAAATTGGTAATTTTTTGCGTGCTATTTTTTCGGGGCCGATCCCATTGCGGAAAGTGATTTGCTTAAAATTTCAGTAATTATGTCGTATTACGTATCCAACAACGATTCATTTAAAACCTAAAACCAGCTAGTGAAATGAGTTGTGTAAATAATGATTTTAAAAAAAATATCAAGACATGGAAACTCTAAAAGCTTCACTGGCTTACAGTGAGGGATTATAATTTATGCATTTCATGTATCAATGCCTCTGAATCATGAGTTTGTGCAGGGATCTTTCGTTTTGTTCTTTTTATTTGAAAGTTATGCAATTCCAAGGTGTCCACAAATGTTAGTGTGTCACGAGGAAGGCTTGAAATACTGCTGTGCGACTCACCTCTCTTTAGGCTGTTTAGTTTTGTTTGTTTTATTTGAAAGTTGTGTAGATTTTATAGCCCCTCCCCGTCCCCCCCAAGGCCTTCAGGACACTGCACTCGAGATTTAATCAGGTTGGTGATGTCAACAGGAAATCACAGGCTTATTAAAATGCACAAGCTTGAGTCTCGTTCGTTTTGTTCTTTTTAATGAACCTTGTGCAACTCCAAGGTGTTCACAAATGTTAGTATGTCACGAGGAAGGCTGGTAATACTGCTGTGTAACTCACCTCTCTGTGCACTCGCAAGGTTGTTTAGTTTTGTTCGTTTTATTTTAAAGTTGTGTAGATTTTATTGCCACTCCATGGCCGTCACGCCTCTCTACTCGAGAATGAAGAAGGTTGGTGGTGCCAACAGGAAGTGAAAGGCTTATAAAAATGCACAGTCTTGGCGCTCGCTCTTATGTAGATTTTATAGCCACTCCATGGCCGTCACGCGCCTTTACTCGAGGATGAAGAAGGTTGGTGATGCCAACAGGAAGTTATAGGCTTAGCACTGGGTTGTGGCTCGTTCGTATTGTTCGCTTTATTTGGAAGTTATGTAGATTGTATAGCCCCTCCACGGCCGTCACGCCTCTTGCTTTTTTTGTACAAATGCTAAGTTACCTTTTGCACTTTAATTTTTTACTGTTATAACCAACTACTGTTTGTTCTAATGTTAATTCTCTAAACTAAACCAGTTGTGAGATTTCTAGTTAGGTACAAAAAGTGTAATATATACCAAACAGCAAGCTATTCAAACAATTTAAAACATGAAAACCAAACCAACTAATTCATTTTAATGTTATTAATTTTTCCCAGTAGTTCCTCGGGGCCAATCCCATTGCGGAGAGTGACTTGTTAAAAATTTTGTATTACATATTCTATCCTAAACCAACTAATTCATTTTAAACTTTAAATAATTAATTAATTTTAAACTCTAAACAATTAGTTATCACGACTACTACCATTCTCACTTTAAATTGACACACACGCAGCAAGCCATTGTCATTTTAAAATTTCCTATTATGTATTCGATTCTAAATTCAAACACTTTAAAACTAAACCAACTAATTCATTTTAAACATGAAAACCAACTAGTTCATTTTAAACTATACTTTAAATTGACACACACACACACACAGCAAGCCATTCAAACACTTTGAACTGATGCAAATATCAAGTCATTTTAAACTCTACACAAAGACCTCGCTCTTACTACACATAGTAAGCCAATCTCACTTTAATTTTAAATGAGCTATTGTCACAGACCCCCCCCTCCCCCTCCAAATGCTTTTAAATAGACACCACACAAAACAATTAAACAATTCATTCGCACTTTAAACTCAGGCAAATAGCTACTCGTGTATATTTTTATTTTCACTGTTCCTTACTTGTATCTGATAATGAAAAAAAAAAAAATTTATATATATACTTTTGTTTTATCCATTTATTTTCTGACGACTTGATTATAAACTTCGGCATGGACGTCGATGCAACATAGTTGTACTGACTGTAACAAGCATATATGTCAACTGCTACCAAGTGCACTGTATGCTTTGGAGAGTATGAACAGTGCCCTCGCTGTGATTAGGATGAAATAGTACTGAGGTTTCCTCGTCACCCTCACCCAAGAGTATGGTGCAATATGATGAGGGCCAAAAAATATGGGATTGAATTGCCAAAGGAGAGCGATTCAGTGATGGGCTGTGAGTCTTGTAGGCGAATGAACCAATTTTTTTTTAATACACTCCAGCCTACAGTGAAGAAGTAAACAGCACCCATCATTATACGTTTTCTGATTGTTAAACGGAACAATTAGCTCGAACTTGGATACTCCAAACGGAACTCGGCGAGATGGGTACTCTTCCAGGGCTTCTAGACATCACCCTTTCGCGGCTCGGGATACGACAACATAACTGAAGATTACCTACTGCTGGATGTAGGCAGTGTACCGCAGCTAAAAAATGGACAGCCAGCTAATCTATCCTAGAGTCTCCAACTTTATTAAACATGTATATAAATGTAAAAATTTGATTTTGTGTGTAGTTTTTGAATAAATGTTATTTAAATTCTGTGTGTGTATGTGTTAAGTGATTTGTTCTTTAGTCCATTTATAAAACGTAAAGAGTTTCTTTTTTTTGAATATATTTAATGTTCTTACTTTTTCCTTGGAGAAGGAACAAACACATGTAATATTTTTTTCCTCTCTCTCGTACAAAACTGCGAGCCATTGCAAATAATTTTCATTTAAACGATGTATTAACTTGTTTACACTTGAAACTGATATAATTAGCTACTCATTTCCAATTTAAACAGACATAGCAAACAGTAATTCGCACTTTAATTTTAAATAAGTCACCTAACTTTAAACTGATGCAAACAGCAAGCTATTCAAACACTTTAAAAATGTTTACTAGAAGTTGGTAATTTTTTGGCCATTGGCTTCTCGGGGCCTATCCTATTGCGGAGAAGTGACTTGCTAAAAATTTCCTATTGCGTATTCTCACTTTAAATTGACACAAACAGCTACTCAGGCGCACTTTTTTCTTTCAATAGCCATTATTGTCCGTATCTGGAAAAGAAAAAAAATGAAACTACTTTTCGTTAATCCTTTTATTTAGTTTTTTCTACAAATGCAAAGCGTTAGTTTTACCTTTTGAGAGAACTGCCTTCATCACCGCTGTCTCCTTCGTGACGAGTCTCCTCGTGCATTGCAGCTGCATGGATTAGAAACGAGTGCAGTCGTTGCCCATACGGGTGGTTCTTTTTCCAAATGTATTCTGCCAAGTAGCCGGTCCATGACTTTTCCCGTCTACCAAAACACGGAATGCTATACCTCACCGAACACCAACTCCGTTCGATGTTTTGTGTGTGCACTCTTAAAGATTCGCCTTGCCTCAGCTTTAGTTTGTTTCGGGTGTTAACTATTCCACTCTTTTCACTGCACACAAATTCCTTCCGGTGATTTACTTGCAGGTGGCGATAGCCGTGCATGTCCAAGTTACTGTAACCTCGCCAACAGTCTGAAATTATCGTCGTGCCCGGCACAATCCATTCACGAATACATTTTACTAAAGTCGCGGCGTTCCTCTTTTCCACCGGCACCAGGAAGAAATTAGTAGGATCGCCTCTCTCCACACCGCCGAAAACCCACTGGCCGTGAACTTTTCGTCCCTTGCGGTTTTTACGCTTACCCAACTTTGATTCGTCTATCTCGACTATTTTGCCAGGCCCGCCGATTCTTTTCCTGTAAGTTAACACCCAGTCTATGCACACTTGGCGGCAGAAATTCGACCAGGCGACGACTGTCTTGCCCGAGCACTTAAGTTCGTTTACTATAGTCTGCTGTCGGGGATACTTGATCAGGCACCACAATAAACACAACTCGATGATCTTGCCCGGCGACAAATTTGAATCTCCCACGAAACTGCCCTGTCTTGCCGACACTTTAAAATTGCATTTTGTGCCATTCTCCATGCGCTGTCGACACCAGTAAAACAAACCTCGATTGTCCACGAGCTTGGCTTCGCCCTTTCTGCATCGTCTACATGGTATTGACGGTTTAAGGATGTCATGCTCGATGAGGAATGTGTTTACGTCCGGTGAGAAGTAAATCAATTTCCGAGCGTTCAACATAGTGATTTTACACCCCTCACACACCATTGTATGTTTTCCTAATTGAAAACGTTTAGGTTTTAGGTAAAACCACACTTGGATACGCTAAACGGAACAATTGACTTGAACTTGGATATGTTAAACGGAATTCGACCGATACGCAATAGTACACTGACTTGTAAAGTAAATAATTTTAGTCGATACTCGATACTGCACTCGCGGGTTTCCTGTGGTTTTACCATAAGAGTACGCAATAGGGAACAATCACCTAAGCTGTTTTTTGGGGTCTTATATACCTTGCGGGGGGGTGGGGGTGCAGGCCTTTTTAGGAGAAAAAGAATGGGTGGGGTGGTGGGGAGGGAGTAAGGAACTGATTGGCCAAATCCCCTTCTACACCCATCCCTTTCGCTACTTCTCCTGAAAAAAATATATGACGCCAAAGTGAACAACCTCTCCCTCCCCCCCTATAAGCACTTTGTTTATTTAGACCTTCCCTCAGTTGAGTTTTTCATTTATTACCGCGAACAGCATAACCGATGCTGGACATAATTATTTGAAGGTGGAAGACAATTATATATACTGCACAGACTACGATGGAACGAGTACATGTAAGTACCCATGCATTATTTTTTTGGATTAATCTCATTACTTGTATTTGTGTGTTAAATAATGGCTACTAAAATTATATTTCTAGTGCCTGGATTATACGGATCTTCGTTAGTTTCGGATAAGAAATTCAAAACCACAATTTTCCCAAACAAACTATTTCCTTTCAGAAAGATCTCGAACAAAGATTTCCAGCAATTACTATTTGACGATTCTTTGCGACCCGGTAAAGTGTTATATTCTGTATGCGGAAAATCTGTATATTCGAGTTTAATTTCTCATTTGTATCTAAATGTTCCGAAAGCCAAAATTAAAGGGATCGCGTACGATTGGCGTAAAGATTTATTACNTAAAGCCAAAATTAAGGGGATCGCGTACGATTGGCTTAAGATTTATTACAATGTGCACATTCCATAAAATGTTATATGGAAAAGTTCTTGTCAAAATACTCATTTCCGTTGGAAATTTTCATAATCGGCCACTGTTTAGGTGGTTTACTGGTGCGAATTATATTGGAAATTTGCGACTAGGCATATTTTTATAAATATATAAAATGTGTTTTTTTTATAGGAACGCCATTATTTGGTTTACAAAACTTTAAAAATGTATTTGATGATTCTCTTTTACCTTTAATAATCGAGGATATCTTGGCTAAATCCAAATACAGTGTCTTTTCAAAAGAACAATTACAGAAACTTTATAAACAATTTAGAAATAATTTTTTATTACTCTTACCGTTTGAATTTTTTACGACTACACTGATAAATCACGATTCGTCAGTAACTGTAGACAAGTATTATTGGATGGTTAAAAGATTATATAATTTTACTAAATGGGGTTTATTTGGTCGTTATGTTGTCGTCACAAATTCATATTATATTACAACCACTGATTTAAAAAGGAATTGTGTGCCTAATCATTAGGGTGGAACGAAAAGGCAAAAAAAAAATTTTTTTTTCTCCAAGTCATTTTTAATAGCGCAAATAAGTTGCCTTTTAGGCTCTACAATGAACATGTAAAATTATTAAAAAAACAAAAAATATCTTGTGCTGCCACAAAGACCTCACAGTTTTCCTATATTAATTATCTTACATTAAAGGTAAAGTCTTGTCTTTATACTACATAATCGACTTTTGTCTCGAATCTGGGCATTATTATTCGAGATTCCAGCCTAGAACGAATTGAGCCGTCTCTCTTGACATTTCCACAAACAGCTGCTGAAGCTTCCGTGACCAATTTGACGCATCTTTCGACGGCTTGAGTGTGGCAAGGAAACTTCGGAAACGCCAAATTTGTCTCTCCTGAATTTATTAAATCCTCGAGTTCTTTTTGCTTAACTGAGAACGTAAGCGGAGGCTCAGTTACAGTACAAGACTGCCAACAAATCAGGTTTTCGTACTCCAGAGCTTCAAAGTTTAAAGGGGGAATAACGAAAGTACGACTTTCTTGTGTGCTAACCCGCGCCGCCAAAATTCTTCGTAAGCCAAGCTCCCGAATGTGCTTCCTCTCATCGGAAATCATTGCCAGCAAAATNATTCTTCGTAAGCCAAGCTCCCGAATGTGCTTCCTCTCATCGGAAATCATTGCCAGCAAAATGTTTTCCGGGTGCCTAAAGTAACTGTTGCGCTGAATAACAGGGTCTATAACCGCCTTCAAGTCTTCATTCAGGTAGCGCGACGCATGGATGGTTTTCAAAACATGTTTTGCGCCGTCTTTACAGGATGGATGGCATTTTATGTCGAACCAAACGGGAGCGTATACCTTTACTATGTATTCGGCCAGTATTTCCAGATTGCAAGATGGTTTCTCAGTTCCAACATAGAGGCAAAGAATCCTGTTTGCAGCTGTCAGCCACCTAGAGTGCGAAATCCGACCAGGATCTCTCAGAGACAAACTTTCAGAACAGATGCCACTTGCAACAGCTTTACAGATTTGTAGTAAATATTTCTGATCTGTACTCAAATCCTTCTTGTCAATGGCAGGCATCTCTGTGACAATTGGATGGAACGCTGCTACAGGGAGGTTTTCGCAACCGATCAGTTTTTTTCCGATAGTGCCTGAAAACTCGCGTGGGCCGGTCGTTGATCCATCTAAGTGTTGAAAGAGATGACGTAAAGGAAGTTCATTGGCGTGTAGTTGACATATCAGCCACTGAACTGGTCGCCCGAGAAAAGATTCTATCTTCGTGATTACCCCATTTTTATGTCCAGTATTAACAACTGTACCATCACAACCAACAACAGCCAGTTCTGAACAATCAAAGTTGTTGTTTTCCAAATGCGCAATAATCGATGTAGAAACAGATTTAGCAGTACCACATGATGGAGTTACGTGCCCGATATAAATAGAACCTGGTTCCTGGATCAAAGAATAATGTTCCTCTTTTACCGTTTTTCGGTATGATTTTTCAGCTTTTTTCTCGATCTTAATCGTATCGTCCTTTCTTCCATCAAAATACAAGCCCTGAAGCAGTTCTGTATTTTCCATATCTCTTTTCTGGAGTTTTTCGCGGTTGTTTTCTCGCTGTCTTCTTACTTTCATCCTGTCTATTACCTTCGTCGTGTCTTCTTTTTGTATGATTCCAACATCTTGTAAAACAGCACTAGAGATTAACGCTGCACTTCTGTCAGAAACATCAGTTCGGTCGCAAGCTAATGCCAGTTTAGAGAAAGGCAGTGTCATTCGATTCTTAATGTATGGAGTGAGATTTTGTTTCTTTTTCTTTTCTGGTGACGGCAGAAATTCTTCACTTTCCACACTCGAAGAAGGCAAGCTATCCGACTCCGTATCAGAAGTTAATCGCGATGCATTNGCAAGCTATCCGACTCCGTATCAGAAGTTAATCGCGATGCATTGGTTGGCTTAGTTATCCCACGTTTAGTGAGGCGTGACATTCTCTGAACTTGCCTTTGATATTTCTGTTCGTTCGTTGTTGAAGCAACGACATCTACAGCGCCCATGATCATCTTGTGTTGGCTTCTTTGGTCCAAAAGAAACCCGCGTTCTTCTTCTGGAACCTTGCAGATTTTTGGGCAAACACACTTTTGGAAATCAACGCATTTGCAAGCGGAAATATCAAACAACTTCGATTTTGCACCATGTTAAAAAGATTTAATCTTGGCAGTGAGACTAGTTTGGCCTTTTCTCTGTCTATAGTTCTTTATCAATGCTCGATATTTATCATGGTAACACCGCAACATCTGGAGAACTCGTGTGTGTGATACTGTCGGTATTGAAGCCTTCTGCCATAACTTTTCTACTTCTACTACAACGTCGGTTGCAATTTCTTTGAAAGATGGTTCTTTCATAGGTTTCTTAGATTTAATTTCGTGTTTTATCCAGAGATATAACTTCATCACATTGTCAAATGTAGGTAAAACTGACTCGTAGAGTGGTTTAGGCGCACCAAATATACAGCACAATTCAGTTTCTTCCTCGTATTCACTTGGCCTTTAGTCTCCATAATATTTGTATCACTTCATTCACAAAAATAATAAAATTAGTACCTAATGTACTTAATCTACTAAGAAACAATCGAATTAAGACAATTTACGATAGCCGCTAGCACTACAAGTTGCAATTTGTCTTCACGCATGAAAGCGGCGCGAGCGACTGACTTGAGGCGAAGGGGTGAGGGGCGGGTAAAGAGTGAAGTATATCTCGCGACGCAATTCGATTCCATTTGTCTTGGATGCGCTGGAAATTTGAATCTAATTACAACTTTAGTGTAAAAGGCTATTGTAACGAAAACAGCTAGAGAGCGAATTATTCTCAATTTTATAAAACTTTAGGATTGATGTGGCAGCATAAGATGCTTTTAAATCGATCTAAAAGGTTTGCATATCTAAAAATTATTGTTAAATGCAACTTTTCCGCACTATTAGAATTGAATTTAAAAAAAAANTAGAATTGAATTAAAAAAAAAAAAAGGTTCCACCCTACTAATCATTCACTATCAGTAGATGCAAGATGGCCAGCCCTTCGCGAGAAGAATACTTCGGATAAGGTCAATTCATGTTTCCGATTAAATGCGTTTGATTATGGCGATGGAATAGTGTCTATACGAGATTCATGTTTAAATATCTCACTTAAAACTAAAAATACTATTCAAATAAACGACCATTCTACAATTAGCCATAACCTTTTGTTAAACAGTAAGTTTATAAAAAATAATATTACCGAATTTATTACACAAAAAAAGGGGGGGGCGGGTTTAACTGGGGCTTTCATCGTGAAAATAAAATAAAGTAACGGTGTATAATATATATGAGATTAAATTATTCATTATGTCCAAAAAAATATATATCCTACCATTGAAGTCAGTTTAAATGTTTTTTATAAATTTTACACCGTTAAGGAACCGGTAGTTTCAAATACAGAAACGGATAAGTTGAGTGATGAATATATTAACATTTTAGGTATTCGAGAATATAAACTTTCAAATGTTAATATAATTTTCACGTACGATGTGAAAACATTTATCAAAATTGTTAAAATTAACTTATTTCTGTTAGATGGTATAATTAACTATGATGCTCTATTGAAACTGAACCAGAAACTCAAAATAGATTCCATTTTATCCATAATTCAAGATTTACCCAGTGCTACGAAAAGTTGTTATTACGACATGTTTAAAATACTGCCAAAATGAATGGGTCAACATTCAGCTATGATTAACCAATAAAACCACATTTTTGCAAGTTATTTGGCAAATAAATCGCCAAAAATTATCGAGAAATTTACACAAGAGTTTTTCAAACTCTTAGAAAAACCTAATCAATTAAATATGGTTTCCTTGATTGAACTCATTTTTTGATTTTATGTAGAGGAATTTGACCAAGTAACCTCACTTTTACACATTTTGTTTGTACCTATGATGGGTTTTTGTCTGGCATTCGCGCTAGCTGACCAAACACGCGTATTCATACAAAAAGAAGAAGTTTTAAATATGAGCCCCGAAGAACAAAATACACCGAGCTCCGAAGATATTCTTTGTAATTTGTTGATCAAGTTCTTGAAAAACATCTTCAAAACAGATACAATATTCGAACATCATATTTCACCCCTATTAGAGCACAATGACCATGAAATATCAACATTAAACCTGCACAAATTCTTTTATCGCCGCTGTAATGGCATTTATAGAAAACTATTCGGGCCCCGGCCTAAAGAGTCAATTACGGCCCAACAAGTACATAGTTTATGTACAAATATATTCGATAAAAATAGAAATACCCTACCACTATTAATAGAAGCTGTTAAAGAAAAACTACCATATGATGATTTAAATCAACAAATGTTTCCTTTCGTTTTATGTGGCAGTAAAGATCAGTGTCAAAAACTGGCAATTATATATGGTCATTTCCTAACATTTGGGCTTTGAACAATGAGTGCAAAAAAAATCAAGACATCACAATGCATAGCTTTAGTAAGTTCGGTGTTTGAACATATTCTCAAGGTTAATTTACCAAGTTACTCATTCTTGCAAAACTTTTTTTCAATAATTCGTGAGCATGACTCCATATTGGAAGTGATCATTAATCAATTAAAGGGTAATGAGAAATTTATGGAAACAATTTCAAAAGATTTTAAATTGTAGTGTTTTGCGTGGTAATCTTTCGGTTAAAAAAAAAATCCAGATATTACAATAGTGAATTCTAAAACCTTAACTGCAAACTTTTTTAAAATACATCACATGCCATGGATGCCACATACACGACCTAACACAACATCGTTGTTAAAAGAGAGGGGAAGCTTTCGCGGGTTTTTCACTCGGTTCGTACTTGTGCATGCCAATGCCAATGCAGTCACGATCTAGCTCGAAGCAATAGTCACGAATTGACCTTCGTTATTGACACATCAAATAGGCACGACACGCGCAGGGTGTGAAATGTTTTACCTATTTTTTAAAATCTAAAACCCTTTAACTTGAAGTGGAGAAATAAGTAGCCAAAATCGAATACCCTGAATAATTCTACATAAGCCAGTCTTTTTTACAGTGAATTTAGTCTAAAAAAAATTGAAAAAATCGCCAAAATTTCCTTATTTTTTCAATGTTGAGTTTTTCTGTAAACCAAAATTTTATTGGTCTATTTTAACCATTCCGTGTAGTGTAATATCGTTAACCCTTTTCATAATTTCTGCTAAAGTATATGTTGGTATATTGGCAATTTTCGTAGACATGTAAGTAACCATGGTAAAAATTTTATATAGTATAACTTCTGGCGAAATATTCACGTCTGTATTATGAATTATATTTAACAAATTNAAGTATAAGTTCTGGCAAAATATTCACGTCTGTATTATGAATTATATTTAACAAATTCAAGTAATATGCTTCAGGGTTAATTTTTGAATCTATTTGCGTCAGTTCTTGCAATTTCTGAAGGAAAATTAATTGAACTGATTTACTTTCAACTTGGGTTTTTAATTTGGCAAGTGCATGTAAAGCTAGCTTATTTCTTTCGATTTGATTTATAAACGTATCAATTTCCAAATCTGTAAAATCGTCTTTGATTAAATATTTTTTCGTAAATTCGTGAGAATACAAATTGTTTAATGCGGAATCGATAAACTCGTTCATGCTATTTAGTCTCTTTGCAATCTGTTTATAATATTCAATTTCAAAGAAAATTGACGAAATAGCTTTCTTTTGATCATAACCCAACATCTTTGAATATTTATCGACTCTAGAAATATTTGCTTTCAATTTGTCCATATTGTTTTATAATATACAAGATTAGTTCTTATGTTATGCCTAATCCAATGCTNAACCCCTAATCCAACGCTTGTAAATCTTTCGGCATAATTAACAATTTCTGTAAAATAGTGTCAAATTATCGCGGAAAACAATCACCCGAGGTAACTTATGACTGATAAAATGAAAGGTGGTTATTATTTATTAGAAAAATATTCTTCTCAACGGGTTTCGTTTTTTAGAAATAATTATATTATTTTAATTTTTATCTCGTAAGCCAATTTCAGACTCGTGATGGAATAGAATAGAAATTACCATCCTCTGTATTATTCATATCCTTCTCATTACTCTCATCGTATGGTGGGGCGGACGGTTTGATAGTTACAGTTTCCAGTAAGACTCTACCGCCGCCACAAAACTGAAATAACATGCCATTTTCATCGGATGAATCTTTAAAATAACCAAAAGTCGAGTGTAGGCACACCAAGTTATTGTTTTTTTTTAGTCAAGATGTGCAAATACGTTATTTACTCTTAGAATTTCCATTAGAGTGTCCATATAATTATGTTTTTCCATTACAAAGAATACAGCGCTCTTGAAGAGAGGACACGCTGTATCTAAAGCCACATCCACCGCGAGTTGTTTGGCAATATTTTGAACTATTGTGAAGGCAGAATTCAAATTCCATTTTGACTCATCAATGATGTTAATTAGTGGAAAATAAATAATGTAATCATTTATATATAAATTGAGCAACTTTACCGAAATATCGTCAACTGTAAAAGATAACATATCGTGTTTTGTACAGTAATACCCCGCTTTACGCGAGGGATACGTTCCGGAAAAAATTGCGTTAACTGAAATTCGCGTATATCGAGGTTTATTATTAAACATAGTCAAAATTTAATACAAAAAAATACGAATCATTTTAATCAATCACTTTAATTCTAANTTTGACTCATCAATGATGTTAATTAGTGGAAAATAAATAATGTAATCATTTATATATAAATTGAGCAACTTTACCAAAATATCGTCAACTGTAAAAGATAACATATCGTGTTTTGTACAGTAATACCCCGCTTTACGCGAGGGATACGTTGCGGAAAAAATTGCGTTAACTGAAATTCGCGTATATCGAGGTTTATTATTAAACATAGTCAAAATTTAATACAAAAAAATACGAATCATTTTAATCAATCACTTTAATTCTAAGAACACTTTATGCAATACATACATACTATTAATTATTTTTTACGGAAAAATACATCTATTGTCTTTTGGGTAGCGTTTTTTTTACGTTCTTGTAAAATACGTTCATAACACCCAACACTGTTTTTAATAGTTTGACACACGGTTAAGACACGGTCATCATTATTGTCTATACTCTGCAATATGTCCAAACCTGAATAAATTTTTGAAAGAGCATTTTGTATTCCCCCTGAAGATAAAACTTTCTCTTCTACTTGTTCTTCCTCAT
>NQII01003064.1:281262-293283 GCA_002778355.1 Clitarchus hookeri
GCATTTTTGACGTAGCGTTAAATTATGACATATCTCCAATAAATGTTAAAACACGACTGCCAGCCGAACTAAACATGACAGAACAAACGAAACGAACGAGGGAATTCCCATAGAACAAAGTCGAAGGACNCGACTGCCAGCCGAACTAAACATGACAGAACAAACGAAACGAACGAGGGAATTCCCATAGAACAAAGTCGAAGGATGGGGAATTCCCAATTCTTCAAACAGAATGTTCAGAGGAAGTGGGGATTCCCGCGACCATAGAGAAGTTGATGACTACATTATGTTTATACGCTCTATTTCGCGTAATGAGAGGCATTTGAGCGCGAAATTTGAAATTCGCGTTATAGTGAAACCACGCATAACGGGGTCGCGTAAAGCGGGGTATTACTGTACTTGTAAAATTAAAATTTATATAAAAGTTTTTGGAAAGCATTTTCCATTTAGATTGGTTAACCGACTTCGTATCACAGTCACAACAAAAATTTACAGAGTGATGGGTTACATACAACATTATTTCCGAAACCAAAATATATAGATATTTTATAGCCGGGATCATATTCTGGTGTTTGATATGACTGAAGTGTTGAAAGCACCGGTGAAGTAGACATATCTTTAAAGTTTGAAAACTTTTCATGATTGGTGGGGGTATTTAAAACCCTTTCAGTGATAAAAACCAACAACACCACAATGATGGTTAATAATATCAACTGCAATAAAAATAAATACATCTTATTTTAGAATACTGAAATGAAACACTTTGAAAAAACAATGTAATTAATTTTTATTTTATTTTTAAACCAATTTCTATTTACAATTTTAAGATTAGTGAAAAACAAATGCAATTAATTTTTATTTAATTTTAAAATCAATTTTTATTTACAATATTGAGGTTAGCCACCATATGGGTGGGGAAATACTGGAACCTAAAACTATATGTGATTCCTGGTGGAGGCTCTGGGGCCAGCATAAACATTGCCGGCCCAAATAAATAAGGGCCGGTTGCCGGAACCGGCACCTCTGGTTCGTTTTGAGGCCGCAGTCCAGTTGATGGTGCTGGAACCGGAGGTGCCTGTTCATTTTTAAAGGGCTGCAGCCCTGTTGATGGTGCTGGAACTGAAGGTGCCTGTTCATTTTTTAAGGGCCACTGTTCTTCACACGGCCCTGTTGTTTCTGGGAGTGATCCCAGTGAATTTGGCCCCTGCCTCGAGGCCCGTCGCTCCCTAGGTGACAGCGGCTGTCGTCTTGTCGATGACGATGGCGTTGGGGTAGGCCGCTGTCCCCTCGATTGTGACTTTCCTCATCTCGACGAGGCCGATAGCGGCCCCCGTCTATTTGAACGTCGCCTTCTCGACGGCAGCCGCCTCTCACAACACTCGCACCTCATTGCAAGTGACTAAGGAAGATGATGTCTGGAAGTTTTCTACAGCAGTATTATATACTGTTTCATGTTCAGGAAAACAAAAAACAAGTAACACAGGCCCTAGGGAAGGAAAAGGGGGGGGGGATCGTGAGGCGAACCGCTTATTTGCATCATAAAAAAAATTATTTCTGCCAAGAGATAATTCTCGCATAATAATGAGGCTAAGCTGAATAATATATGCGAGTTGCCTCACCAAAGTGCATGCATGAATATATATGAGTTTCCTTATAGGAAATGCATGTGCGAAGGTTAGGTGTGTGATCACGAATTAGAAAGTTTCACACCCATACAGCTAGAGATGCGTGAAGGTTAAGTGTGTGGTCACGAGCAAAAAATACCAGCCAATTCGGTATATATATATCGCTTAGATTCATCTAGCCTCAGTGTCAACAGTGGAGTCTCCTAGTGAAGCACCTCAGTGTTCACAGTAGTCTCCTTGTGAAGTAACAACAGTGTTCATAGTAGAGTCTCGAAATGAAAACCACAACGGATGAGGTAATGTTAAGTGGTATATTTACGGGAATGGAAGAAGAGTCGTTAAATTACAGAAAAAAATTTTCAAACACAGGAAAATTAAAAATGAAATAAAAAATCTTCTGATAGAATATTCAGAAGCAAAGGCAGAACTAGATGAAATGCTATGGATTGAAAGAATTAAAGGCCGGGATTTACTTGGAGAATATAAAATATTCCAAACAAAGTGGAATATATTAAAAAAATCGAAGGGAAAAAAACGACATAGTTGCAGATGCAAACTATTGGAAAAGTGTACAAAATGTCAACGGGCTAAGAACTTTATACAATTAGAGGCCAGGGAATAAAAAAAAAGTCATTTTAATTTGTATTATTTAGCATGTTTTTTATTAAAAACAGCAAATTTAATGTTAGAAGGTTTCTTTATAATTTTTAGTATTTTGCATGTTTTTTTTATTGAAAAGAGGAGAATTGACTTTAACATGTTTCTTTTTTTTAATAGCAAACACCTCAGCAGCCAAAACACCAAAATCAGCCAATGATGAGGGAGAAAGCAAGAATCAGGAATTGGGTAGCAAAGCAGACGTCTCTCCAACACCAGTCAGAGCAGCTCTGATGCCAGTCAGAGCAGCTCTGACACCAATCAGAGCAGCTCCAATACCGGCCGAAGCAGCTCCAATACCAGCCGGAGCAGCTCCAACACCAGCTGGAGCAGCTCCAATACCGGCCGAAGCAGCTCCAATACCAGCCGGAGCAGCTCCAACACCAGCTGGAGCAGCTCCAATACCGGCCGAAGCAGCTCCAATACCAGCCGGAGCAGCTCCAACACCAGCTGGAGCAGCTCCAATACCGGCCGAAGCAGCTCCAATACCAGCCGGAGCAGCTCCAACACCAGCTGGAGCAGCTCCAATACCGGCCGAAGCAGCTCCAATACCAGCCGGAGCAGCTCCAACACCAGCTGGAGCAGCTCCAACACCAGCCGAAGCAGCTCCAATACCAGCCGGAGCAGCTCCAACACCAGCTGGAGCAGCTCCAACACCAGCAGCCTCCAAAGCCGCCAAAGAGGTTTCCTTACGTACTCCCGCCGAGAGATGAAAGGCATTTTGAACTTCGGGCACCTCCTCCCGCCTGGGAACAACATTTACCTAAATGTAACGAATGCAATATAGGGGCGGCTATTAACGACAACAAATGCTTGGATTGCATAGAGTTGGAAAGTATTGTTGATTTTTTTAACGTAAGACCATATGCAAAAATAAAATATGGTGCGAAAACGGATTTGATTTTTGAAAAATCAGGAGTGTACTAATTATTGAAAAAATAAAAATGTTTATTTTTAAAATTTGTATGTATGTCATTTAAAAAATAAAATGTATATATTTAAAAAAAAAGTTTTTATTTGTCTCTTTGATTTTGTATGAAGTTCTTAAACTCACTTAACCAAACTGAATTTAGAAATATATCAGGAGAGCAAAACAAAGTATGCATTTTATTGGAACAGCCAAACACACTGTAAAATGCTCGTATCAAACGAGTTTCAAAATAACAAGTGTGTTCATATAATTTAGCCGTATCCATCTCTCCAATTTTGTCTATTTGTGCTCGTAAAACACGATTACAAATCGCATTCATAATTAATAAATTTGGAGAAGTAATTATTTGTCCTGTTGTATCTGAATTTATAGTAATGTGAACACATTGGAAACCACTTGCATTTGGTAAATTATACTGGTGATTACTCTTGATTGAACATGCTAAATTATGTGCGGGGCGTTTAACGAAGTGTCTTATGCTACATGATGAAGCCGTTTTGGTTTTTAAAGAAGTTGTAAATTCAGTTTTCATATTTCTCGCATAAATATCGAGTAAAAGGAAGAATACACTTCTCCAACTAACAGCATATTCTTCCGCAGTTAGAATAAAAAAAGTCTGTCTGAAAAACAAAGTATCGAATTTTTCTAGGTTAGGCACGAAGTATACATCTGTTAAATTTTTTGCACTTACATATTCTTTTAATTGGTGGTAAATGTAATCTCCTGATTGGAGTAATGTGTCGATCAAGTTAATAAATCTTATTGGCGATGTCAAATATTCCTTTAAAGATAAAGCGTTGAATGGCACCGAGACTTTAACCAGTCCGCGAATGGAATTGCGATTACTTTCGTACATAAAAAAATTGTTTAACTTCAATTTCGTGAACAGAGGAGTGCCGACCTTGTTCCTCGTCATACCCGTCAAATGATATATGTGTTCCATCGTAGATTGATTAGAATTATAAATCGGGGAACATTCATGGGATGAGTCATGAATAGAGTTTTTGTACTTGCACATAAGCGAAAATTGATGTTGGTCGTCAAGTTCGTTTTTTTCTCCAAAGAGTAAATTATTCATTTTTTTTTTTTGTTTGTAACTGGGTGTATAAAAAGGTTGTTGTCTCCTTTACAAAGTCTTATTGAAAAAGCAACTGTTCTTGAAGCAGGACTTGTTGATCTTTGGAGTTAATTTCAAAATTACAACTTGATGAATGCTGTTTTGCATACAGATAATCTTCGAGGGTAGTATTTAGAAACTTGGCTCGAAAATCGTTGAACTTTAACGGAATATAAGTATTGTTATTAAAGTCGGTATCAAATTCCTCTTCGAAATCCTCTTCGGAGGATTTTTCGCTTTCTATGTTATAAATGTATTCCAAGAGCCCGCGATTAAATGATTTATAAAACTGTTTAAATTCGTCTAAAGTGTGCATTTCTGGATTGTTGTAGATATTTTTTAATATTTCCAGTACTTTGGTGATTGTAAAACTTAGTTTGTTAGCCATGACTAAAGATTCTTATATAATAACAAAAAAATGTATGCCTTCGTCTTTAAATTTACAAAACAAAATGTTTGTGTTGAGGTCTTTCATCTACAACAATCAAATAAACGTGGTGGGAATCGATATTAGAACAATGAAGCGGCGACAGGAAATTTTAACCTACCCTCTGTCGATATACTTTATAGTTGCAGAAAACATGAAATACGACATGTGTCGAACACTGATTGAGTTGTACGAACCATATATCGATTCCCTCGTCGACACAACAATTTCCCTAGAAACTAATTCGAACTCATTATTGGAAATTTTAACTCAAAGTGCGGCAAGCACCTTACATATTTCATATCATTTGGTAAAAATTGAATTTCTAACCACGAATAACTTAAACACGGTGTACAATTTCTTAGTTGAAAATAATTGTGAAAAAAAATAATTATTTTACCATTCAGTTGACGGATGTGCATTTCATGTTGCAAATGGAATTATACATCGACGTTGTAACTTCGGAAGGCTTGCTGCAAAATTCTTCAATCAAACTAAATCAACTTGCGAAATTGAAATTTTGCAAGTTGAAACAGGAAGTCGGTAATCTAGTAGGGGAAAACATATTTTGTGCAAATGGAGTGTATACAATCACAGAGTCTAAGCACTTGCTCCTAGACCCGTCCTACGACTATACTCGCATGTACAAGTACATTCCTGTAGTGAGTTTCGACATTGAAACAGGTGTAGATAATTTGGAAGATTTACAACTGGGGGGACTTGCTATGGAGAAATTGCTTATGTTTGTGCTCTACTGTGAGTATCTGGACGTTGAAGTGAGTATAATTTCATACTTAAAATGTAATGGCATGCCCGACGATTTCGATGCAGAAATGAGAAAAAAATACGAAATCCCACCTACAAAATATATCTGGATCCAGGGATTTGCACATGAAGAAGATCTCATTACTAATTTTCTCTTTTGGTACAGTCAAGTTTACTTGCTTAAAATGCTTGCGGGATACCAAAACTATCCACATTATTTTGTTGGCCACAACATTATAGAATATGATTTAAAATTCCTACTGACTAGATTACGAGTTCTTAATATGCAACGTGAGATAAAAGCATTTGTAACCTTCGGAAACTTAGCCACCATTCCACTTATTCGTTTTCACCGCGACTGCATTATATTAGATACTTTGATGATTTTGAAAAAAAAAATGCACTAACTTGCGGGAAATTATCACTGCCAAATCTATCTAAAAACTACCTAAGCCAAAAGTTTAGAAAAATCAATTTGAATCCGGTGCTCATGCAAATTTATTATATTCTCGATGACACCATTACAGATGATGAATTTCGAGATAAATGCATGAAAAATATCTTTCACACAGAGCCCTACAATAAAGACAACTTCAATGTTGTGAACGCCCAATACACAAACATGCAAGTGCATCGGACCGAGTACATAGTCGGCAGTGTTTGGCGTAAACTTACAAGCGAAACAAATGCAGACTCTATAGTTTTCTACCGTATGGAACAAGCTTTAATTTACAATGAAAGGGATTGCGTGGCAGTAATTGGACTTTACAACAAGTTTAATTTGGCGATTTTTACCAACCAGTTGACCAATCTCTTTAACTGTGGCCTCGAAGAAAGTTCAATGGGCTCCATTTCTCGCCGAATTGTGAATGCATTCTTGTATCATGCGTTATCTTTTGGTATTTTGCCGGGATATCAGGGTAGTGATTCAGTTTTATTGGTGGAAAAGAATGTCTGTGATGAACGTTAGACAGATTTACACCAAACCAAAGTTCAAGCACACAAAAAAAGAATACCCTGGCGCTGTTGTGTTTGCGAATCATGGTCTGTTTTGGAATGTTATTCAATACGATGTCAATAGTTTCTACCCAAACATTATAATTAATAAACGACTTTCTAGATTGACGGTAGGCTGCTGCTGCGCCAAAGCATTGAAGCTCGTATTTGAAAATGCTCCGATATCTTACGATGTATTCGACGAAATGCTGAGAAATGATGTAATTGCTCTGTATGTGGCAGAAGATGAAAACCAAAATTATTGGAAATATGTAGACTTGAGGTATTCTGGACAACCAATTGGGAAGATGATATTTTCCATCACAGAACTAAACTCGTTGGATGGTGACACACCTATTCTAATTCGTTTACTCTCACACGCCAAAACTCCATTCACCATTGCCCACAGGCAAACTGTAAAAAAACAAATGAAATCCCTGAAATTTGAAATGCAAAAAAAGGAAGTCTCTGAAGAGAGGATTCAAATCATGAATCTAGAATACTCTGTGTTAGATGCAAAGCAACTTTCGCTTAAAATTATGGTCAACTCAACCTACGGGCTTTTTGGTACTCTGTCGTTCAAGTTCGTTAGTATTCCTGTAGCAATAGGAACAACATTATTTGCACGGAAACTTCTCATACATTTATGTCGAGTTTCACCCATACTGTATCTACTACATGCGATTCGCGATCACAAAGAAACGATAAACAACTTAACGGAAGAGGAGCTCATGCAATTGGTCTATTTCATTCGTCAAGATGCCTATGATACTTACTCTAATCTGGAAGCTAATAAAAAATTAATGATATATGACAAAGCGAAAATCCATGCAGTTATTCGCAAAATTCCACGAGAGTATAACGAAATGGTCTGACGGAGATACAGACGGATACCAGTTTACAAATATTTAGAAACGGGATAGCAACAAATTTATCGAATTCATAAACGAGGAAATGAAGATAATTAATGGAACGGGCATTATTCTCGAAGGTACAGAAACACTCGCATCAATCTCCCTGGTAAAGAAAAAGTACTTGCATTTGAAAAAATTAATTGATTACAGCATATTTTGCAATAATCCAAACCAAGATGTATTAAAACTTTGTTCTGTTGTTCATAAAGGTTACGAGGTATTACGTAGCGCTAAGCACTTTGCTTAGATGTACTATGTAGCTTCACTTGCTTTTTTCTTTGCGAATATTACCAGCGTATCCAAATGTTATCACCTGGAAAAATTCTTCAATTTCGAAAATGTATTGTTTGCCATTTACAACTACCTCTATTTAGTAGACCAGACAGAATTGTACGAAAGTGTAAAATTAGTTAGACTGAAAAACTCATCAGCACGTCAAAGGTATATTGATGGCCTCGGGTCTTCCTATATTGGTCGCAAAAAAACGGTACTCTTATATGACCCCGAAGACTGCCAAGCCGATCAGTACTTGGCTTTAGAAAAATATTCCAAATTACCAGAAAGACAAAAAATTAACAATGTGCCCCGGCCTGAAAAGTATCAGATTCANAGAAAAATATTCCAAATTACCAGAAAGACAAAAAATTAACAATGTGCCCCGGCCTGAAAAGTATCAGATTCATTATGGTAAATATCTGCGCAATTATGTCAAAGTCATACATACAATATTAAATGCAGTAATACCCCAAACTTCAATAAAAACATATACAAAGATGGTAAATGAATTGTTTAAAAATTGGTTTGAAAATTACGAATTTTATCTAACAACATACCAAATACAGTTGGATATTGCAAATGGCAGATTTCCGAAAGAATTTAGTGAAGGAATTGTGTAATTCACAGCATCTTTACTTTTGTAATGATTTAACCAAGTATATTAACTAACACATCAGTAGTTACACTGTAAAAAAGCACTTGTTTTTTATATAGTTTTAATTTAAATTTCAATAATAAATACATAAAACATAATACATATTGTAAAGTTTGTAATTACAACCAGAAGATATTGTTGCAATTAATAAACATGGCAAGTAGTAAAAAGGAACAGTCAACTACAAAATCACTAAAAACAAAAAATTCATAACAATGTACTTTAAAATATAAACCAATTACAAAAACATTTCATTTTAAACAATTCAAAAACTACCTGATTGAATAAAATATAAACCAAATATATATTAACTTTTGTAGTGATTACAATAACAACGTTTATATAGACGACAACAACAACAATAACAAGTCGTTAATGCCTTCTGTGAGATATTTACTGGTTTATTAAAAATGGCATTATCGTCCACAGCTCCCCAATTGAATACTGCACTGTTACCTACGGCGGCGTCACCCGCAATCCCATGGCCGGTAAATGGAGTGTTCACAATCTGAGTCTCTACTTGTACGTTGTTACCTAAGGCGTCGTCATCTGCAATTCCATGGCCTGTGAAAGGAGTATTCACAAACGGAGTCTCTAGTTGTACGTTGTTACCTACGTTGTCCACATCTGCAATTCCATGGCCTGTGAATGGAGTATGCACAAACGGAGTCTCTACTTGTACGTTGTTACCTACGTTGTCGTCATCCACAATCCCACGGCCGGTAAATTCAGTGTTCACAAATGGAGTCTCTACTGGTACGTTGTTACCTACGGTGGCGTCATCCATAATCCCGTGGCCGGTAAATGGAGTGTTCATAATCTGAGTCTCTACTTGTACGTTGGTACCTACGGCGTCTTCATCTGCAATTCCATGGCCTGTGAATGGAGTATGCACAAACGGAGTCTCTACTTGTACGTTGTTACCTACGTTGTCGTCATCCACAATCCCACGGCCGGTAAATTCAGTGTTCCCAAATGGAGTGTCTACTGGTACGTTGTTACCTACGGTGGCGTCATCCATAATCCCGTGGCCGGTAAATGGAGTGTTCATAATCTGAGTCTCTACTTGTACGTTGGTACCTACGGCGTCTTCATCTGCAATTCCATGGCCTGTGAATGGAGTATGCACAAACGGAGTCTCTACTTGTACGTTGTTACCTACGTTGTCGTCATCCATAATTCCACGGCCGGTAAATTCAGTGTTCACAAATGGAGTCTCTACTGGTACGTTGTTACCTACGTTGTGGTCACCCACAATCCCGTGGCCGGTAAATTCAGTGTTCACAAATGGAGTCTCTACTGGTGCGTTGCAGAGATGTTATATTAGTGTCATTTCTTAGTAATCATATTATTGAATATAATGCTTTGCTGATAATATAATATCATAACTATTATTTTATAATAGGCAAATAATAGGGTAATATTGGTAATAGTACTCAATGAAATGAATATTTAATCGCACGAATAATCTCACTAAACTATTAAAAATAACAACTTACGTGAAACTGTGATTAAATTTCCCTTCATACTTTAACAGGCTTAGGACTGTCAATGATTAATACATTGGTGTATTTAAAAAGTTAATCACCTTATGTACATTTTATTATTGAATTCTATTTACAAGATTTATAAATATATTTTTTTTTGGTTTTGTTATGTTTTTGTTGTTTATATTTTTTTTTTTCGGTAAAATTTTACTTTAGGGGCTTTTCTGAAAGGATTTAAAAAAACCACAAAAATTGGTATATTCTTACTCTACTAGTTGCGGGGAACACGAATATACTAGGCGCATGGCTTTAAAATAACTACAACATATTTTAAAAAATTATACAAAATTACGAACTGAGCAGGTGAGATGTTTGTTTACATTACTGAACAAAACCTCCGAAACCAACAAAAATTGAATTACTTTACTCAGCACACAGTACCTTATTGTTTTTCAAGCAAGCGTAGTGTTAACATACGTAAAACATATTAAAATTATAGTACCAGTATTTCAGTCAGTGTGTTTACGTTTCTTCAGCATAAGGCGGTAATCATTACCGCCGCGTCCGAACACCTCTAACAATCGTCACTGTGAAGACGTCACATGTAATTCCAACCATCTTTTTCGAAAGGTATGCACTGAGTTACGACGTACTGTTACAATGGGTTTACAAAACGGAGACAGCAAGAACTTGTGCTTTTGTGCGTTACACTTGTGCTTCTGTGCGTAATTTTTGCCTAAGAACTAGTGCTTCAATTCGTAATATTCAGCTATGTACGAGTGCCTTATTACGTAAAATTTGCGTATGTCACGTTTCGTCGAGAACAGAGGAATTGTACCCGCCGGCTACCTAGGTGAGTTAATTGATATTCTTCCAGTGTGTTTTACGGTTCCTTTAAATCACAAAAACCCGGTAAATGGTATTAAAGTATGGCTAATTTTGTAATATGTGCCCACCTAACCTAACAGAACCTAACTTCACGATGTGTGAATCACTACTTTACATTTTTNGTGCCCACCTAACCTAACAGAACCTAACTTCACGATGTGTGAATCACTACTTTACATTTTTAAACTAACCTAGGAATGTATGATTTTAAACTAACCTATAATTGTAGGTTAGTTTAAAAGCCTAACAGCCTAGGTTAGTGTAAAATCCTACGTTAGTGTAAAATCCTACGTTAGTGTAAAACCCTACCATCCTAGGTTAGTGTAAAACCCAAAAAAGCCTAGGTTAGTGTAGAACCCTATATTCGTAGGTTAGTTTAAAAATGAACGTAAAATAGTGATCCACCCATCGTGGGGTTAGGTTTTGTTAGGTTAGGTGGGCACATATTACAAAAATTGTCTGACGGTAATGCGCCTAGTATATTCGTGTTCTCCGCAACTAGTAGAGTAAGAATATACCAATTTTGGGGTTTTTTTTTTTTTTTCAGAAAAGCCCCTAAAGTAAAATTTTACCTTTTTTTCATTATTAAATTATTGTTTTATGTACATATTTACAGTTTTATTCACTTACAAATTTATATTTAAAAACATCAGTTGTTTTACTTTTTCCGTTTTTAACCTTGTTCGACAATCTGATATTATGTACCCGGAGTTCGAAAAAATGCGCTCGCAAGAGACTGAGGTACTCATTGCGCAACATTTTAGTCTATAAATTTTCGCCAAGTTCGGGTACACGTATTTGTGGTTTCTCCACCAATCCGAAGGGTTGGAAAAATTTCCATGGTCGTCCTTGATCGGCAACAACTTATCTTCAAGATAGCGTTGCACCTCTACTATCGCACATGCTTGGGAAGATTGCAAAGGCTCCACTTTTCCTAGTATTTCATCAATGTTATCCCATATTGATAGTCCGTCTTTTATTATTTCATTGCTGGCTGTGCTCGTGGATGGTTGTGGTGAAACCGGCCTGCCGCTGTTTTGATTTTTCTTGTTTATGTCCCCAGTGACGAGTTCTATCAGCGTTTTCTTGGCCTTTTCAACGGCATTTTTGTCCTGAAAGCAGTGAGTTTTGTATCTAGGGTCTAGTAAAGTGCAAATGGAAAATGTTCCGCTGTGCTCAATCTGTCCTAGCCTTCGTTTCATTTCTTGTATTATAACCCCAACCGATGTGGCAACGTCCCTGTGCAGTGTTGGGGGGATTTTGTTTTCAAATAGATTTAATAG
>NQII01003064.1:293531-309564 GCA_002778355.1 Clitarchus hookeri
AGTCTCTACTTGTACGTTGTTACCTACGTTGTCGTCATCCATAATTCCACGGCCGGTAAATTCAGTGTTCACAAATGGAGTCTCTACTGGTACGTTGTTACCTATGTTGTGGTCACCCACAATCCCGTGGCCGGTAAATTCAGTGTTCACAAATGGAGTCTCTACTGGTATGTTGTTACCTACGGTGGCGTCATCCATAATCCCGTGGCCGGTAAATGGAGTGTTCACAATCTGAGTCTCTACTTGTACGTTGTTACCTATGGGGTCGTCATCTGCAATTCCATGGCCTGTGAATGGAGTATGCACAAACGGAGTCTCTACTTGTACGTTGTTACCTACGTTGTCGTCATCCACAATCCCACGGCCGGTAAATTCAGTGTTCACAAATGGAGTCTCTACTGGTACGTTGTTACCTACGGTGGCGTCATCCATAATCCCGTGGCCGGTAAATGGAGTGTTCATAATCTGAGTCTCTACTTGTACGTTGTTACCTATGGGGTCGTCATCTGCAATTCCATGGCCTGTGAATGGAGTATGCACAAACGGAGTCTCTACTGGTACGTTGTTACCTACGTTGTGGTCACCCACAATCTCATGGCCGGTAAATTCAGTGTTCACAAACTGAGTCTCAACTGGTACGTTGTTACCTACGGCGGTGTCATCCGTAATCCCATGGTCTGTAAATGCAGTGTTTACAGGTCTAGTCTCTACTTGTCGACTTTCTTGCTTCTCGTTGCAATGTATAAATTTAATCAAATCGAAATACCACAACTTTGGCACACGAACAAAATCATTCCTTTCGGCACATTTTATTTTCTTCCATTCCCGATTATAAGAATCCCATAGAGATTTGATTCTTCGACTCACTGAATGTTTGTGAACATCACGTTCATAGTTCATGCAAAACAACTACTACTCACTAAAACCCCTGTAACTGAAACCCCTATTTTTATAACTCGTTTGGTTTCTATCCCAAAGAGCTTCGTGGCTCTCGTAAATTTTAATAAATCGACATACATAGTCGTGATGAAGATGCCATGCAAAACTCATTTCTACCCACACTCACTAGATGATGACCATGGCTGGTACTCAAGGGAGGTAGTGCCTCGGTGACTGTGGTAGTGCTAGTAATACATGTGGCTTTTATAGTTGGTGTGATGAGCGTTTTTTTTTGTACCTTTTTTTGTCTACTCTTTTACATCATCACTAAATATCAATATATCTACCTTCTCGTAAGTAAACAAAAAATCTAAAGCCATTATGAACTACAACTGGGTGGATGTAGAAACGTTGTGGGTGGAATGGAAAGATTATTATGCTTCCTTCGATATATGCACGAAATCTAGAAGTAGGCATAGAGGTCATTAATATATTTACTAACTGTATCCGCCACAATTAGCTAAATTTTACGAAAAAAGAAACATTTTAGCTTACAACATTGTAATAACCGATCACATTAAACAATTACCCTCATCATTTACGATGCAATACATTCGAGATAATAACATTTTTATTTTCATTTTAAATTTCCATAGCATTTCTTCATATAGTGAGAAAATAGTATCCAAATAAAATTCATGCTCTATAAATTACGATTCAGATGAAGATCAAATTTGGCAAACGACGACGGACTTATTTGCGCCGGAAGATTCAACTGATGCTGCGTTATGCTGGACTTGTAAACCTGTTTACGTCATCAAAAAAATTTTAGCTGCTTATTCCAATAAATTTAACATTTTAAATTTATTCAAATATGATGATACTCAAATAAAAGAGTTTAAAAAAATTGCTGCTGAGTTGAAAACTATGCTCAAATAAAAAAAATAAAAAAAAACGTTATCACAACTTGAAGAGACATCTTTGTGCTTTTTATTGTAACCATCTCCCAGCTATAAATACGTGAACGATTTCAATTGCTGGCATAACAAATCGTACAGTGGAGTAGGAAGGATGATCCCGACAAGATCGACGACTGTCTTCGCAGCAGTTTTGCTGNTATCTATAAATACGTGAACGATTTCAATTGCTGGCATAACAAATCGTACAGTGGAGTAGGAAGGATGATCCCGACAAGATAGACGACTGTCTTCGCAGCAGTTTTGCTTGCAGACCACAAGTACTTCGGAAGACTCGTCCACGGTGAAGGTAATGGATGACGTTTCATTTTTAGTAAAGCAGAAGCGAGTAATTAAAGAAGAATCTTATTGCACAAAGTTTATGAATGATATTTTGGATCTGGTGAAATCTTATGGCAAGAATAAAAAGTTATCTTCAATGGACGATGCAACTGTATTTAATTTGCCATATTATTATTGCCTTTTGGTGGAAAAAGGTTTTGATCACGGACATCGCGTCAATCTCTTTACAAATAGTCGTTACAGTTTAGAAAAATCTCGAATGCAAGACAATACATGGATGTGCACCAATTCAGCAGAAGGAATAGACATACTTATTAACATGTATGGTGGTGGAATATTACTGTAAAAAACATATATAACAGAGGAATATTATTGTAAAAAAGGTTATTAAAAATGTATGGCGGTGGAAAATTATTGTAAAAATGTTATATTAAAAGTGTTTTTTTTTATTGTAAAGAGCTATTGCGTGTATATTCAGTTGTAAAATAATAAAAAATATAATGCAATTTTGGTTTTTTATTATTATTATTTTTTGTATATAAGAGACAAAATAAAAAAATGGGAAGTTCGCAGAGTTTTCAAGGTAATAACAATTTAAATGGTATAAAGTTAAACCAGGGTCCTTTTCAAGTATCTGAAAATCTGAATAATGAAAATGCAATACATTTTTTTCTCGCTTCCAACACGATAAAATTAAAGGATTATAAAAACTTTATTTATAGTTTACAAAATCTATCGCTTTTAAATGATTATACTTTTTTCTGGATTTTAAGGAAAAACTTCCAGATAACTTGTATCATGAAAAAGCAAGAAAAAGGAAATATATGATTAATAAAATTCCTATTAAACAAAATACCTTAATAATATCGCAATGTTTAAATAAATTGGAATCTGATTTTGCGATTTTTAAACGTTCGCATATTAGCACATTGGAAAATGACACACATCCCATTATTTGTGCACTAAATGAGAGTTGCAATCGGTCATTTGATTTTCTCTATGATGTGGAAAAAGTTTCCTTTAAAGATATTATCGACTTGGCAGAAATAAAATCAGAAAATAGACAAATGTTTGATAATATACCCGAATTTATATCTCTGAAAGTTTCTCAAAATCGTTCGAGATTCAATAATGCTGACCTGTTGAATCGTTACAATAATTATATACTTGTCGCGGAAATAAATTCGTTTAAAAATGTNGTTTAAAAATGTTTCCAGATTAAACAATAGTTTTTTCAAAGTACTTAATGTTAGTAAAACTGGATTCGTGATATTAACAAAAGATATATTGCTTCGCGAGATTACCTATTTGGACAAGTTGATGCAAGATACTGGCTCTAGATCGGGTAATTGCATAAAATACAATTTTGAAAAATATACCGTTTTCATAATGAACTACACTACTGTAAATGACTCGATTATAAAATTTAAAAATGTGGTCACTTTACAATTATTAGAGTCCCCCAGTAACCAGATTGTTGGAGATTTTGTCTATGGTTTAAATGGGCAGGCTACAACAGTCAAGTCGTATATCAAAGGTAAAATTCGAGTGTCAAATATCATAAAATTTGGTAATGAAATTATTAATGCAAAAACTTTCGAGTACGTCGATAAAGATATCCGTTTGCAACCAAATGCTGAGATGGGAAAGTTATAAATTTCCATAATCAATACAGATAATGATTGGTTGGCAGCACAAATCATTAACAATTTACAATACTTATCGATCGATCACTTATTGTTTTTCAAATGCTCCTCTCAGTTTTATAAAAATGATAGTTATTTAACAAACTTTGATGGCCAATATTTTGAACTGCTTAATAATTTCGTTTTTGTTGTACCGAATAAATTAAAATAATATGTAGCGGTGAATGCGAAACAGGATTTGGCCAAAATAACAGTTGATAGTTCTACATCACTAGCATTAGGGGTATTTTTGGTTCCCATTCCCGATAATTTAAAAGAAGAACACATACTTGTTTATATTCCATTCGGTAATAATTTGTACATTTATCCTTCTCGTAGTTATGTTATAAAGCCCTTTACAATTCGAAGATTACGATCAAATACAAAATACAAAAACCATAGTGGTGGACGACAAAAATAACTATGATGATTTAAACACTAATACATACCAGTATTTCACATTCATTCGATCCACTTCGGATTATTTAATCGGAGAAGCAATGGAATTTATCAACAAGTACAACATTACATTTTTGTTTCAAGTCGAAAACAATTCAGTACCTCTAATGGACAATCGTAGGATCAAAAAGTACATTTCAAATGCGCATCATCAGACCAAAATGTTTGTTCTTTCAAACACACATAATTTTATGATATGTCACCCAAACAATATGGCTATTGATAAGCGACAAGATGATCAAAGTTTCGAATTTTCCCTGCCCTCCACCAATAAATTCGTAATTGGTTTTTCCAAAACAGTTTTAAACAAAGCGAAAATTTTGAGTTTGGATATAAGTAGGTCTAATGTGGTCGTTTCATTCGAACGGAACAGTTATGAGCAAAACAGTCAGGAAGGAGTTTCTGAATCTTCGGGGAAGGCAGTCTATTCACCAATTGACATTAATTGGCGGATAGTAAACAACCGTAAATTACAGTTGGTAGATTCTAGGAACGTTCACGTGATAGCTACTAATAAAATACAAAATTCATTAAACTAGAACGATAAGTTAATAAGTTACTTTTCAGGACTTAATCAATCCCTATCTTTATCTTTTTTTGTAATGTTACCAAACAATTTGTCCATGTATTGACAACAAATTTAGCAAATTTGAAAAAAAATTGGTCAAAATACACACCTATTTTTATTATGACTGCTGGATTAAACTATGATTTTAATGAAAACCAACTAAATCAACAAGTTGGTATCGTTTCATATAATGTAATAATACGCAGTACTACTGAATATAAATACATATGTATAGGAGATCAAAACACTTCTCTACTCTATGATAGAAGGAAATATGAAACAGTTGTTCAAAATACCCGATCGAATAAAACAATACGATTTGTAATAAGTGAAAACCCTCAAAGTTAAGTAAATAACAACGACGATGATTTCATGGTTACTGCATCTTTGTACAGACCTTCAGTAAACGAACAATTATTTTCAAACGATGCAGAATATGTGTATAGTGCAATTGATAGCAGACATTATGTCGTGAACTTTTCATCCTTCAAAGTAATTCCGGGAATTTCTGCCATTTACGAGGATAGAGACCCAGTAGATATAATAGTCAAATCCGAACATGACGATTGCTGGCAATATTACCATCAAATTATGCTATTCAAAGGAACTCTATCCGATGTATACTATTTGAGCAAGTATTTGGACATTGCGCCGTCTAGAAAACACATATCATTGATCTTAAAGATTGTCGATTCGTTCACTGGAGGTAGCGATATTATTTTCAAAAGAGATTACGCGAAAACGTTTAGTGAAAATAACGATTTCGAGGTTTATGAAAATACTCAAAGGAACTTCGTCGTCATACCAAATACTTCCCTCGAATTTCTAAACGATTATTTACAATTCCATGATGATTTAAAAACTAAAATTTTATTCCACACTAATACTATTGCCTCCAACGACAAGTTGGTTTTAAATACAGAAACTTTGAAATTTACATCTGATTCATATGTGGATAATTTACAATACATTGAAGAAAATAAAGAGTTGTTCAAATNTCCAAAACAATATTAATAAAGGAGATGTGGGCTATGTATATTGTAATCAACAAGAGTTGAACTTGTTTGATTTGCAATTAAATATGAATTTGGACAATGACACACTTACGATTATGTTTTACTTCCTTCAATACTATATTGCGATTTATGAAAAAAAATCCAACTATTTTTTATAACAGTCGTGATCGCAAGCATTACAGATCTGAATAAATATAAACTAAATGCATATTACAATCAAATTAATCATTATGAAGGAATGTTAAACTATTTATGTGTATCTAGTTCAACGAAAATTAAAAGTATAATAAAAGGTGATTCAGACAGTGTTTGTTTCACAGGATATCAAAATGAAAATGATAAAATTATTGCATATGTAGATACGACGTCAAAACCAACTGGTGATAATGTTATTTCCATTTCGAATACAAAATTGATTGGAACAAACATATCTGCTGTTGTAAATTAATACACGGTTTTAACAACTCATTATATAATTACATATCCTTTGAATTTATATGCAATTAATACCCTCCACGACTCCAACAAAGAATTGATAACGGCAGCAGAAACGAGTCAAATATGTGTTTGTTACAATTGGTCCAACCCTTTCCCTGATTTCAATCTCGTAAAAGATAAACCATCTATTGTTGTTATACGCTGGGGGTCTGCGGAATATGCTCCACCTTTAGGAATTCTTTGGGTTAATATTTGTGCCAAATATGGCAATCCCACAGTATGTGTATTTTCGAAATCTAAATACATCAGTCATCGCCCGAGTGAATATTTTCATTTTTCAGAATCTGCTCCAGTACGAATAAAAGAAGTAAACAATGAAGTAAAAGATCTCAAACAATTATACCCCTTTATTTATTTATTATATTCGGGTAAAATTAATAGGCGAGGACCCCATATGAAATATTTTCTGAAAAATACAAGGGAATACTATGACCTTTTTACTAAACAACCTTATACCGACAAAAATTATATACATCCGCTCCGCATTAAAATGGATGTGTTTCCACATGACACAGACTTGACAGATATTGTACGCATTAAAGATGATCTTTTTTCCGTAAAACTAATTCTGTTGAAAAAGATAAATCAAGTTTGAACTTTTTGATGAAGTAGTAAGTTATATTGTACTCGAAGGCACTCCATAACATTAAGAAATGACGGCTGAAATATTAGCAGCTGCTAAAAAGGGTTATACTTCTTTCAACAACTTAAATGAAAATGCAAATATCTCGAAAACTAAAAACACTACAATAACTGACCAAAACGATAAATATGATGAACGTAGAGGAAACTTGGAATTAAGAACAGATGATTTACGAAACAACACATTCAATTGGCAAAATTTTTTAAAATTTATGGTCACACAGACACTTGTGACGATTATGTTTATGCAAATAACACAGGTAACTGTGATAATAAAAATTATAATTGTATTTATGTTTTTAGCACATATAGCATTCATCTACACTTGTTATTATTGAAATTTAAAAAAAAAAATATTTTTTTCCTTTAACTACATATATATATATTGTGTTGTATTCAAAGTGTTGTAACAAACTTGTAATGGGTAAAAGCAAAGAAGCACACTAAAGCACTCCAGATGGCTACAAAAATAAACGTCAACATTATCACAGAGTCGACTGAGGTAACTTATACTAAATTCAATGTCGAAAATAATGATAACAAATCCAGGGCTTTTTTTATCGATAAATTGACAAAAAATGTTTTATTGCATAAAAATGGCGAATATTTCTTTACATACATCAAGAAAGGTATAAATAATACGAAAAAGGTTTATGTAAACACTGTTAGTGAGCTTTTCGAACTAGCCAAGAATCGACAACTGCACCATACAAAATACNAAGAATACTCACCCAAAGAACTCTACGAGTTGATGATTCTACGTAAACAGGATGAAGAACAACCACCAATTAAAAAGAGATCTCAATTTAATTATTATAAATTTTGATAAAAAGTTGACAGTATAAAAATAGACATTACTAATAAAATAACAGATATAATTTATAAATATATTGTCTTATTAGTGAAGTATACAGTTATTCCCGATATTAATATCGATACCGTGAGTAAGTACAGTTCTTTATCAATCATGTTTATTCGAGAGTTCATTTTGGATGTGTAGAGTGTAAAGTCCAAAACCTGGTCTGGATTTTGTGCACTGAATGTTTTCATTTGATTTGACAATTGTGTATCATTATCGTCACTCGCATCATTCCAATCAATGCGAGATCCATTCGAGTTGACTGTGAGCGCCAGTAGATATTGTAAACGAAATTGCAATAACGTTTTGAAATCATCATCTTGTACTACTTTGGAAGGAAGAATGCCTTTGGTGGAAGGTGGGTTAAATATGGCATCTTTTTTTGCAAAGGCCGCTAACATAGCAGGATGCTGGTCGACACCATCATTGATAACCGTGGATTGGACGGAGATATTAGTCGCTAAATCGACAATACCTTCATGTGCATTTTTCCACATCATCACAAACATGATTGGTGTATATTCCATAGTTCGAAACCCCCAAAGCTTTCGTTTCAATTCCAATTCCAATTTTGATATGCTATCTACATAATCCTGACCCTGTACATTTGCCATATGGAGTGGNCTTGACCTTGTACATTTGCCATATGGAGTGGATCAAATACACTCAATAGCACATCAGCATACGCGAATATTTATGCGAATCTTCAATTTGAAATTGGACAATTCTATACTGACAAACTGGCATACTTTTTTCTTGACTATCATTTTCATTACAAGAAGTAATATCATCAATTTCCTATTCGTTCTCCTAATCACGCATGTTACTCCACATCCTTCTGTATGATAATTACAAGAATAAACAATTATGCGTATATATACATATAATAAATGAGTTTTTTTAATAATTTTTTTATTATTGTACTATTTCATGATCTACATCATTGCGATGGAAACGGTTTCTACAATCACACTCAAGGGGGGAATAGTTTTGTTCGCTTTCAACCGCCATATTGGCAATCTCCAAAGACACATGGGGAACGGACCTTTGATGGTTGAAGATAAAAATATTGTTTACGTTATCCGTTAGTTTATTTTTTCTTTCTGGATCCCAACTGCTTGTAAGGTAAGTTTCTATAGTTTGCATCATAGAATCGGAAACATCTCTCGGTAAAACATCTTTTGAAAGGTGGTAATGATAATAAAAATTTCAATTTCAACTGCAGGTAGAAGTTTTGTAATTCGGGACTCATGTTTTTCCAAGGACAAAACAAGCGGTGTATTTCAAAATAATTGATGAACTTTGTTTCATAACCGATATGTATGCCTTTTGTATTGTTGAGAACATTGAGTCCTTTTACAGGCTTATTCAAGTCATCCGATTCGATTTGAAATTTAGTCATTTGATTATCATGATGCCAGTTATTTAAAATATGTCTTGCATCCAAAATTTTTAAACAATCTTCGAAGTCGTTTACCTCGATATAATACCAAGGTCCAAAACACACCACTACATCGTAATATATATTCTCTTTAAGCTTAACTGTAATATAATCAAACAACAATTAATTTACATTTAACATCTCAGCTTAGACCGGTCCTGTATGTTAATATAAAGTGATTATTTTTTCTAATAATTAATACCTTATACATGTTATAAGACCATGCTTTGTATATATACATATTTATGCACTGATAAAAACGACGAAGATGAAAGCATGTTGTCATTGGCCCACTTGTCAGAAATTACAAAAAAAGAATCCCTCTTTTTTTGCAGTGAAACAGCAATTTCAAACTACATCGACAATTCTCCCCTTGATACCATTTTCATCAATTACTCAGAGGTTGTATTTACTAACTGTACTTTTTCAGAACTCGAACCACATTCACATCAAGCGCGTTATTACCTATGTAATTATATCAACGAATCCAATTTGGAAATTCTACTTTCTCTGCATGCATCCCGAACATTGATATTGAACAAAAGTTCGTTTTACAATTCCGGCGTCATGTACCGACGCTTCACGCCCTATGTCACTCATTGTCATTTTGATTCCATAGAGTTAATTTCCAAAATACGAAAATCCATTATCACATTCGTTCCTTTTGATAATGTGCCCAATGTAGAACNTTATCACATTCCTCCCTTTTGATAATGTGCCCAATGTAGAACGAATCCACCTTGAGCAGTTAAAACTTTTTTACCAGCACATTAATAAAACTGCTAATTTCGAGTTGCGGGATGATTACTTTTCTTACCACAAATTTTATTTTCATGCTCCAACCGGGAATTCGAACACTACCTAAATTTACTCTGTCGCGAAGAAGATTTAATCAACGATTTAATCAACATCCTGTTTGAAAATCCACAAAGTGAAAATGCAATTTATACAATAATTTTTACTACAAAACCCCAATTTCATTATCACAATATTCATCTTGTTGAAAGAACACTGGCAGATTCTATACCCCATCAAGAATTGGTTAAACTAATGACAAATCACGATAGGATTCCCATGGCTGGCACCTATAATACATTGTACTTGAAGCACTATGATAAAATTTCATCCTTCCTATAAAAGTNTATCCTTCTTGTAAAAGTTCAACGTGGTAAGTTACATTTTTTTGCACAACACTAATAAGGTTTTTTTACTGTCAATTGAATTGTAAAGATAAAAAAAGAAACGAAAAAATAATTTTTTTTCAGCACATGTATATATAAGAAATTATACGACTGCAAACATCTCAGTTTAGTTTTTCATCAGGAATGGATCTCGCCGATATGGAGCAGAACATCATTAAAATGAACAAATGTTTAGATAAACTACAAAAACTGTTTACAGAAATCGTAAAGATTGCTGTATCGAAACAGATGACACCTGCAATTCCAGAGACAATCGAGCCAACTTCGCCCACNGCAATTCCAGAGACAATCGAGCCAACTTCACCCACAGAGGTTGCAATGGAAAACATGGAATTTCCTCGGAGACCAACTGCGATTGTCAACGAACCCATAAAGAAAACGAAAACTCATTCAAAACGAAAACGTCCCATAAAGGACGATGAGAAATCACCCCCACCATCACCAGAAATATTCACCCAGTCCCATAACCGCGAAAATAGTGATACTTGCACAAAACCAAAAAAATTGAAAGATTCCGTTCCACCTAAAAAAAAAATAAAGCCAAACAAAGTAGAAAAACGAAGTGATAATTCTACCGTTCTAGCAGATGGATCAATCTCGTTAAACATATCGGAACGCTCTAGTAAAACTAAAGCCGTAAATTCGGAATTGGTCAAACAGTTGCTGATGCCAAAAACTCCTATAGATTTACATATAAAGTGCAATCATCAGTACGTAAACATCGCCGCTCAAACTAAGAGGGGTGACGAAATGGAAACCAATACGCTTATCTGTAAATTGTGCAATCATCAAAAGTAAAGCAAAAATTATGAAGTTATCAAAATTAAAAACCATCCAACGAAGTGGTCTATTTGTCATTGAATCACTAAAATACACATATTTAATTTCCTGTAAATATCCATACAAAAATACCGAATCTAATCTAATCGAACTCATTCAGANTTGAATCTAATTTAATCTAACTCATTCAGATACCACGAGGATGTGTTGAAAAAAAAAAGAAAGTTTGTTTTTTGCAGCCTGTTGTGAATTCATTGAGGAAACTCACCACGTTCCATGCGGTGAGTGCTTGGTCGACTTGAATGGGTTCGATCTGTACTGGTACAATATGGGCACTTGTTGGAAATATCATATTTTTGTCCTGTTTACCAATAAAGTGCGACCTGTGAGAAACAGATTTTGTTTTAACGGCTAATGTTGGTAAAGTAGAAAACTCTTTTCCGAAATTCTTGAATATGCATCTTAAAAAAATTTACGATAATATAAACAATAAAAGACATCAACATATTATCGATGACATGAGCAAGAACACCCTTCAAAAATCTGTAAGCATCAATAACCAAATTTAAAAAAAAAACTGATGTAAATTTACCTAATTGCAGAGTCGATGAAATAAACATTTACACGGTTCCACAAATGTTTTTGAAAACAGATTTCAAGCGCATCCAAGTGCCTAAACTGTCTGTGAAGGAGTACGAGACGTGGATGTTGGACTTTCAACTACATGGATACAATGAACGTAATAATTACTTTGATTTTTTAAATTATGTACGAAACTTATTGAAAACAAACACTTGTAATTTGACAAAGATTTTTGTAAACTTACATGAAAATTACTTTTTAAATGAAAACACTATTAACNCGAAACACTACTATTAACACAGACAAAAAAAAAAGAGAAAAAGACGTAAAAAAGAACGATCAATAACTAGTGAATAAAATATTCACTTTTTTACTCCATATTATAAAAATAATGTAATTCCTGATTATTACACTAGTACTTGTAATTTAGGTCAATAAAATACTAACACGATTTGAATTCTTGTATATATTAGTTGTATTTTGCAATGATCCCGATCTCAACAATCTCGAAATAAATTGAAATATGCATAAGCATAAAAAATAAACATGTCTGAGTATAGAAAGTTTACATCACAAGCATTTAATTGTATTTATACATACATTTACAAAAAACTATGTTTGTATTTGGAATCAATTGCGGAAAGAAGAGGTGAAAATTGATAACTCTAACGCCTGTAATGAATGTTAAATGCAAATCCAGTATATAAATAAGCTTTTTTTTAAAAAAATCAGTTGATATGGATAACTACTCTGTAAATTTATGCAAACTAATTTCCATATATCAAGCTCGGGGCAGTATAGATAACATAACCCTATACGAATTTTACGATGAATCGGGTTTGAAACCTTTCATTACTTGGAATGAAGCTAATGTAAAATTCACAGAAATATTNGAGATAAAAAAAACTGTTCCTAACATTAGTATAATTAAAAATAAAATAAAGGAATTTTTATAAAGTAATATTAAATAACATAAAATTTATCCCCCCCCTTTTTTTTTCAGCTCTTTGTAATGTAACATATTAAAAAAAGAGTAAATATAAAAACAGGTTTTCTGTTTTTTTTATACTCGCATACTTGTATAAAGTATCGACGCAGGAATGACTTTCCACCACACCATGGCACTCATCATTCCTGCACGGTTCAAAAATCAATTAGTCCATGGAAGTGATGAAGCGGCCGGGTATGACTTGAAAGCAAGTCACAGTATCGTGATCCCACCAGGCCNTACCAGGTCAAGTAGCGAAGGTCGATGTTGGTCTGGCATGTAAAATACCCAAAGGCTATTTTGCTTGACTAGTCGATCGGGGCTGGCTTTTAACCATCGAATATATGCTTACAATGGGGTAATTGATTTTGACTACAGAGGAGATGTCTTGTGCAACTGGAAAATAGAGGAGATTCACCATTTAAAGTCTAGAAAGGATATCGTATCGCTCAAATAATCATAATGCAGCATACAACAGCATGTTTTGTACCAACTGACGAAAATGATGATTTTTACAATACAAAGCGAGGCACCTCGGGATTTGGATCTTCATCGTCACCACCACCACCACCACCACCTACTCCAACCCAAATCAATGCGCCTTCCACAAGCTATGAAGAAAACCATCGTACCAAGATTCCGTCAAAAAAGCAAATTCCATAAGTTTTTCCATGCCCGAACGATACCAACTGTCACCTGCAATGAAAGAGTATTTCTTACAATCAAAAGCAAAATATTTATCTAAATAACAATGAATGTAGTTTTATAAATTTTATTAAAATAAACAAAAAACTTATAATTTTCTTTTGTTGTTCTTCCAGTCAACCTACGTCCGCACTGATTATCTATATATATAAGGAGTCCCCTCCCTTCTCGTAACTATATATAGTTACTAAAAAGTATGGAATATGCTATATACAATGATAAAAAAATCACATTTCTTTTAGATAAAGATAATAAACCTTGGTTTCGAGGAAAGGATGCTGCCAAAATTCTAGAATATAAAGATGCTTTGATGCTGTTCGGAGACATGTTCCCAGGGATGAACAGGTAAAATATAGGAAACTTGTAGAATCTAATAATGTACCATTATTGAGTTATCATGGAAATTCAAGAACTATTTTCATCACCCAAATTGGTCTTTATAATTTGATCACGAAATCACGATTATCGACGGCAAAAGAGTTTAAAGATTGGATCGTCCTGAAGATTCGTCCAACCGCTAACGAAAATTGTAACAATGTGTCGGGGGAGGAATTAAAAAACGAACACGAACAATTGAAAAATGAAATCACCCGATTAACACTAGAACTTCAATTTAAAAAGGAAAAATATTGGCAACTAGATAAAAAATAAGATTCTAAATAATGGAAAGAAAGGATAAATCTGTATTTATGATATTTTTATTTGCTTTTGTTTTATTTGTTGTTCAAATTTCCATTCGCGTATCGTTGGCATACACGCGGTCTAATTTCTCTCAAAAATACTTAGAATCTGGTATGAATTACACACATGGTTTGACAGGTTTTGAAAAACTACCAACTGTTAAAGGAAAATATAAGTGCTGATAGCAATGAGGAGAATGACAACATACAAAGTAAATGTCGATTCGGTTATTACCTAGGTGAGAAAAATGAGCCAGTATCTTGTGCATCGATTTGTAATAACAACGACGAATTCGAATATATGTTTTTCCCAACCGAAACAATCATTAATCAAATGTCGTATCGCGGGGCCTACTGTATGCCTTTGGAAGCGGCTGCCTGTAACCCCTACTTGGGTAAAATGATTTACGCAGATGCCAAATACATTTGTATTCCACGCTATCCGCACTTGTTTGGAGGAGTTGGTTCCAACCTGATCGTTGGTTGTAATGGATCGATAATAGATAGAGCGACCAACACGACCTACATGGATGTAGTACCCAACACATTCAGGATTGAAGATGTAGATGAGCGGTTAGATAATGGTGATTATAGGATCATGTGTACCGAGCAATTTGATGCCTTGCAAAATCGATTAATTCCATTAAATAATGGATCACGGTTCGAATACATATCCAATAAATGTGCTTCACTTATATTAAACGCACCCCATGAGTTGACGCCTGATTACTCCACGGGTAATTGTAATTGTGGTCCGCAAATAACTACTGCGAACTTAAATAGCGACTACAAACTTCCATGTACGAGCTGTATTTCGAAATGGGCTGGAAGCGACCCTGCAATACCCGGAGCTAAATATGCATTTAGCATAGCCCGCCCATGTATAAGCCTAAACACCGATAATTCTCTGTACAATAAAATAAAAATACCTTGTTCTTTCAACACAATAAGNTTGCAATTTTGCTTGCGACTAATACATATAGTCCATTGGCATTAGAAAAGATGTTGAGTTGAATAAAAAAAACTAGAAAAAAACTACAATAAAAAAAATCATATTTAAAATAGCTATATATATACGGCAACGAATCGTTGTAATTTCATCAGTTGCTTAATATAAACTCAGTATTATAGAGGTCTCTAACAAAATGACTGAACAACAACCTCAACACGATATACTCAACGAAACCGCAGCGGATCGCACATAGGGTAAATGAAAAAACAACGAATATTATAAAGATTGCGAAGAAGCTCAAGACATTGAATCTTTTATTCAAACACCAATCAATCTACACCAAATAGACCCTCCCCCAACTAAATATCAACGGGTAGAGAACACAGCATCTCTACCATGCATAGTCATAAATAATTCCGAAACAAAGTTAGTATCAATGTTAGGTGAAATAGAAGGCAACTACTTCAAATTTCATTGTAATGATAACATAACGGTGAGTGTGAGGAATTATCGCCATGAAGATGATGAAATCACCAACTTTATTCGATTGTTGGCAAAATACCTTCAATTATTAAACCTACTTGGTATGAACCCTTGAGAAAATATGTTTTTTTTTTCAATTAACCGTAATTTACTGAAAAAAATAGTTCGTAAAAATCAAAGTGGGGGAAGTTTCAACACATGGTACTTGATCACCNGCGGCTGCCTGTAATCCCTACCTGGGTAAAATGATTTACGCAGATGCCAAATACATTTGTATTCCATGCTATCCATACTTGTTTGGAGGAGTTGGTTCCAACCTGATCGTTGGTTGTAATGGATCGATAATAGATAGAGC
>NQII01003065.1:0-21269 GCA_002778355.1 Clitarchus hookeri
GTCTTCCAAATAAAAGTATAATCCATGACTATATATGCGTCCTCCCCTTGTCATAAAAAAAAATGTTAACACCATGCACCAAGCCACTTTTAGCAAGTGTAAAGTGTATTTTCAGTAGCTTCTTCTGAAACAGTCAGTGGTTTTATTTTAAATATATACATGTATTTGAATACATAGAAGTCTTCAGAATAAAATAATACCTAAGAANCGCAGTTAGGTGCCTGGGCCCATAACCTGTAGAAAAACACGGAAGACAAATAATAAACTGGAGTGGAGTATAACAAATGTATTTGGATATAACACAACATCACTACAACCGACCGACATGCTGTGAGACCGCCATCATGAACTAGACCGAACAATTGCATGGCCTCGGACAATAGCAGCGACTCTCCGTATAGCCAGGATTAACCTTAAATATAGCAGAGGCTAATATTCAACAGTTACATACAAAAAAGTTTACTTCTTTGTAACAAATACACCAAACACATAGAATTAGAAACAAAAGTATGAAGTTTTAAAGACTGGCTAGTGCTCAACTGGCAATATCAGTGCCAGTAAAACTTCTGTTAGCACCAAAATAGCCAAAATAACTTTTTTAGATATGCCAATGTTTTGCTGTCTGTAAAAAAAGCCAATACAAGGTGTATATTCTGTGACTGCACACCCTGAGCAATGAGGTGTTATTGTGCTTTGGCCTTTTATTTTAAATTTTGTGCTATTTTCTGGATATTAAAGGTTTGCGAGTTGCAAGTAGAGCTATTGATAACTTTAGTACCAATTAGTCATCCTTGCGTAAGTTACTCTTGATATAAAGCAGTGATTGTACAAGCAAAGTTTTGTTGAAGAATTAAATAAGGAATCACATTCCATACTTATAAACACTTGTTTCTTTTTACTACTTATAAACACTTGTTTCTTTTTACATGCAGATAGAAAGGATAAAATAACTTCTCAGTCTTTTACATGTTACTTACTGAAGCACTACATCACTGCCACAATTTAAAATTTCATAATCACATAGTTANCATCACTGCCACAATTTAAAATTTCATAATCACATAGTTAGCTATTGCAGCTTGCTGTAAATGGCAAACATAAAAAAACTAGATGTTCTTGGTAATTCAAGGTGAGCCAATCAGTGAGAAATGCCATGCTGTTTTGTTTTATCATTAAGTGTCCATCACTCATTTTGCATTTTTGGTGAAAGTTCAGTTAAATAAATATTAATTATTCTGCAAAATATGTCACAATATTTAATTATAGTGCAAACTTACNTGGTGAAAGTTCAGTTAAATAAATATTAATTATTCTGCAAAATATGTCACAATATTTAATTATAGTGCAAACTTAAATCTGTTAAGCTTGCACAAAATTTATTTGTGTTACATTTTTAAGGAAAATGAATGTGATGAGTGTATATAGTAGGGACCTGATTTTACGAGGCCTCACAGTTCCTGAGAATGGCCTTGTAAAATAGATGCCTTCATAAAATCGTAGCAGACCAATTTTGACCCCCNTGGTGAAAGTTCAGTTAAATAAATATTAATTATTCTGCAAAATATGTCACAATATTTAATTATAGTGCAAACTTACATCTGTTAAGCTTGCACAAAATTTATTTGTGTTACATTTTTAAGGAAAATGAATGTGATGAGTGTATATAGTAGGGACCTGATTTTACAANTAAGCTTGCACAAAATTTATTTGTGTTACATTTTTAAGGAAAATGAATGTGATGAGTGTATATAGTAGGGACCTGATTTTACAAGGCCTCACAGTTCCTGAGAATGGCCTTGTAAAATAGATGCCTTCATAAAATCGCAGCAGACCAATTTTGACCCCCATAAAGACCCTAAAATTGTGTTAAAAGTGCATTTTTCACGTTAAGTCGGTTTTTAATTGTCTCTGGTGTAAAAATAAAAGAATTTTTAAAAGAAATGTTAATTTATTTCAATAGGCAGATGTCTTCCAAATAAAAGTATAATCCATGACTATATATGCGTCCTCCCCTTGTCATAAAAAAAAATGTTAACACCATTCACCAAGCCACTTTTAGCAAGTGTAAAGTGTATTTTCAGTAGCTTCTTCTGAAAAAGTCAGTGGTTTTATTTTAAATATATACATGTATTTGAATACATAGAAGTCTTCAGAATAAAATAATACCTAAGAAAGTTATGTATGACCACTTGTTGACACCATAAATTAATTATAAATAGAGTGCAGCGTAATTTTCAGAAAGTACAAATTTTATTTTCTGTTGCTTCTCGTGTAAAAATCAGCGGTTTGTTAAAGATGTATGAATTTATTTCAGTATTCTGACGTCTTCAGAATCAAATAATATGCTAGAAAGTACCATATGAACACTTGTTGATGCCAAAAATTAAGGTTAAATAGAGCACACTGTAAATTCCAGCAAGTGCAAATTCCATTTTCAGTTGCTTCTCACCAGAAATGAAAAAATCAGCAGTTTTATTGCAAATATATATATTAATTTAATTCTTAGACATCTTCAAAACAATAATTTTTGAAAAAATTATGTATGACCACTCTATGCCAAAAATTAAGTTTAAACAGAGCATAGCGTAATTTCCAACAAGTGCAAATTACATTTTCAATCGGTTATTGCGGGAAAATCAACAATTTTATTACAAATATATAATTTTATTTGAATACTTAGACGTCTTCAAAACAAAATAATAACCAAGAAAGTTACTTACAACCATTTTTTGATGCCAAAAATTAAGTTTAAAGAGAGTACAGCGTAATTTTCAGGAACTGGAAATTCCATTTTCAATTGCCTCTTACAGGATAATCAGCAATTTTTTTAACAATATATTTATTGATTTCAATGTTCAGATGTCTTCAGAATGAAATGATAACCTAGAAGAATACATACAACCTCATGGTGATGCCAACAAAGAAGTTATAACACAGCACTGCGTAACTTTTTAACAGGAAACAACTTCCTCTGTACTGGAAAATTTTGCATGGCATTCTGGGAATTGGCTTTAAATTTGACCTAGTTTGACACCTCCACATTAAGACATGTACTTATGAACACACTGAGGGAGAGAAAAGTGATTTTACAGGCACTATAGACTGTATTTTCTGTTCCATAAATTGTAAATACAAACAAGTGGGACCATGCACCTATCATACATGAACGGGTCATCAATAAGTCAAACACACAAGATAGAAATCCGAAAATGTAAATAAACTCATAATTTAATAAATACAGCATAAGTAGGACATCAACAATCAGTTCCATCAATTCAAAACAAATCCATACTCAAAAACCAAAAAGAGACACTAAAATTAAACTTGTAACTGCAATATCACAAAATGTACCCAACAACCAAGCACTACGCGCACAATAACTAACATGACGAAGCAACCACAAGACTATGGGCTGAATGGGAGAATGGTGGGGTGTCTAACTATGCTGTTATTTGTTATTGTCTGGCATTGTTGTGTTGTGTGCAATAGTTGACTGTTACTTTTTTTTCACTTGGATACTCAATTTTCTTTTATAAATTCTGTCCAAAAATAATACTGCAATAAATTTTTCTTTTAATTTAGCCCATGTATCATTTTGACGGTTCTTTATTGAAAATAATAAAGAGACAGAATACCTACATTTTGTTTACTAGAAAATCTAAATCATACCATTTAGCTTTCACCCTCCCCTCATCCAATGGTTAATAAGCTCAGCTTTTGTTTTGTCACTGAGCCATTTTATGATTTCTCTTTCTCTGCTGAAAGATATAGGAATTTTATTAATAACTACAGAATAATACGAAGCATTGTCTATTATAATTATAGAACAATATAGTAAAATAATAAATGAACCACTGAATTGTTGTACATTAATTTCACTGTGACTGTTGCTGGAGGTTTTGAATTTTGGCCTGAATACCCTTTTGCATTCGTGAATAAAACATTGTTTCGATGACCTAAAATGATACACAATCAAATACCTCCTTTACCAATAAGAACACAGTTTACAATGTAATCTTATTTTAAAATGTTTTTGTATAATTTTTAATTACCTACTTTTCATCCAAGTGAAATAAAAGTCTGCTATTCCCAGGTTATTCGATGACATGCATTTTATGTAGGAATTTTACCTGCCCAATTATATTGTCAATTCCTCTTAATTAACAACTTTCTCCCAAAAAAAATTTTTAATGGAAACCAACACTATTAGCTGTTTTGGCATACATGCTGTAAATTTTTTTATTGGACTTACTGTATTTTGCGGCACAAAACTTTGGTGAAGCAGGAAGCTGAAACTGTGATTCCTTCTGGCAGTTTTTTTGCCAGGTGGCACAATGGTTTTGGTATAGCATAATAGATATATCTTCTTCCTTGCACTTTATGTAGCACTGAACATTCAATATCACAAACTCTTGCTATCAAACAATTACTGAAAATTAACACTGTTGCAAAATTCTGAGATTGGTAGTTTTGTAAACAAAAAATGCACATTAAAAATATTAGTGTAACATTTGTGGACAGTTTTTCATTTGTAACTGCTACTGCTAGCAGTTATTTCTTCATATTATTTTAATACATGTTTTACATGCAAGCAGTGAAAAACACTGGCAACTTGTTCAAAACCCATAGTTACAAGCAGGCTCTACCACTAGGGTGGTGTAAGAAAGTTGCTGTTACTTTTTTTATGCAAGGAGAAAATAAGATCAGTTTGGTAATCTTTTGCCTCTACAGTAGACATATTTCTCAGCTAATCACATTAAAAATGGTTTCTTGTTGAGGAAAGAATAATGAATATCCTGTATTAAAAAAGAGCTGTGCTATTATTTGAACAATTCTTTACACACACGAACAACAAAAAGATAACTGACGTAACACTTTCATTTATTCAGGAAAATTATCTCGTTGTGACAAATAATTGAATTTTAATGTTATGTGTCACAATATTTATAGCACAACTGAGAAATGTTTTGCACAGCTCACATTGACCACTTGAACAATGCAAATGTGACATGACAACAGTCCAAATTGGTTATTGAGACTAGCTATGAGTGCAGCAGACTGACTGACTGACTTGGAACAACCAAGGTGTTTTCTGCTAACTGCAGTATAGTATGTCATGTATGTTTTGTGTGTTCTATCCAAGAGGACTATTTTGTAGACTAATTTACTTGTATAACCAACAAAATAATTTTGCAGTGCAGTTTATGCAGCAACACTTCATTTTTTCACACTTTTCAAAAGACTAGAAGCAAAATGAAGAAAGGTATAAAAATAAAGCATTATCTAAGATAAAAGCTGCAGTATAACAGCACACTTTAGGGGGTTCACAATAAAGTGAGCACTCTTAAAATCAGTGCCTGTAACTGCATATATTTTTATGTTAACAATGGCCACTGTGGTATATTCAGTGCTGCGAGCTTGGCAGCACTGGACAGTGGAGCAAGGACAATGCTTATATGGTGTGCCATGTCATAGCCAGCAGTTTAATGTTTGGGATGGTTATCCGTAGTTGACTGTCTTTGCTTACTCTCTTTGTAGCTGCTAAAGTAACATCTCAACAGTTGCAGTCTGCTTGTAGTTCATCTTGGCACCATTGTGTGACCTTCAGTGTACAGGATCCTCTTGCCTTTAAGGTTTACACCCATGGCAAAAAAACTGTGGGAAAGGGGAGTTGTGGCTGAATGATTAGGCTCTCTTTTGTATAACATACAGGGGCCTGGAGGAACATACCGCCCTCATTAGAACCAGCTATGATCACTCCCACAACAAGCCATAGGGAGAGGAGAGGAAAGAGAGAAAGGGGATGAGGTTGGCAGCTTGAATGACACCAGAAGGGAAGCAAATAGTGTGGGTGGTGACAGGAGAGTGGAAGCAGACCGCATGAGCATTAACAACCCAGTGGAAGCAGGGGGCACTAGCGAAAACAACAGAGTGGAAACAGACACTAACAGTGTTGTTAGAAGCCATGTGGATTGTGATGCTGTTAGCCCCCTTCCAGTGGACAAACGAGTAGAAGAGGTTCGAGAATGATGTTGCAGAGAAAAGCTTTAAGGTTGAAAGTGGCAAGGGTTTCAAGGGTTTCTAAAGGAAGGACATGGTTAGCCTTATCAGAAGGTCTAGTGGTGGTGTAAATTAATAGAGATACCCTAAGAGAAACAAAGTTAAAAAGAGGTTGTTTGATCTGTAATTTATCTGTGTAGCTCTTTCTGTTTGTTATTTATATTTTAGTACTGAGGTAGTCGATGAGACTTCATTCTGTGGGTTGTTCTGAAAGTGCTTGCATAACTTATTAATAATTTTACATCTTTGTTGGTTGATTGTAATTGAGTTACTACTGCTTAAAATATTGTACTATGTACACTTGGTAAGGATATCCTAAGTTTGCATATTATGTGGAGGAGGAGTTGTGGTATATTCAGTGTTGCGGTGGAGCTAGGACAATTTTTGTATGGTGTGCTATGTCGTAGTCACAGGTTATTAAAATGTTGGAAAAGTATACTACAACCACAATACTTACAGTTAAGTTGGCAGCGAACTTCAAGAGGTAGTACCATGTTTTAACGTCTTACTAGTCATAAAGTTAAAATATTTTTGTCACCTGCAATTCAGTTTCTTTTTGTTGGATGCAAATAAGAATAAAATTTATCATAATTGTAACACAGTTATGTTTTTAACTCTTTCACATCACCTGACAGGTAACGTTCAAGTTAGCTGGTTCATTGTTTGTTTTTATTTTTTTTGGTTCGTTCTCTTGTTTCAACAAAATAACATTTTGCTACCAATGTGATTTTCAGTGTCTGTTTGTAACACCTGAAATAAAGTATTTATTAATGTAATTAATAAAACCTTTTTTATACATGTTCTGAGTGAAGTGGCACTATTTGTTATTGCTTTCTGCTGTATCTCCAGGTAGTTTCTTGTCTGAGAAATTCATATATGCTGACATGGAAAATGTGAAACTTCATGCAATTTAAGTCGCTATTAATTTTTAACCTCGAATAAACGTTAAGAAACTTTTGAAGTGTGTTTTGTTATAAATATTTGCGATCTGTATTAAAATTCTGAAAGCTTAAATAAATGTGTGTTATTTAGTATTGATGCAATTCCTATTTTACGAGTAACACCTCTGCACACAGGCTTATATCACTCATTTTGAAACAATAATGCCATGAAAATGTTTAATACTGCACGTGAAACATTCCTTGAGTATTAGGAATATATTAAAACAGTATTAAAAAGTTAGTCTGAACTATTTCAGTTGTATGAGCTGATATATCAAACAGTACATACCGGCTTTCAGGATTAAACTCCCAAGGTAGGTAATTTGGGGGAAAATTATATTCAGCATTAAATGTGTGGATGCAGTTTCATGAAATATATTGTCGTCAGCTAGGTGTTATGTTTTTCGTATTCTGGTGGTTATGTTTATGTAAGTGTAGGCATTAGAATTTTCACTAAACTTGCATCAAGTGACAAATATTACTGGGGATGTATGCTGTAAAAATTTGGATCACTTCTGTTTAGCTATTTAGTTTCATTACATCATCANAGGAATATATTAAAACAGTATTAAAAAGTTAGTCTGAACTATTTCAGTTGTATGAGCTGATATATCAAACAGTACGTACCGGCTTTCAGGATTAAACTCCCAAGGTAGGTAATTTGGGGGAAAATTAGATTCAGCATTAAATGTGTGGATGCAGTTTCATGAAATATATTGTCGTCAGCTAGGTGTTATGTTTTTCGTATTCTGGTGGTTATGTTTATGTAAGTGTAGGCATTAGAATTTTCACTAAACTTGCATCAAGTAACAAATATTACTGGGGATGTATGCTGTAAAAATTTGGATCACTTCTGTTTAGCTATTTAGTTTCATTACATCATCACAGGTTGTTTTCGTAGCAATGCACACTATTTGCTTGTGCATAGTTGTGTATTAAAATAATTGCTTTGTGAGGTATTTCTGCAGTGTAATTATACTTGTAAATGTTGTTAAATATAATTCTTAGGTCTTTTAACGATTTTTAAGGCACTTTGTCTTCTTAGGAAAGAGTAAATATGTAGTTCTATCTAAAGGAGCATCTTTTTTTATGAAAATGACACGTACAATTGGGAATTTGCAGCTTTTCAATCTTTTTAAAGGTGAATTTTCAAAGCACCTTGGCATTTTTTTTATAAAGGGCCAAAAATAATGTTTAAGTTTTCTGCTATTCTATTGGCAACCTAAACCTAACTTATTTTCATATGACCTCGGAAGTATGGACCATAGTTAAAGGCATTAATTTATATGTAAACAGAAAAATAATTGTGAACATCAGTCAGCATTCACAAACCAATATTTAATTAAATTGACATGCATGTTTTGTAGTGCTGATTACAATATTTATTAATTTTCGTTGTCTGTTTAATGAGTATGCAGTAGATATATGAACTAGCTTAAACACCTGCTGAAAGTCACATGGCAGTGTNACCACTTTCTGGAGTTTTTTTTCTTATTTTCAGGAAAGCCCCTCAAGTAGAAAATTACCTTTATTTTGATAGGTACGCAGAAAGGTATACAATGAATGGGCTAAAAGTGCTCACTTTATCATGAACAGCCTTTACAGGTGTGAGTTTTGTGTGTTTACTAAAGTGTTCTTTATTTTAATTTTATACTAGTTACACGTTTGTTTTCATATTTCAAACATATCAGAAATAGTAGAGAAACAGTAACAAAAATGAAAATGCTAAATACTAATTTTTATTGTTTGTGCTTGTCCAATGTTATAACATTTATTTGCATGAATGTGTACTTTTTTAGGTGAACCACAATGATTTTCTGGCAGAGAAGAACATAAGTGTACCTGCATCCACCACAGGGAGTGTAAAAGTGACATATGAACCCAGTAGTCTATACAGTGTTTCTGCCATTCTAACAGTAACATCACAAACAGCTGGAGAATTTATGTGAGTTGATTGTAGCAAAATCTGTTATGCCATTATTTGGAATATACTAATACTCTACATACACCTAGGAGGATTATATAATTTTAAGTCTTCTCTTAAATTTTTTTTTATATTGGGATAGTTTAGTGTTTCTTATATTTTGGATGTATAATAAAATCTTAGTACGATGTACTTCACTTTAAAGTACTTTTCACTTTAAAGTACATGTTTCAAATCCCCGACAAATGTAATATCATTCATGTTAACATGTTCAGTATAAAGCAGTTTTCAGTATTAGGAGCATGTAAAATTTAAAATCCATTTGTTTACTTTGTATTGAGATTCTACTGTACACATTCTTCTCTGATATTTTAGACACACACATTTGACCATCATGTGTGCCAGTGAAAATATTTAAGAGTAAGGCATATGACTGAACCGTGCCATTTTATTAAATTTATTAGGTTTCTTTACAATTGTTCTATTTATGTATTGTATTCATTCACTAGTTTCTAAAGTATATTGACCCATTTCTGATTACCTCTTATAGCAAATTTCTTCCACAATTTATATTAAAATGTACAATTAAACCTTTTAATCACACTTGCTTTCAGTTCAGACTATGTTGAATAATAGTTAATATTGTGTGGTTTTTTTTTTTTTTTTTTTTTTTTTTTCCCTTGAGTCATTAAACGGTTTGTTGTAAAACTCTTTACCATTATTGCTTTATAGCTTATGAAGTTTCCTATTGTTTAATACTATTTATAATATGTGTACTATATATATAGTTTACCCTGTTTTATCTTTAATGGATATAAAAAATGTATACATAAAAAATAATAGTTAATTTATACTTAAAATTCTTATTTATAGATGATATTCCTTTTAAATTTCTACTATCCATTTGAACATGATCATCATCAATCATCTATACCAAACAAAATCACTTTTCTTTAGGAAAATTCTTCCTTACAAGTTTATATAAATCATTTATGATACCCTCATTAATGGAGACATTTTTTAAAAATGTTTAATGAACATTGATTTGTTATATGCATGATATTTGGATTTTTTTAGAAGTAAAACTGCTATGCTGTAAAATGTGTTCAAGTTGGCCCAACATTATGCTGTCTCAAGCCCCTTAATGTTTGCCAACTTTGTGAACAAATATTGTCTTGAGTAATGCATTCCTGTCAAGATATTTCTTACGCCGTGCCGTAAATCTGCACATCAAATATTCCCCCAACCCCTCTTCAAATTTTAAAGGTGAAATAATTTGTAGTACATTTATTTTGCCTTCATATGATGAAAATGTGGAGAAAGGAATGTGTATTCTGTTGATGCATTGAACCACAGAAAATATTCCACTTCCATAGTTGTTGCTTTTATGTAACGTGATTTTAATTTTACACGGTTGAATATTTTAACAAAAAATTTGCACCCAATAACAGAAAACCAACCGATTTCTGTCGAATAGCACATGCAGAAGGTAAAGAAATCCTCCAGCACAAACTGTCACAAGAGCACTGCTATCTGTTGTAGCCAGGAAAAATCTCCGTTCTCCGTGTCCAGTTTTGTATTTGCTGTTACTCAAAACAAAATACTGACTGTTTTTATGTCTGCGCGTATACTGCCAGGTTGCTGCCTTGCCGCTCAGCTACAGACCGGTCCGTGCCAAGTCGCGGTCTAGGGAGTAGGAGGGGACTCTCGTGCACAGACGTCTGCCGGTAACAGTACAGTATTGTTTTGTGGCAAACAAAGTAACATACATGGAGAAGAAAGCTCAAATGTGTTTCTGCTGATGACTGGCAAGCCGGCCCCTGTGTCCACTTCCATCTCTAATGCCCTGCCATCCAGCCGCACTGTCATTCATCTTGGGGTTGGCATTGGGGTGGATGCATCTGTAGATGGTATAGACTGCACAAGGTTGTGTTTTCTTCAGATGAGTTTCGACTGTCTGCTACATGATAAGCTCCAGTACTTTGGTCCTGCCTTGGCCCCCTGTGTGAATCCCGAGCTCGAGTATTGTGCTTCCTTTTAGTAATGCACTCTCATTCTAAATGCCCTTGTTTGGCACAGAAATTGCACATGGTATTGCAATGTTTGCATTTCTCTGGGCTGTGCAACCCATTGCAGCAAGGTTGCTGGTTCTATAGATGTTTAAGCAGAGATGGTGACTCTCTCTCTTGGTTTGCCCCTAGGAGTATATAGCTGAAGTAGTAAAAATGAGAAGAAGGTGTTGGTACAATTGAGGAAGTCAGTCCACAGTGTGAGTTTTACCGGGTCCGATGTGCCGAGAGTGTGTGTCGAGTTATTGAGTGGCCAATTAAAAGAATGTCCACGGGGGAAGAGAATGGGCTTTTGGAACTGATCGTGGATGTGAAGTACGACAGGTAGTAGTTAGGAGGGGATATACAACAGTGGCGACAAGGTACAATCGAACCAGAGTGCATGGACAGTAATGTAAATAAACAATGGCACAATTTTCGTCAATTGGAGAATTTGTCCCAGGACAAGACTCTTGGAAAACTTATTCTGAACGTCTTCAGGATGATTTTTTGGCAAATAAAGTGAAGGATAACGAGGAAAAGAGGGCAATATTTGTACAATTTACAGGGCGGAACTTTATAACCTAGTCTCGTTGTTAGTGGCACCAAAATCGACAACAGATGTGGAACTAACAGATATTTTAACACAATTAAAACCTTATTTTGAGCCCAAACCAAGTGAAATAGTAGAAACCTACAAATTTCATAAGCGTGACCAAAGGGAAGGCGAGTCCATAGCTAAGTAANTCCATAGCTGAGTATGTGGCGGAATTGTGGCGATTGAGTATGCATGGCAATTTCAAGGAATTAGAATGGATGTTGCGGGACAAAGTGGTTTGCGGGGTGTGAAACTTCAGCATGCACTCCTAATGAAACAGAAACTACCATACAAGGAGATAGTGGACATGGCACTTGCAGCAGGGGAAATTCACAAAGTAGGATTACGCAGGCAGAGACTGCAGTCACAGGCAGACAACATTTCAGCTAGTAGACCACCATTCAAGGATAGAAAGAAACCCTGTTGGAGGTGCAATGGCGACCATGCCCCTAAGTCATGCCAACACAGTCGCAGAGTGTGCCACTTTTGTTCCAAGATAGGACAGTTAGAGTGAGCATGCATAGGCAAGATGAAACAACAGGGCTCTGTCGAAGAGAAATGGGAAGCCAGGAAAACTAAGGACACCAAGGATGCCAGGAAACAACACCGGTAGAATGGGAAATTACAGCCTGACCAACCACTTAGAATCGGACGACAACAAAGAGGCAGCAGTGTATACACTATACAAGACAATGGGACAGCCAAGGAACAGCAAGCCACAAATTTTCGTNACAACAAAGAGGCAGCAGTGTATACACTATACAAGACAATGGGACAGCCAAGGAACAGCAAGCCACAAATTTTCGTGGATGTGTAGTTAGATGGAAAGAAATACACTATGGAAATTGATACAGGGGTGTATCTGAAAATAATTAGTTATGAAACGTACAAATCGCTGGGACCAGAGANTACACTATGGAAATTGATACAGGGGTGTATCTGAAAATAATTAGTTATGAAACGTACAAATCGCTGGGACCAGAGAAGCCCCCGCTACAAAAGGCCAACCTGGTGTTGCACACTTGGTCGCAAGAAAGATTGAAGGTTAAGGGAACTCTGGAAGTGACTGTAGAAACCAAAACCAACCAAGGTAGACTTCAGCTGTTATCAGCAGAAGGTAGAGGACCCAGTCTGTTGGGCCGGAACTGGTTATACCCCATTGGAATCACAGTGGAAGGTATCTTTGGTATCCAGCAACAGGGAATGGTGAAAGTAATGNTACACTATGGAAATTGATACAGGGGTGTATCTGAAAATAATTAGTTATGAAACGTACAAATCGCTGGGACCAGAGTAGCCCCCGCTACAAAAGGCCAACCTGGTGTTGCACACTTGGTCGCAAGAAAGATTGAAGGTTAAGGGAACTCTGGAAGTGACTGTAGAAACCAAAACCAACCAAGGTAGACTTCAGCTGTTATCAGCAGAAGGTAGAGGACCCAGTCTGTTGGGCCAGAACTGGTTATACCCCATTGGAATCACAGTGGAAGGTATCTTTGGTATCCAGCAACAGGGAATGTTGAAAGTAATGCAGCAATATCCACACATGTTCAACAGCGCAGAGCTGGGACAGTATGTGAGGCTACCAGTGACAGTGGAGTTGGTGTGTGAAGCTAAACCCATTTTTCAGAAGAGCCGAGTGGGGCCTTTTTCATTAAAGGAGGAAGTGAGTGCTGAAATTGACTGATTAGTAGCATGGGGAGTATATGAACGTGTGGAATATTCAGTTTGGGCAACACCAGTGGTGCCTCTTCGGAAAGCAGATAGTTCAGAGCAGATTTGTGGAGACTATAAGTGCACAGTGAATTCTGTATGCAAAACTAATATGTATCCCCTCCCAACAATAAATGAAGCACTTGCAGGAGTGGCAAGTGGAACACTGTTTACCAAGTTAAACCTGCAAGATACGTATTTACAAGTAGCGGTGGATAAAGAAACAGCAGGAGTACTGACAGTCAACACCATGAAGGAACTGTTTAAGGTAAGGTGGTTGCCCTTTGCTTTGGCCTCAGTAGCTGCCCAGAAGTATTCCAACGCCTTATGGAAATGTTGTTGTTAGGAATACCGGGGGTAAGGCTGGATGATATTTTGGTCACAGACAGAGGAGAACAGAAACATTGGGAATGAGTACACAAGGTGCTAAAGTGAATAGACCAAGCGAAACTAAGGTTGAAAAAGGCCAAGTGTATCTTTGTGGTAGAATCTGTTGTTTTTTTGGTTATATGATTGATAGTCAAGGCGTCCACCCAAGGGATGGGAAAGTGGAAGCCATCCAGAAAGTACCATTTCCCACCTGTAAGAGAAACCTGCAGTCATTTTTGGGAATGTTGAATCTCTATAAGCGATTTTTGGAAAAAATGGTAGAGGTTTTAGAACCACTCCATAGATTACTGGACAACGGGAAATCTTAGAAGTGGACCAAAGACCATGATATTTCATTCCAGGAGGCCAAACAAATTTGGCAATCAGACCAGGCACTGACTCATTATAATTTACATAAGCCACTCATTCTGACATGTGATGCATCAGAATATGGGGTGGAGGCAGTGTTAGTCTATGCCATGGATAATTGAAGTGAGGCGCCTGTGGCATTCGCCTCTCGCACCTTACAGAGCTGGTAGAGGAATTGCTCCCAGTTAGACAAGGAGGCATTGGCAGTCGTGTTCGGGGTGACCAATTTTCGGCAGTATGTGACAACCGGGCCCTTTGTCATTGTCACAGATCACAAATCCCTAGTACGCTTGTTGGACCCCACCAAACAAACCCCTGACATTCTGTCTCCATGACTCTTGAGATGGAGTTTGTGGTTGGCAATGTTCAATTATCAGGTAAAGTACAGGGCTGGGAAGCAAATAAGTAATGCTGATGCTCTCAGTCAGCTACCTGTACACTCGAGGCTGGTAAAAATACTGGCAGTGAGGGACGTGTTAATGTTGGTCGATGCTGTGACTCTGGCTCAGTTAACAACCGAAGACAAAGTTCTAGCTCAGGTCAAACATGAAACTATGATAGGTTGACGGGGAGATAATAAGGCATATGAGTTAAGACCATTCTGGGACACACGACAAGAACTCTCGGTGTAGAGAGGTTGTGTCTTATGGGGCAATAGAGTGGTGATTCCATTGGTTTGGAGAAAGGAGCTCTTGGAAGTATTGCATGTGGCTCACAATGGAGTGGTGAAGTCGAAGGCAATAGCTCGGAGCAACATGTGGTGTCCTGGAATGGACCAGGGGATTGAGCAAATGGTGGGACAATGTGAGAGATGTCAGCAGTATCAGCCCAATCCAACAAAGATAACTGACTCTACATGGGCACCAGTGACAGAACCATTGGTAAGGCTGCACATAGATTTTTTTGGACCGTTTCAGGGTCAGGTCTTTCTTATTGTGGTAGATGCCCACTCAAAATGGCCAGAAGTTAAGAAAATACCCTCTATGTCATCAGCAATAGTGATCCAAGAACTACAAGAGAATATTCAGCTACCATAGAATTCCTCAGTACCTGATATCGGATAATGGTACAGCTTTTGTGTCCGAAGAAATAGAAGTGTTTTTTGAAGAATGGCATCCAACTTATACGCACGACACCATTCCATCCGTTGTCCATTGGTCAGGCTGAACGGATGGTGAAAAGTGTTAAAGTTAAGCTCAAGAAAATACAGGAGGGAAATTGGCAGAGGAGATTGGCGAGGATGCTATTAGCCCTGCGAACCGCACCAGTAGGAGAAAGACAGGCTACTCCAGCAGAGCTGCTCATTGGACGACGACTACAGACAGTGCTATACCAGATTAGGCCACCGACTGATATTGAAGGAACACGAGAAATGGCAGAGAGGTCTGAGCGCAGCAAAGTTTGTCAGTTCATACTGGGACAGCATGTACTTCTCCGTAACTAAAGTGTAAAACAGAAATGGCTCCCAGGTCAGATTGAAGCACGACAGGGACCATGGACGTATGAAGTGAGAACACAAGAAGGCCAGTTGTATAGACATGTGGATCAACTATTGCGCAGAGGAACCAGTAGATGTTACAGAATTCAGGGTGGAGACTGAATTTGCGGAAGGGATGCAAGTATGGCAAGGAGGTGAAGGCTGTGCTGTTGAGGATCCTGTAAGAGGCTACCATTCAAAAAAATCCACAGTCTCAACACTAGGGGAGTCAGGAGGACCACAGAAGGAGTCGCATCCCTCGGCACAAAGGGGGGACTGGAGGTCGATGCCAGGACACATCAGGAATCCCTTCCGAGGATTTGAGCAATCACCAGCCGGATCACAGGGACAGCTGGCTTCTCCAGATCAGCACGAATCACAGTCGCAGAAATCGGGAAGGCTGACCCGGCCTCCTCAAAAGCTGCAAGGTTATGTGATGTGACATTTTAAGGGCAGAAATATGTTCTGTATATAGTTGAAGTGGTAAAAATGGAAAGAAGGGGTTGGTATGATTAAGGAAGTCAGACAACAGCGTGAGTTTTACCGGGTTGGGTGTGCCGAGAGTGTGTGTCGATTTAATGAGTGACTAATTAAAAGAATATCTGCTGAGGAGGAGAATGGGCCTTCGGGACTGATCGTGGATGTGAAGTACAACAGGTAGTAGGTAGGAGGGGATATAGCACAATTATCACATTTAAAACAATCCATTTAGTAATATGAAGAATATTTTCTCTTATTAAATGGAGTCTAAACAGTTTCAGCTACCAAACAATTGGTGATTGAAGTGTAGGAAAGTTACTGAAAATAATTAGGTATTCTTGGCACATCCTTGACACTGTGGATCTCGGAATGTTGAATTCCCTAATAATTTCAGAAATGGAATGTCCCATGCGTCGAGCTCCAACTACCATTCCGCGTTCAAAGTGTGTTAATTCCCGTCGTGCGGCCATAATCACGTCAGAAACCTTTTCACATGAATCACTTGAATACAAATGAAAGCCCAACCAGTGCACTGCCCATTTATACATTTTGTACGCGATACTACTGCCATCTGTATATTTTCATATTGCTATCCCATGACTTTTGTCACCTCAGTGTACAGTACACATATTATAAAAAAGTATTAAAAAATAGGAAAATGGTAAAGAGTTTTACAACAAACAGTTTAATGACTTAATGAAAAAAAAACACAATATTAATCATTATTCAACATAGTTTGAACTGAAAGCAAGTGTGATTAAAAGGTTTAATTGTACATTTAAATATAAATTGTGGAAGAAATTTGCTATAAAAGGTAATCACAAATGGGTTGATATACTTAAGAAACTAGTGAATGAATACAATACATAAATAGAACAATAAAAAAAAAACCTAGTAAATTTAATAAAATAAATTTTAAAAATGAAAGATTTAAAGGATAAATTTTTATCCACTGAACCCAAATGCAAAGTTAGTGAAGTTTGAATCAGAAAAATGAAGGAATTTTTAAAAAAATTGGTTTACTAATTGGTTAACTTAGGTGTTTACTGTTAATAAAGTATTGAAGCATAATGTACCAACATATAGCTTAAAGGACTCAAACATTGAAAAAGAAAATATATTTTTATGAATATGAAATTATAAATACTGAGAATCTAGATGTTATACATTTTTGACAAAGTTATAAGGAAGAAGTGAGATAAAGTTTATGTAAAGTGGTTAGGATTCAATAGTTCACAAAATAGTTGGGTGATTAATAATTATGTTTTTTATAAAGAATTTAACAATTTTTATTTACATAAAGTTCTTTGATCACATGTAAAATATAATTTTCTGTAAAACTTTCAACGTTGATTTTACAGTAATTTCTCAAAATCTTTTGTTGTTTTCAAAGGTTTCTTTGATTCTTTGATACAAATTAATAGAATTTGGATGACAATCTTGGATAGAAAAGAAACTTACATTAAGTTTCTTTCTTAAAGTTTTTATTACATAGTCATAGATAATTTAATCATGAAACAGCTTGAAAATCATGAAGTTGGATGTTAACTTTGGGTCTTTTGATTGAGGAATAACGTATGGTTTAATTTGATTAATTATGTCATCTTGTTTATGACTAACTCTTTGAGCAACATCAAACATAATTTTGTTGCTTTTTTCAAGAATTGTAATAGTTATGTGTAATGAAAGGTAAATTTATGTACATAATATAGACTAAGTAAATTTAGTAATTGGTTGTTGGTTGGTGCCATTGGTATATACAAGCAGAGATTTTTATTATACGTATGTCAAATGACAGTTGTAAGACAGCTTCATCCAAGAATGTATTTTGTATGTATGTAAATGTTAGACAGCGAATATATTTTATGTTTTTGTTACCATTGTACTTTTCATTTTACTATAACATGACTTGATGTCAAAAGTGTCAAAATGCAATCACTATTTCGTCCACCACAACTACATATTTTTGATGGTAGCAAGACATCGGACAATTGGTTAAGATGGCGTCAAAAATTCAAAGTATTTCTGGAAGCATCAGGGGCAAGTGAAAAAGCAGATAAAACGAAAGTGGCAATATTACATAACTGTATTAGTGACAAAGATATAGATATGTATAATACTTTTAAATTCTCCTCAGAGGACAACAAAAATAAATTAGTTTTGCAACATTTTGATGACAAAACAATTTACCATAATTGTATACTTTTGAATGTGTTTGCAGAAATAGTGCGCTGAGGAGGAATGAGGTTTATGAACAATATATTTTTTATAATGCAGTTCAGGAAGAAGGTCAACCATTTGATACCTTTATAACGGAATTAAAAGATAAAAGTAAAGTTGTGTGCATTTAAAGCATGGGATAGAATAGTCCTGGGTATTAGAGATGAGTGTGTGCTGGAAAGACTACTTCGTGAAACAGAATTGCCCATTCAATGAGCAGCCGACATTTGCCATGCGTCTAAAGCCAGTAAAGTACAGTCACAAGTTCTACAAGGCAAGTTCGAGGTGAATGCTGTGAAAACTCTTCAAAGAACCAACAATGAACAGAGGGAACCAAAGGTGAATGTTAGTGGAGATAGTATGATCATGTGTAAAAAATGTGGGTGGAATCTGGGGGTGTGCGAATAGTGGATTTTGAAGTTTGAATATTTTCTAATTGGAAAGTAAAATTTTCTAATAACGTGCAAATAGTTTCGAAGTAGTAATAGCCACCAGTAAACTTTCATTTCAGTTATGTAAAATAGAAATAACTATTATTTCACAGATCACACAACAAACTGTTTCTTCAAATGCAGTATATTATTTTTACAAGATGATTTTCTGCTTATTGAACTTAAAAAATATGCTCCAAAATGTAACCATGAATAAATAATGCACTATATATATATGTGTATACTTATATAATGCATATATAGGTTTATATATCCTGTATAAAGTATGAGAATATAAGACAGATGATTTGTGACAAAGTTATGACATGTGCATGCATTATAACCACAATGAAGAAGAGAGATAAATTTTGGTAGTCAGAAAATGAATCAAGGTTTTTTTTTGCGATAAAAATAAATGCTTTATCTGGAAAGGAAACTATTTTCGTGGTGTTGCAGTTTTATTTTCAGCAATCGTCCAGTTTTATTTTCACAGTTGAATTGGTAGTAGATTCTGCAAATGCTGTGATTCGGTGCTTGCTGTTGCAGTGCTATTTGCTGATGTACTGCAAACTGTTTGTACGTGTTCGCAATTTCTTGCTACTGTGGCTTTGAGTCTGTAACAGAATTGGTTTACTGTAAGTTAGTTGTATCATAGCAGATGAAACACTTTGTAAATTCAAATGTTTCATTGTAAATGCTTGCAACCGGCTTGCGTCCAATTTAATTACAATACTGTACTACTAGTGCTGTTAGTTCGTGTTTCAGTCAATTGCCACAGCTATGATGCGACGCCATATTAGTATTGTTCATTTTGTGTCCACCATGTTGCTGTATCATGCCCTCAACAATTTACCATAATTGTATGCTTTTGAATGTGTTTGCCGAAATTAAAACGCTATAATTTCCTTGGAAACACCAAAAAAAATCTGTGTGTTCGTCACACGGGGCCATGTGGTATGTGGATGGAAGCTATACAAATATGTTTTCGTTTTGGTTGGGCACAACCATGGTAACATAACCTTTTCTTTTGCTGCAAACAATAAGAAAGAAGAAATATTTTAACATTTCAGTTAAAATAAAAAGCCGAAATTCTGTTTTCTGTTTTTATTGATTCGTTCTTCTTCTGACCACGCCACATTTCTCCTCCAATCAGCAATGACGAGACGAGAGTCAATCAGGACACTTTTCTTTAATTTTACATGATTGAAAATTTGCAATATTCTACACCCTCTAAAGACAAATTAATAATAATAACAGCAATAACCTCTCTATAATTTCTACATCAGTAAACTCGTGGCATAACCAAACTTACACTGCACTTCACATAAATCATATAATAAATCTCAATTTGAAAATTGTGTTAATTAATTGTCACCATAACCAAATAATCGGAAACCAAAGACAAATATAATATTGGCTTACAATATTATCATTATGACTTGTTTAGTTTATTTTCCTTTTCTTTTCATTTATAATACTCCGCAAAAGTATTTTTTCTCAGCAATTTGCATACTTCTTTTCCTCTCAAGAAAACAGCTTATCTGTTCTTAACCATTCAATTTTACATAACCTTTATAGATCTCCTTGCACAACACATCTTATCCTTATTTTATATAACCTACAAGCAATTAAATTTACATTAATTCAATTAAAATATAGGTTTTTTTTTTCTTTCTGTCTGAAAACACCTTTTTGTTTTCATTATTGTATTTAATTTCTGGATGCTTGTCCCAATTTGTTTATGTTTCATTTGTTACTCAAACACAATTAGCATTACAATTTTGATAACATATCTTTTTGTAGTATTAAATTTAACTATGTACATACCATTATATATACATCAGTCCTTTCTGTATTATATGGATCTTCATATATTTTTAAAAACTTTTCCATATTTGTATAGGTTATGTAGCAAAACCATGTCACATGTCCCCTTTACACTTTTGATTCATCACTTCGGTTTGTGCACATAATAGACAAGTTACAATAACATTTGACAAAGTAGGGTACATATCCCTGAATATACAGGAAATGTATCTATTTAACAATTTTAGTGACACCATAATGTCCACACTAATATGCATTGCTAAAGTTAATTCCCTTTTGAGTGACACTGGTATACATAACACCCATTTTTTATTTGTTCAGTTTCACTTACATTTTGAAACAAATATTAATTTTTTACTATAAATGTTTCTTTAATAATTTCTCTATAGTTATATCCTAATTCCTGTATTACCTTTTGCAATCTAGCATCCTTAGTTTTTTTTTTTTTTTGNAATTTTTTAGGCTGTTTTTTTTCTGACTGAGACAGTTCTTAATAATATGTATAATAAAATTGTTCCTTAAATAAAACCACTACCTTTCTTATATTATTTTTCAAGAAACATATAAACAAAAGTGTACTTATTTTATTATCCTAATTTGCATATTGTCTGTCTTTATTAGTTTCTTTTTACTTCCTACCATTCTCGCCTTGACCCCTTTTTCTTCCTTTTTTCCTCCCTACCTTCCTTATACAGCACTCAAATTTTTTTCCTTTCTCTTCTGACTTAACTTCATCCCTCTTTTTTTTTTCCTTTTACTAAATTTTTTTTCTTTCTTTGTTTGTTTCAACAAAATTTGCCCATTCCATTGTCTTC
>NQII01003065.1:21997-165976 GCA_002778355.1 Clitarchus hookeri
GACTGCTCTTCTCACCTCGCGTGTATATTCAGAGTTTGCCCATACAACCCCCCTTCTCCCCCAAATGACAATGATTTCAATCTTCCTTTACACTCGTTCATGCATTGTATTGGTGCTCTATTGTTTCCTAACTCTTTTTGCACTGCCTTTTCAAAATCAATACTGTCATTTGAATACACAATACCCTGATAATCTAGTGCTACGTAACCCTGTTTGCACATTACATCACTCTGTTGTTAATATTTCCCTGTCTCTTTTTATTTATTTTAACCCCTTAAAGTTGTTCAATATTTGTTTGCTTTAAATTTTGTTGACATTTTTTATGCTTTTGTTTAAAACTGTCCAATTTTTTCCCAAATTATTAACCTATCATTTTGTTCTTTTCTACCCGCTTGCATTTCTTTCTGTATGGCTTCTATTTTTTCTAATAATAACCCAAATGTTTGCTCCATATTAGGCATGCTGACAAAAAATTAACCCAATTTTTTTATAAGTTACGCTTTGAGCTTATCAAATCTTAAACTTTCTTTTTGGTTTTTCACATTATTTTCGCCCCATAGGCCTAAAACACCATTTTCCAATAATAGCCACTTACGAATTTCTTTCTTTCACATGTATAAACCAAAAAAAAATGTTTTCCTTCATTGTTTGTAGTTTACTGAAAGTTGTTCCCACAACGTCCCTCAATGTGGAAAACTGCATACAGCATATGCAGACGTATTTTAGATGTTATATTGATGGCAATCAGCGTCCCTCAGGGCACCGCATCTCCACTATCCTGTATTCTGGAAGTGCAGCAAGCTATCTTTCTCAGTCATGGTTCTTCCCTCTGCCGAAGTTCACAGCTTCTGAAGACCGTAGTTCTCAAAGTTCTTTTTTCAGTCACCCGTTTGGGTCACCAGTTGTAACATTTCAGTAGAAATAGAAGGCCGAAATTATGTTTTCCATTTTCATTCATTCGTTCTTCTTCTCCAACAAATTAGACAAAGATCATTTGTTCGTATTCTCACAACAAAATTAAATAAACTATTTCTTCTTCAATAAATTAGACAATCATTACTATATATTTTCATTATCGATGAAATACAATTTAAAACATATTGTAAAAATTATAGTAATTACATCAAAATTTTATTAATTATTTTATCAATTTTTACCTCTTCATCACTCACACGCGTCTGTTCTCGGCAGTGGTGACTATACAAATTTGTTACAGAAAAAAGTTTGATTCAAACTTCAGCATCATACTTTTTGTTATTTGCTCTCTGATTGGCTATCGTCTGACCATGCCACATTTCTCCTCCAATCAGCAATGATGAGACGAGAGCCAATCAGGACACTTTTCTTTAATTTTGAAAATTTGCAATACTTTATACCCTCTAAAGACAAATTAATAATAATAACAACAATAACCTCTAAATAATATCTACTACAGCTACTAATTTTACTGTAACAAACTTCTTTCTATCTAATTCTTTCTTAATTACATCAACAACTTTTCCTGAAATAGCATTCAGTAAAACATTGATAGTTTGAAATGCTTGGGGTTAAAATATTTGACTTTGATTTACGTAATTTTAAATTATCCAATTGAATTTTTTAACATTATGTTATTTGTCTGCGATGTCTTTTTTTCCTTTGAAAACAGTGTTAACATTGCACAATTATAAGAATATTAGTATTTGCACTATTTATCTTTACCCATGTGCCACTTGAATATGTTCTCAAAAATAAGGCCTCCTAAACGGCACTAGTGATATGCAGGTCACACGGAACTTGAGTCGTTTATGCACGCTGATGTATTGGGGTGGTTGCCGGCAGCAAGGTAAGTACTGGCACGCACTTTCGCAATATTTTTTTTTGTGGAATGTAAAACTCTTTGAATAAAATGGAGCACACAAAAAACAGCTGGTGCAGTTGTGGTTAATGGTACTTTATACCAAGATGTGTTTTGCATGTCCGAGGTCAAGATGCACAAAGCGATAAGGGTGGTATGAATCACATGCCATGCTGCCTCTACGCACAAGCCACTGAACTCGTACGCAGTATTTCTGTCAGCAACTTGCCTCTGTGACACTTTCAGCGGCAACTCTGATTTTATGGTGTAAAAACTGTATACTGTATAGTCCTGTACGACTTTAAAAACACCTTTTTTTTTTTACCATTTCTATTTTCAAGAAATTGATAATAGAAACTAATCTTTGGACGTGAAAAGTTTCACAATTGCTGTTCATAAGCAGGCAACAAAAAATCAGTTTTAAAGTAAAATTAATTTCACTTTAAACTCAGCACACCATTAACTGTCTTGTAAGCAGCAGCTTCAAGTGTTTGCAGGAAAGTAAAAAAAAATTATTGGTAAATTACAGTGACAGGGGTACTGGAAAAAGAAAACGATAATGAAAAATATGTACAGGTCTGAACAAAAATAAATGGTGATAGATGGGCATTTTCGTGGTTCCAAAACTACAGTAACAAATTTCAGCTGTGAGTTTGCTCTGTCTTCCAAACAGATACATGAATAATTCCCACGCCAGACTTTTCTCCACCTCGTTTTCTTTCCTTTTACCACACCGCTGTCAAAGCATTTCCCTCTCCCCTGTTATAAATGACTGCCACTACATGCGATGTGCACAGTTCCATTATTTGACGCCCACGTAGAAAAGGTTATCTCTATCTATTTCATTTTTTAATTCATCCTTTTCTTTAATGTATTTACTTTTCATACTTTCCCCCACAATATTATAATTTTTATTTTACATATGTCTGTGGGAAGAGACGTCTGTGGATGGCACAAATGAACTGTACACTCAGCACTGTCATAATCTCACACGTCTAATGTAAGGATCTTCCCGTTGGCAACACTTTCCTCTAAAACAAAACTCCACGTTAAAAATCACATATAGTTGATTTGTGTAAGTTATGCTGTGTAGAAGAGGACATACACAGGTGTATTTTTTCTCTCGATTGAACATGCTGGGTGGCTTGCTATCTCTTAAGAAATAGCTGTTTTGACTTTGGATGGCACTGGTCTGGAGCCAATGTATACTTTGCACAAGTAATGTGTACATTCCAAAACCCAATTGGTCAATCCTTGCCTTTTACAGTGAGTTTATTACAGTTGTATTTCAAACACTGTTTACAAGCGCAATTATTTCTTCTGCGACAATGTAGTTCGTACACGATAATTTTGTTTGCATGTACTTGACTTATGTGTTCGTTGATTTTATGCTTTACCAAATCCTTTAACATACACAGAAGCACATAGTCTGGACTTAAATTATAAATGTAACAGCGTTCAAAATTGTCGTAACAGAGCCAGTTAACACCTCCGTCGCAAAATTGAATTTGCAAAATACAGTGAGCATCTTGAAAACTAACACGCCTGTACCCAATGTTTCCATGACTGTACTTTGCTACGTTGTTGGCCTTGAATAGTGGAAAAGTGAAAACACTGCAACGTCAAAATCCATATCTTCAAAATTGCTGTAGTCAAACTCTGAACTTTAGGGGCTTGGAGAGAATATGTAGAAGTTCTTGCTCATGGATGTTTCTGAGTTTGTCATTGCACTGCACTGCTGGCTCCACAACGGCCTGATAAGATGCTGCGAATGAGCAATAGGAGATTGTTGTTGTTTTCTTTTGCTGTGCGTTCAGTATTTTTTCAGTCACTTGCCGTTGTGATGTAATGGTATTTTTTTTAAATTTAATTTTGCTTACCAAAGGTTGGTGCTGTAAGGTTCCATGCTGGCACACAGTTTTTTTTCCTCTTGCAGTACTGGGATGAGTGGCTAGTGTGAAGTTTGTGAAGGACAGCTTAACAGAGTCATTGAGCGCTTAGTGTGCAATAAGTCCACACAAAATCTTTCCTCCCACCTAATGTTTGGTGCCAGGTGCCATCACAATCCTCCTCTATCACTAATTGATTGATACTCTCCGCATTGAAAATCTAATATAATTTCCCCTCCTCCCGATTCCTCCTCAAGCAAGGAAAAACTTTGAGCGGATGACACATGCACCAGAAACTTGCTGCCTTCACAGGTATGCAACCACTCTAATTTGAGAAGCAGATTGACCATCTGCTCCTCAAAACTTTTCTACCACAGCTGAAAATTTATGTCATCCTGGCAAAACTCGAAGTGTGTTATGGGCAAATGATCAGCCACCACGATATCATTCTCAATCCTGTGCATACTTGTAACTGTCAGAACATTACCATGAATAAATTTGAGTGCCACCCCTGCATCCAACGTCTTATAAAGTCACGGGTGGAGGGGAACCGATTAATCAGTCGAGAAAATCCTAGTGAATGTGAGAAATAATCAGCTAGAGCCTAAATTTGCCTACTGAATGATCAATAAAATTTTGAGTTAAGCTGTGGCGTGTAATTGTAGGGNNNAAAAATATCAGGGGATATGAGCTGGGGGGGCGGTAAGTGTTTGGTCAATTAATATACCAATAAAATATTGGGGTCGAACTATGGCAAGTAGTAGGTAGGGGTGGTGGAGGAATGCCAATAAAATTGGTAATGGCAATGGAGGGGAGTGAATGAATCAAGCGAATTTGAGTAATAGATGGGGAGGGATGAGGAGGTTTGCCAACTAATCAGCCAATAAAATTTTTTTTTGGGGGGGATGGGGGAGAAATGGTTAGGTGTGACATAAAACCAATAAAATTTTGGGAGAGGTGGTGATGGGGGTCAATCATCTGTTGATCATCATGCCAGGAGGATGTATGCTTTGCGATATTTGTTTTGCACCCAAATTTTGCTGCATGTAAGTCTTTAATATTTTTAAGTTTTTGGTATATTTGAAATATTTTGGGGTTGTGGTTAAGGGCAACCACATCCAAGATGGCCACCGCTGACGTCACAACATGGCAGTCAGGCAGCTGCGGTTCCAGTACCCAGTGCCAAACACTCTTTTTTTCATTCTAATACTAAATACTATTTTAATTTAATACTACCCGTTGAATATAAAGTTAAGCAAGAAAACTGGCATACATAGTAAAATTATTTCAGCTAGGTGGCAGAAAACTTGGAAAACCTTCAAGTCGTTGCAGCTAACGAAATCTTTTTTACTTTTCGGTCAACCATGAGATTATTTAGTATTCCTGCGCATGCTATGAAGAAAAGTAGGTTGCAAGTTCTTTCAGAACTTCTTGTTTTTTGGCTGGGGAAACTGTGTATTTGCAAATTCTGAAACGGCTTCTAAAATTATCAATTCCTCCAAATAGGACAGAACAATTATCACATTTATAAAGCTTGCAGTATGGACTTCCACATTCATCTTTCTCATAATTAATTTTTATTGATGTGACAGAAGGCAAACTCTTTGCTGCATTAACAACATTGATGCCTTGACAGTGATGTTAGTCCCAAAGCAGGCGCAGATGAAATGATTACCATTCACAGTTGATGTTGATGTAACCATATTTGTCACCCATAGTAGCACATAATAATGCATTCATTTTATTTTCAAGCACACGAGTATGAAAGAGAGATATTTACTTTAAGACTTAACTATTAACTACAGTTAGAGCTGCAATGTTTTAATTACTGTGCCACCTTAATGAACAGTTTATGTTTTCCCGATTATTACATGTCTTCAGTTTAGTTATTATTGTTATTATTATTACTATTAATATTTTTAAGGGGATGCTAAAAACTTAGTTATTTTATTTTTAAAATGGACAGTTATTTATTGTTTTGTAAGTACATAAATAATTATGTCACTAATGTTAATTTTGTTCTTATTGGGGAATGTGATTTTTATTTAGTGGGTGATGGGATTTAAATTTTTTTTTGTTTCCATGGAAATGTAAGATTCTCAAACCGTGCATGACAATGTCGAACATTATTTTTCAACTATTTATGTTGTTACAAAAAATTTTTTGCATTCCAATGGGCACTGAATATTTGAAGAAGGTTTGTGGGGTGGTCCTCTTGTGCAATGCAGAGTCTAAAAACCCAATGTGGTTGCCCCTGGTAGGTTTTTAATATATAGGGAGTTTTGTAGAGTCCCGAGTTTTTTAATCTGGCTTAAGGAGAAATGAAGATACACAGCCACTACATTGTAGTGAAGAGATAATTAAATTATGTCTGCATAAATAGATTCTGTAATTATGAGTGCCATGGCCTACATGTAAGTGTTAATTGCAAGGGACTTTAGAGACATTCTGAGGCTCATAAGTCTTGCGAGCAAAAACATTCTGGAACAGCAAGAAAGGAAGAAAAATCTATGAGATAGATTTATATTTTCCTGAACCAGCAAAATGTGCAACGTAAGTTGTACACCTACTGTACATCTGTGGCACAAGACATCTGCTGAATCCAAGCCTTTGTCACATGAGCAGAGAAAAATCTGGGTTTTCTGTTTTCAATCTAATGAAGTCATTAATTGTATATGAGATCAACTCATTTTTTTAGCCCATGAATACTCTGAATAAATATTTTCAGCAAAAGTCCCTCCAGTTTCTGCCCATGAGCTACACTAAAGCCTTAACGGCCTTGCCTACTAAGCCAGCCGCGAACTTCAAATGGGGAATCAATGTTAAATGAAAATCCTTATTGTGTCAATTTTAAAGATTCTATTTCAAACAAAAAACATTTTGACACGACTTTCTCGGAAAATATTGCTATGTAAAATTATTTTTGAAAAAAATTATTTATTCGTCTTTTTTTTTTGTTACATGTAAATTTCAATATTACATTTTAGTAAGAAATATATTAAACAAAACGATTGGCAAGATGTCTTAACATAGCAACATCCCTTAAGAAATTTTATGTAGAATACTTTTTATTTGATATAGTTATCTTTAAAATTGACGCAATGTAAAGGAATTTTGTTTAACATTGATTCCCCATTTGAAGTTCGCTGCTGCCAACTTGGTAGGCAGAGCCATTAGCATACATTTTGAGCCTTTTTTTGGTTTCTGACTAGTAAAGTTTTAAATTACATTTTTTTTCATTTAAAGTGAAAGTGTTGTTTGCCCAGTTTGTTTTAAAAGCAGCTAGCACAAATTCTGTCAGGTATTTTACTTTGTTTTTTCTCTGGTGGTTTCAAAATGTTATTCCATTTTATTATCTTTCCTTCAGCAAATCCTGTAGTGAACTTCTCTGCTGATTTCCTTTATATAGTAAATTCACGGATACTTCTAACTTTTCTGAAACCCTGCCAAAGTTATACTTCCTTGATATTCCTGCACCTCATACAAACAAAGCTTAACTGAGTCTATAAAATGACACCAGAGGGACTATGCACCGCATATGTGTGCACTTAATGTAATAATATTTTACATACGAACTATTTGTTACTAGACATTACCAACATGCCTATTTTCTACTTGTGTTTATTCACATTATTTATAAGAAATAGTATAATGTATATATAAAATCTAAGTACAAGTTAAATTTTACCAAAAATAAGGTACTTTTGTATATTAACACAAGTATAATGCGTTTATGATACAGAGTATATTTAGGAAATAACCACACACGTCATATGTGGGGTGATTTTTTAAAGGTTTGATTTAAAAAGTGGTAAAAGACCACGAACAGACTATAATAGTGCAGTCCAGTCTATTTATACACTGTTAGACAATCAAAATAGCACACACAGAAGGATGCATCAGTTGGTACTTAAACTTTAAAGAGGTAGTGAAGTGAAGCAAAGAGATCTGGGTGGCTCTTAATATCGAGGTCTTGTGAGCAGATAGTGTTACAGATGAGTAATACACATGATCATATAAACAGAGCTACAGGATAATTACATATGGATCTGTGGTATGCCATCTGGTTATCTTCAATAGTTTGTCACACCCCCTCCCACTGCGATACACATTGAAGCATGATCTGGCATGGAGTCCAGCAGACACCAGATGTTGTCCTGAGCAGAAGGGTCCACAGTTGTGGGACTGTGTGTTCCGAATCCCAGATACTGTGGCATGGCAGCAGCTGAGTGCTGAGATCGCAGATTCATCTCTGCAAGGCATTGTGTAAACAGTTTATGACCAGTATCATGGACTGGGCCACCGTGGGATCCCTCTGCACCTGGCGCACAATCCATTGATCCTCTTGACTGGTAATTGGCCTTGTCTATCCTTAGCTGGTCCTCCATGTGTGGGTGCCTTTGCATATCCCCAACAGCATTGCACAGTATGGTCAAACAGCCCACATTGTGGGATATATGGTGGTACAACCAACGTGAATTTTTCAGACCAATTATGAGTCCTCTTGAAGTTCATTAGATGCGTAAAGCAATGTTTTTGGCATATTTCTGGCATTCTTCTTCACTCTATACATTTGCTTGGTATCGTCTGGTGTTTCTTGCATTGATGTTGCTTTGACTATACACCAGTGTCTACGACTGCTGATTGGTGCTTGCAGCACCACTGCCGGATGTGCAGTCAAATGCAAACTCGGCAACATTGGATCATCTGCATACCAGCCCATACCCTAGCTATTTACATTGTTTCATAGTTGTTGCAGGATTTATTCGTAGTGAGCTACTGTATTTTGGTGTGTATAGCTGCACCAAAAGTTTTTGATGAAAAATGAGGTATAATTAATATTTGAAGTTTAGGCCACACTGAATTTTTGTATTCCTGTAAATATTGCCGGGCTTCATCATGATAGTGTGGATGCCATCCGGCGTGGCAACAGCAAACTACGGCAACGTCAAACTAATTAGTTTGCTGTTGGGTGTGTCATTGCTGTGCCATCTGGCCTCCGCGTGTAGCCTGCCAACCCGGCCGGCTGTTGCCGCTGCCAGGCAGGCAATGGTGCATGTATGCATATGTCATCGCACACACACAGCTGCTGCTGGCTTTCTCATTAGGCCAGAGAGAGAGACAGGGTGAGAGATTAGTGAGAGGGGGAAGGGAGCATTTTAAAAATACCAGTAGACCACCCAGTGGTTATAGCGCTTTCCCTCCTTCACATTTCTCCACCAACCACCGCCAAGCAGCTATGTGGAGCAATGACGAGTTGAAAGAGGGGAAAGATACCTGTTGGGGGTGGGGTGGGATCAGAAGGGAGTGATGATGAACCCGGTAGGGAGGTGGGGGGAGGTGGAAGGGAGGGATGCCGAGCGAGAGGCAGAAAGAAAAGAAAGGGAGCAAGCAAGCTGGGCTTGCGCTGGGTGGCTGATGAGGAAGAGCGAGGGGGAAAGGTGTAAAAGAGGGACAATGTACTGTATGTTTACAAATTTCTAAACATGTTTTGGGGGGAAAATTTTTTTTTATTCCAATATCTTGTAAATATGCCGCACTTCGCTTTTTGTAGTTTTTTTTTTTGTGTAAAATGTGCATCCTATACACACCGAAATACGGTATTTTCATTATCTGTCAGTGTACTTGTGATGCATGTTTTCTATCAGTGTGTTACTTGCTAAGTGTTGAGCAGATTAACAAAGCTGCAAAAGGTGATTTCTGTTCAAACAAATGTAAAATTGGTTCTGAGTGTGTTCATGAACACACTCAGAACCAATTTTAAGCCAACACTTATTTCATAAGGGGCATTTCATGTAGGGTTGCATATGAAATATGTGTGTAATTTAATTTAATTTACGATGCCCATTCCTGTTCTACTATGTTTGATATTACATACCTGTCTTTGTACATACATTTCACATATTCCATTAGCAAAAATATCTACTACTCTGTGTACAAATTGTGTACCTGATAGTTGCAGGTAACTACATATTGTCCATTGAGTTATAAATACTGAAATTCAAAAGTAGTCCCCAGATAATGATTTACAAAAAGAATCTACTTTGTAACTATAATTGCAGACATTAGGCAACATTTGTGTGTAGGGTTTTGGCCCTTAGCCATTTAAAGATTATACATGCCTGTTTTAGACAAAAAAACACAACTGCCCGCTACCTCAATATATTTTGGCATTAACACCATATTTTTTTCTGCATTGTGTGTTTAATTCTGTGATTTCAGACTGGATTGATGCAGTATACAGTAGATCCTTTCTAAAACCACCCCTCACTGTTTCCAGAAATAATGTTGTTATGGAAAGAAGGTCATTATAAATATTTTGGGAAATATTGGACCAATTTTGATCCACCCCCAAATCTTGTACGTCTAAATTTGCAACTTGTTGCATGCAGTCCATGTTAAATTGTCTCTAGAACAAAAATGACATTTTCTTTGATTAAATATAAATTTATTTTCATAGGCAGACATCTTCTGAAAAAAATTATACCTGAAAGGTGTATACTTAGCCTCCCCATGTCTCCCAAGTAGTTAAAACTTCTTGCGGCGCAAGGTTTTACCAATCATCATGTTCAGTTGCCTGGCATAAAATCAACATGATTTTCAGATGGAATATTAATTGAATCCAATAGTCAGGCGTCTTCTGAATAAAGCAATACTCCAGACATGTGTACTTGACCTTCCCTTGTTGTCATAAAAATGTTTACATATCGTGCAACGACCGAGTGCAAAGTTCATTTGTTAATTTACAGTGTGTTACGAACTAGCTTTTATGCCATTCGTACGTGAAAGTTGCTGGGGGCGTAGCTCAATAATGAATCATGATTAGGTAGAGCACAACAGTATAAGATGAGGTTTATTAACATTAGGATTATACAATTACTATTTATGCTACTAGTGATCGGGGGGAGCTTTAAATTGAATACCAAGATGATTATTCATTACATTTACCCCACTCCATTTTATTATAATCTAACTGGAAAGTCATTACCTTGTTAATGTTGCCGGAGGCTGATACTACAAGATGGTTAACGACGGCCGGACACACCCATCTTCCGTGGTCTTCTCTCTGCTCGGGTCGACGACAAAATACGCTGTTCCGGGTGTTACGCCGGCCTATATCGGGCGCGTTGTTTTTGCGGCCCGTTTACTGGCCAGTGGAGGGAATTTCTGCAACTGTCTTCTTTCTGCTCGGTGGTGTTGCAATCATGCTCGTTTCCTGGTTTAATGTTTTAAGGTGTGATCAGGCAGGCCGTTCAGCTAAGGCCTGATCATACAATAACAAGTGGCTACTGGCAGGAAAATCTGAGGATTTGTTATTGAAATACATACACTCAAACCTTTATTTTACAGACGCTCATGTTTTCCTGAAATTTGTCTGTTTGATCGAGTTGTTCACACAAACCTACAGAGCTAAATTTCAACCCATGTGCTGCCCCTCTACTCCCACATGAAAAGTACTTTCAAACAGCACATTTTGCTGACAGAGTGAGTGCAAAAAGTTATGATTACAGGTCGCTAACAAATAATTTATGTATTTTTAATAATTAACTATAAATTTTATAATTAGAGTGATGTATCCTGTGCAAAACAATATCCTAGTTGTGCAGAAATTACCACTGTCTCAATAGCAAAAAGGAAAAACTGGACTGTGGCATTGACCATAGGCTAATTGCTGTATGCAATTAGGCCGGCCTTTACCACAATAAAATAAGATATTTTACATTTTTATTTTTGATGAAATATATATAAGTTCATTTGATAAGGCAGTGAATTCTGCACATGTTACACCATTTGAACAAAAATTACCACTGTGTGAGTTAAAATAAAGGATAAACTGGACCGCGGTGTCGCAGCATAGGCTAACATGTAACACATGAAAAAATTAAAATTTGTGTGAAATAGCATAATTGGGTTTTCAATAAATAGAAATCAAAACAATAATACAAGCAAATGCATATCATAGTCTGTGAATGAATTCAAAAAGTCTGTTAATAATTGAGCATTATAGTGATGCAACGAATGTCGATTTTTCCACATTCGCGAATGCGAATGCGAATATTCACCTCCGACATTCGCAAATGCGAATGCGAATATTCACCTCCGACATTCGCAAATGCGAATGCGAATGTTGGTTTTTCAAATATAGCGCCAAAAGCGTGCGCCTACAAACTCCCAAGTTCTATGGAAAATAGAACAGAAACTTATATATACAGGAGCCACGGAGGACAGTTAAGTCAGTTACGCGACAGTTAAGAGAGTTACGCGAGAGTGAAGGACAGTTAGGTCAGTTACGCGAGAGTTACGAGATGTTTACGACGGAGCAGCAGCGACAAGACATTTACGACGGAGTTACGATGGAGTCGGGAGTTACGCCGGAGTCACGAGAGAGTCAGATACGAGGAACGACGAGCGACGAGGAGAGAACTGCACGTCCAGGGATCGAGCCCAGGACTTCGCGGGAGAGACACCGAGACAGCACGACAACACCAGCCACCAGCATCGAGGTAATTTCAGCAACCCGCCGAAACCTCCCCCCGACGCAAACATTCGCCGAGACGTGTGTAGGGCGCGGGATAGCTAGATTCCACCGTCCGAGGAGATATAAAAGGGGCTAGGTCTCATAGATGTACAGGTCACTGTAACTTTGGACAATAAAAGTTAAGCGTGAATAAACCGAACCCAGTTACGTCTTTGTGCCACCCCTCTTACAGCAGCCCAAGGTGCCGTTAGCCAACACCGTAACAAATTACTACGTACCCTGCTATCCACCATCCTGTATAGTACAGGTGGGAGCAGCGTCGAGTCAACATACTTAAGTTTTGTTTTTAACTTGTAAAGACTCTATTGTTGTAATTGTACAGTGATAAGTGATATTTCAAAATGAAGCGGTCGTGTGTTAGCGAAGTTTGGACTTATTTTACAATATGTGATGCTGAAAATGTGAAATGCAAAATATGTAATAAACAATACTCGCGCAAAGGAAGAACAACAAGTGCTATGAGAAATCACCTGGAAGCTTTGCATAAAAACGAGTATAATGCTTTAAAGAATAGGGAAAATGAAAAGCGAAATGCTTCTACAACAAGTGTTGTGGCCTCCACTTCGCGACAATGTACGAAAACCGACCTGAAACAAATGTCTTTGACTGATTGCGTCGAAAAAACAAAAAAGTGGGATAACAACAATGCCAAGTCTTTGGAAATTGATAATTTAATAAGCGAAATGATTGCTTTAGAGGACTTACCCTTTAGTTTTGTCGAAAGCGTTGGATTTGTCAGACTATTGAACCATCTTTGTCCGTCGTATAATATAAAAAGCCGACAACATTTTTCTTCGTTTATATGTGAGAATTTCTACGGCAAAGTCAAAGATAAAATTTTGGGATTAATTAAGTCATTTGAAAAATTGGCGTTTACAACTGATATTTGGTCTGATTCTTGTTCAGGAATATCTTTGCTGAGTCTTACATGTCATGGTATAACAAAAAACTTTGAGAGAAAAATGATTGTGTTAAACGCAGAGGTATTTAACGATGGCCGACATACTGGTGAAAATATAGCTATAAAACTTGAAACCATGTTGTCGCATTGGGAAATACCTAAAGAAAAAGTGCAATGCATTGTTAGAGATGGTGGCACAAACATGAAAAAAGGTATTTCCTTGTTATTAATTAGAGACATTGATTGTTCGTCACACCAAATTCAGCTGGTTGTCAAGGAGGGGCTTAAGGCACAAGATTCCGTTATAACAGTGATTGCAAAATGTAAAAAGATGGCAACACATTTTCATCACTCAAATGTAGCTCAAGATGAACTGGCTGCTCTACAAGAAAGACTCGATCAGCCAAAGCTGAAAATCATACAAGAGTGTGCTACAAGATGGAATAGCAGCTTGTATATGTTAGAGCGTATTTTGAAAAACAAAGATTCGTTATGTCTTTATGCTTCCCAGAATAACAAGATTTCACAACTAACTTCCGAAGAGTGGATTATTGTGGAAAAAATAATAACTTTACTCAGACCTTTTGAAGAAATTACAAAAGAACTAAGTGCAGCCAATATTTCTGTATCCTCAGTAATTCCATTATTGTCCACTTTGGAAAAAATTATTGGTGAATTTGATGTGACCGACGAATGCGTTGGGAATACGATTTTAGTTCTTAAACGAGAACTATGTCGCAGATTTTCCCATTTGGAAAATGACGTATTGTTTGCTACGGCAACTTTTATTGACCCGAGATACAAATTAAAATTTTTCAAAAATTCTTCAACCAGAGATCAAGTTGTGAAAAATATTTTAGAGTCAATTGGAAACGATGAATCAAGCCTATCGTCTTGTTCAAATCCTAAGCGTGCCAGAATGACTACTCATCGGATTGAAACATCTGGTTCCAGTGCCAGTCTGACAGAGAAATCTATATCTTTAAGAGACACCATGAAATTGCTGATGGATTCCAGCGAAAGTGAAGAAGAAGAAAATGAATGTACGAACCCTATAGAAGTTTTGATAAAAAAAACCATCAATGAATATTTATTAGATAAACGTGTGGAAAATGATGTAGATCCACTTACATGGTGGGCGGTAAATAATAAGAAGTATGGTATTATTTCTCCCATAGCCAGGCAATATTTAGTAACACCACCCACTAGTGTGCCTAGCGAAAGGGTCTTTAGTGGGGCTGGTCTTCTTTACACACCCCACCGAAATAGGCTGCAAGGAGAAAAGGCATCAAAACTTCTATTTCTGAAGTTTAATATTCCTCTACTCTTATTTAATTAATAAGTGTTTCACTTAATTGTGCTTAGATATAAACAATTTTTCATAGTTTTATTTTTCGATTTCAAGAAGTAATGTTTAATGGATATCTTAAAAATTACATAATTAGTGAGTTAGTATTAGTACCAAAGTTAAAATTAACAAAATGTTAAGAACATATTTGTTTTAATTGAAAAGAAGATTATTATATTGTTTGTTTTTCTTCACAATATATTTTTAACTTTATTCATAAGAAGTCGATTTGATTTACAATTAAACATGATTACTAGTTCATTAAAAGATCTCACATATTTGAATAAGATACCCTTTAGGTTGCATAAATGCATATTGTTAAGTGTTTTTACAAAAGATCTCATTTAAAGTTGATTTGTATAATTAAAAAGGTTGGGTTATATCTTATTCCATTGTTTTGTGTTAAAGCAGTTCAATGGTATTTGATCATACAGTTGTGTTATAATATAGTTTAGAAGTTTTAAGAAATTACCTGCCTTAATTTGATTTTGCTTAGGTAAATAAGAATAAAAGAATATCAAGAGTGTGTTTCTGTTATGTAATCTAGTGAATAACTACAAGGCTGTTTCCCAAATATCATTAAAATACACTCTTATACATAAAAAATATGCTAATAAATAAAAAATATGCTAATAAATAAAAATGTCTTAATCATAGCAGTTGCATTATTATTTAATAAACATTTTCATTTTTCATTGCCAAATACATTTGCAAAATATTGGCATCATTTTTGCGAATGCGAATGTGAATGTTCAAAAACATGCGAATATTCGCGAATGTAAATGTGAATATTCGTTGCATCACTAGAGCATTATAGAGAAGGTGGGAAACATACATANCACGTGCGAATATTCGCGAATGTAAATGTGAATATTCGTTGCATCACTAGAGCATTATAGAGAAGGTGGGAAACATACATAACAAGTTACGGTAACAAGATGGTTTTAATGGGTGGGGGCAGAAAAGAAAAAGGTGTGTAGAAGTGGGCTCCTTATAATAATTTTTTCCACATATGACACGCATTAGTGTTGTGTTGATATTGGCTGACACTGTTGCCGCCATTGGGGCTTGGAATGTACCATTCTGTGCATGCATTTCTCAACAGACAAGTACAGCACCCACAAAGGAACTGCAGCAACAGAGGATACACAGTGCATGCCATTAAAGAGCTGGCAGCCAGTGGATCAACAAAATTGCTCACACACAACCCTCTGACAGCAGTAAATTTTAATGAATTTTCACTTTCGTTTTGCCCTACCATATGACGTAGTGCAAATTGGTAGAGAGAGACGCTATAGCCCCTATTTTATTAAATGTTGCAGGTTTTTCAACTGTCTTTTAATAGTTTTTCATCACAATTTTTTATTATTCCTACGTTTTGCCAAAATAAAATATACACGTCACTTCAAAATTTGTTGACATGCAAATTATTTTTTCCTTATTCTACCAGTACTGATACACAGTACTATGTTTTATGTTGTTAAACGAAGTGTTCCATCATTTATGTTGTTCACCATAACAGTGATTATGTGGTACTTTTTTATTTATTGAGTACACACAGCAGATTTGTGTAGTGAATGTAAACATTAAATGAAATCATGTAGCAATGTTTATATTGACATGAGGTGAAAGGATATGCAAACTGAATAAAGAAAAAATTACAAAGAGGGCTATAAAAATGCTCACTTTACAGTAAATTGTCTACATATAGTGCAACAAGTTGGCTCTCTTTTCACTTATTTTAACGAAATCGCTAGTCCTTATAAAAGGTTTGGGTCAACATCAATGAATTCAGCAATTCAAGCCACAAACATTACCAAATCGGAGTCTAAAAAATTGAGCTTAATTAGTCGTCAACAAACAGTAATCAAAAACTAAGAGAAATCCAAGTTCTAACAAAACAAGCTAATTGAGAAAGTAAGCAAGAGCACTATGACAGGACAAACACATGACAGTAGCACAAGGAAACATTCTGCTGCTAGAGGGGTAGAGGGTGGGCAGATTAAACAGGTATTGCTATCATTGATGGCCTATGGGGATGGTATCTGTTTTTAGATATGCGCTATGTCCAATACAAGAGAAATGCAACATGCAGCGATCAATAAAAGTGCAACAAATTTATTCTTCAACCAATCTCCGTCAAATTTTTTACTTGTTTGTACAATGTTACTCAATAATGTGTTATTTAAAGATGGTAGCTCCAAATATAGTCAATATAGAATGGTTCTACTGTAACGTTAAGTAATATTATTTCCATCAATCATAGTACATAAGTTTTAACAGACATGTGTGGGTGAATATAGTTTTCAACATTATGCTTTGAACAAATGCAGTTTGTAAGTTAACGTGTTTCTTTGTTTCACAGATTCCCACTGGTGGGGAAGTGCAGCCCACCGAAACCACAAGGTCCCCTGGTGCTGAAAACAGGGACTGGAATTACAGTCTCATTCAAAAATGTCTTCCATGATGCCCAAACTTTCAACATGGCTGTAGATAATCCAGTATTTGTTCTGAAGAATACATCAGAAACTGTAAAATCCAAAAAGGTAAAAATTGCTATCTCATTATGGAATACATATGTTTCATGTTACATGGTTATAACTGATGGATTATGTTTTTTGATGAATATTGATAAACAGGTTGAAGGCTGCCTTTTTTTAAATTTGCAGAGTTATTTAAGAGCATGAGAGTGATAANGAGCACGAGTTATTTAAGAGCATGAGAGTGATCAATTGGGTTGTGTTGCTGGTTGAATGGCCACCAGCACAAAATTTCCTTTGCAATGCTTATCTTGAGGTGAAATCACGCCCTTGAAAGATGCAGAAGCAGAGCTGTGGTCCACTTCGACACCACTGACAGAAAACGGAATTGTCTAGGCCACTCCATAAGCCTTTAATTATTGATGGTAAAGACAATTTACAGACTTATATAGGTGCAGTGCTGGCAAGGGGGCCCCAGAATCTCAATGTAGCTGCAGAGAAGCAGCTAGGATGCAAATTGGTAACATATACACAAATAGTCTCTAAGCACACACTTTTATTGCAGCATGATTCTTACACGTACACAGCATAATAATTCGGGTCCAGCACTGACGCCTGCCTACGAGGAAATGATAAATGGCACATGGCCAACAAATCAAATTAATGGAAAGGTAAGCTCTCTGTACAAAATAGTCTGCGGGAGAGGGAGGGAAGTTCTACAAGCACAAAAATTGCAGAAAAGCTCCTATTAGTGAATTATTGTATACTATTGATGATTAGTACAAAAACGTTTAAGTGCCCAGAGAGGGCTGATGCAGTATTCCTATTCCTTACACCCAAATCCAGGCTATGGGATGTGGCACATGTTCCATCCAACTTAGGTGGAGAACACACTAAGTTGAAAAAAAAACATGAAAATAATCAAATGAAAAAAAAAAAAAAAAACAACACATATATAACTGTGATAATCATCACACGCTATTTCCTACACACAAAAAACTCTAGAAAAACATTTCAAATAAAATTGCAAATGGTAACACATTACTCTGTAAACGGAATGAAAAATTAAGTACATTAGAGCACCCCTTAACATGATATTCCCTCGAACGGAACTCTTATCCAAAACTAATTTTCCAAAAAAATTTCAAACATCGCAAAGTTGTGCCATAACTTTCCCGCGCTCGCAAGAGGTCTTTCGTTGCTCACACCAGACTGTACATGCCTGCTAGCTGGTAAACAAGCTGCATGATGAAGAGACAGCCGACCCAAGTGGCACAGATACAGCTACGCTGCATAATGACACAAGTGACAGTGACTAATGGCAATGTGCGACACATGCCGTTGGTTTTAGTAATGTGACTCAGAATTTAGTGTTCTAACGTTTTAGTTTAAATGTACCATATTTTGGCGTGTATAGACAGCACCAGAAGTTTTTGTTGAAAAATTAGGGATAATTAATATTTCAAGTGTAGACCGCACTGAATTTTTGTATTCCCGTAAATANTTTAATATTGCCGGGCCCCATCGTGCTAGTGCGGCAACAGCAAACTATGGCAACGTCAAGCTAATAAATTTGCCATTGAATGTTATCGTTGCCACACCACCTGGCCTCCGCCTGCTGAAAAGTAGCAACAGCGCAGTATTCTGCGTAAATAAAACTTTTGTATTTATGTCAAAATGCCTTAACACTGGATTTAAATTGCGGANGTATTCTGCGTAAATAAAACTTTTGTATTTATGTCAAAATGCCTTAACACTGGATTTAAATTGCGGAACATGTGTGCTGTGCGTAGCCTGCCAGCTCCGCCGGCTGTTGTCGAGCAGGCAATGGTATGGTGCATGTTGCGTGCGGCATCACACACACACACACAACTACTGCTGGCTGACTCATTCAACCAGAGAGAGAGAGAGAGAGAGAGAGAGAGAGAGAGAAGAGGATGGAGGGAGAAAGAAAAGAAAGGAACCGAGCAAGCTTGCCTGNGAGGGAGAAAGAAAAGAAAGGGACCGAGCAAGCTTGCTTGGTGCTGGATGGCTGATTTTCTTGCTAGGGGAAGGGGGGCGGGGTGGTGGTGGTGGTTGAAAGGAAGCACGCCAAGCGAGAGGGTGAAAGAATAAAGAGAAAAGAAGTGCGCAAGCTGAATGGCGGCTAGAGGTGATACAAAGCAGAACAGTCTAGGACAGGCAGGCTAAAGTATGCTGCGACCCATACGCGTTCAAACATACGTGATGAGCTATTCATTTCTTATTATTTTTTTAACTTCCTTAGAAACTAAGTTAAAACATTAGAGGGTATTCTTCGTTGACAAATTTCTGAACATGGTTTAGGGGGGAAATTTTTTTTATGCCAATATCTCGTAAATAACCCCCACCCCACTTTTTGTCATTATTTTTTGTAAAAATGTGTGGCCTATACACGCCGAAATACGGTATTTTATGAACTTGGTCTATAATATGTCAGCCCTGCTCTTGTAAATGTATGTTGTGCAGACGTGCCATGCAGTATGGGAAAGACTGTCAACGGAATTGACTATACTCCCGGAAGTTTTATCAGATGCATGTCAACACAAACAGTAACATGATATCCAGATCTTGCCTACTCACGCAGCCACACAGACACACGCGCAAAGAGATAAGAATCCCCGCTAGAAGGTTGAGAATGAAGGTCATTAACGCAGCACCGGGAGTTTTAGGACTCACATTTCATAAACTGTACGTAGTGTTTTTTTTTTTATGGTTTTGTAACTTTACGGATAAAACTAATAATTTACTCTCATTGATTTCTTAAATTAAAATTATGTGCCACATTTACATGAGTTCAGACTAAAAATGTATTATTTTTCACACCATCCCACCCTCATTTCCCATAACCAGAATTTTCCGTCAACCGGAATAGCCCTTCCCCCAACGATTCCGGTTGAGGGGTGCTCTACTGTATATGATTTATAGGCAGTCTCTTTACGTCTGCTGTATACAAAAGTTGTCACTAGCTTTAATTAATAATATTCATGAATTTTACCTGACAATGTTTTTGAGTCTTAAAGTTTGCATCATTGTCAATGGGCAAGTCCATTATTTATACTTAGAGAAGATTGGGTCGCATTAATTTTACAATGTATTAGGTGCACTGCACTGGCACTCGCTTCACTGTATTTTACTTCACTTGGCCGGGTCATGGAGGGGTGATGCCAAACATTTAGACATAATGTCCCTAGACATGGCCTACATTTGCCACAATTTTCAACAATTTTGGGACCAATTTTGATGTTCTCACTAGCCCAAACTATTACGCCTCTAAAAGTTACTTCTTGAGGGTGTAATTTTGGGACAGTCACTTAACATCAGTGGTAGCCAGCTGGTCCGCAGGCACGTTCCCATATTCCATGCTTACTCTGGCTGGTAGGGTGAGCCTCTGTTTTAGACGTGGTGCTGTACTCAAGGGCTTATACAGATGTTGCGTGTGGCTGCATGAACGAGCACTACGGACAAGGGAAACGTGGCACATGTCAAACACCCTCCCTTTCTTGTGGCGGTTCATCCATTGCAGATTGCTGGCCCCCCCAACTACGTCATCAGGTGCAACAGGATGGTGGTGGTCACAGCCCTCTCTAAGGCTGCAGGTGGTATGGGCCTTGGAAGTAAAGGTGGCAGTGTTGGGAGGCGGTGCCTCTGCAGGTTGTGCACAGTAGGTAGCAAAGCTGTTTATACCAGCAGAGGGACAGTACATCGCTCTCTGCATCCAACTTGTCATCACTGCTGCTCGGTGACTCAGGGTCACAACGAGGTCACAGATGGTGAAAGGGTTATAAGGGTATCCCCCCTGATTAGGCTGGTGTGGCCTGAGTCATCCCCCTTAGTATCATAGTGAGCTTCCTAAGGCTGAATGTTGTCTGCAGGTTACACCTCGAGGGTGTCACTGGGGGGTGGATTGGTGCTTACTAACCTGGGTGTCCTTGATGGCTTGCCTTGGGAAACTACCTTGAAGGTGGCACTACAGACAGTATCTGCTGTTTGAGCAGTGGTATAAGTAGTGGTGTTGGCAGCTGCAGCTGAAGTGGCCCCAATTTCCTGGTGAGCGCAGAGGCATCAGGCACCAGAGGGTGCTGTCATTGTATGATTCGTTGGAAGTGGCATCCAAACCATCAGGTGGTGTGCCCATAGGTACAGCATTGTTGGTGACAGGTGCATCACCCAAGAAGCTGGGCATCGTGGCATTGGTGTCGTCAACAGTGGGGTGCAGGTTGTTGTAGTGCACTGGGATGAAGTGCTGCTTACTCATGTGCTCAGTGTAAGTGGTAATATAATTGATGTGGATGATAGGATGGGGTTCACTCTATTTGGGTGTGAAACCCACACAGATGTTTAGTTTTGCTAGCCAAGTGTGCACACTTTTGCACGGGGAAGAGATGTCATGGCGGACGTGTTGTTGCAGGGATCCATTGCACGTGCTTCACACCTAGTTGTGCACGTGTCTCAGTGTGTGCTCATGCATTTTCTCGAAGTAGGCACAGTTATTGTTGAGCCCCGTCCCAGTCACCACTTTTGAAATTTTCGCACACTATGCACTTGTGCACAAACTTCTGGACATCATGTAAAACTCTGGGCTAGTAAATACAGATGGCGGTGACATTATCTGAGCAGCTTTAAGCTGTGGATAGTGGCAAGATAGTGTTCCTTAGGGATTTTGATAACTCATCCGCCAACTAATTTTCTGCCTCACGTACATGTTCTACTTCAAAATCGTATAATTGGAGAAGCAGAGACCAACGCACAAATTTTCTGTTAGCCTATCAAATGAAATGGAGCCACACAAGGCAGCAATTGTCAGTTCTGTAAGTGAAGCATTGATACTAAAGAAAGGGGTTGTATTTCTTAAAGACCCCAACTACCGCTAAACACTCTTGTTCTTTATACATCATAACAACATTCTGTATAGTCCAATTTCGCTCTGCTGTAATCAAGTATATGGTGTTACCATTTTCACCTTTTTCACTTACGTCTATTTGTAAATAAAGGTGGTGGCTCAGGTTGTAGTGTGCAAGTGTGGTACACTCACGAAACTGACACTTGATTTCATTCAAACAATCACTATTTTTCTTGAGTCCAAATAAATTTGTGAACTGGAGAAAGCTGGTCTGTGAGATGTGTGGTGATGATTATGAAATCTATAATGTATTTGTGTAGCCTGTTAATGTGACAGAAGAATTTGCTTAGTTGTGTACTTGTGCACACCACAGCATAATTTTCAGTTAATGACAGTTGTTTGACTGTACGTCTGTTATCATTCTCATCTATAAGGTGACCAAGAAACTGTATATGATGCTTTTCTGAGGTGACATTTTTTGTTTGCACAGGTGAGTAGTTTAATTGCTAATATTTCCAAGGCCACATATGTTGGATATCATCCTCCCATGTCTCCAACCATATCACAACGTCGTCAAAGTAGGTTCGGGTGATGTTACTTACATAGCCATCAAGTACACGTACCGTCATGGTGTGGAAGATAGAGGGTTCACACTTAAGCCCAAAGGTATCATTCAAAATTGAAACCAATGTCCATCTGGCACTGTGAAAAAGGTTTTGTGATGCTCTTCAGACTTCACTGACATGTGCCAATACCCACTACACAAGTCTGGTGACGAAAGTGACATAAGTATTTTGGTATAGCCCAGCACATTCAGAGCATCTTTTACATTGATGTACGGTGGTGCCACGAGTGAAAGTCTAGCCAAAAATGCCAGGAGTCCATCTTTTCTTATTTGCTAGCGTATTGGCAGAATTATAGTCACTGCTAGTTGGCTCAATAACCCCTTCGTCAAGCATCTTTTTTATTTGCTGCTATTGTGCTAGTGCGTTGGTAACTGCATCACAAAATGTAAATAGGCTTGTTGTGATCCAGCAGAATTGAATGCACAGCAACGTTAGCATGTCGCAGCAGATCAACTGTTGCCAAGGCATTTAAATGCTCATTACAGCAGGGAGTACTGTGTGGTGTCGTAGTATTGTGGCGGCACGGAGTGATCAAGATCATCTAACTGCACTTTTGGTGTAGAACCAATAGGAGGTGAGACAAGGTTGTAAACAGTTCACCTTTCATGTTGCCCAAAATGCATGTGAAGTGCAGTTACACAATAGTATTCTGCTTGGTGAGCTATGAGATACCAAATATGGCATCTTCATGCAGGTCTGGCAAGACAAGTGCGGTGTTGGTGGTTGGTGGTCTTAATGTTGCTGATACGCACAACAATTTCGTATTCCCCCCATGATTTCACACGTATGCTGTACCATTGCTAACTGAACAGTTTGAATGGCAGGTGTGATTTTATGTACGTCCACAAAATGTGTGCGCACAAAATTGTGTGAAGCTGCAGTTTCAATGAATTTATAACAAGTCGGCTCTCAAGATCTCAATGTTAAGAGCCGCCCAAATCTCTTCACTCACTCACTCATTTATAACAAGGCTGGTTATCAAAAGTCACTGGTATCTAGAGCATGTGGTTATTGTTATTAATTTCAGAAAGGATTATTTGTTAGAAGGTATGGCCAGAAAAACTTAAATTTTTTTCTGGGGGCAGGGAGCATTGGGCTGCCCTTCCAAGATGGGCCGTTTTCCATAGGGGATAAGTTGTCAGTTGAGGCACTTGTGTCATTTTTGCTCTCAACTGTCCAGGCTTTCTCTGATGTAGACTTGTTAACATCTGACTTCATGCATGTTGTCTGCTCAGAACATTCATTTTCCTTGTGAAGAATGTGGGAATGTGCTTCACCACATATACTGCACAGAAAGAACTCCAGGCAAACAGTAGAAGCAACCATTTCCAACATTTCCGTTGTTGACATACTGTGGTTAAAATGCTGTACCACAGTGATTTTCCAGATGGCAAACACAGTCAGCACCTAGCCAGGCTGCTGAGCTTCTAGCAAAATTGTGGTTATGTGTTTGCAATTATTAATAAGTGCTGATAAAAAGGCAGTGAAATACTTTTTTGAAATTCAGCCCATGTAATGCCATAGTGGTTGATGGCACGCCATCACTTTTGTATCTTCCTTTCAAACTGTTTACACAATGCAGATAGGCCACTTCTCCACACAGACACTGTACCATATCAGGCAGTTGGTGCAGTCTGTAACTAAAGCATGTGGGTCTTCAGTTGATAGGCACACAAAAGTTGGCAAGGACTGGAACAGCACTGGGGTGATTGGCAGTGTTGACATCATGACGAGCAGTTGTGTGATGGCCGGTACAGTTGTTGAGGCAGGTGGTGTCAGTGGAGCAAAGATTAATGCTATTAACAGCTCTGTGGGGTGTGTTAATTACAGCACGTGGTTCAGGAAGGGGTTGGTGATGCTGACATGTAGGTGAGGCAGCTGTAGCAGCTGTTATGTCATCAGCAGAAATGGCCCCCTTAAAGTTTCAGCCACCTCTCCACTGACACACTACTAATAAGAGTACTGGCTGCACACATCACAGGTGATGGTGTCGGCTTCTGTGTCGCAGCACTTGAGCTGTTGACAGCATGTCTGTAGTAAGCTTCTGGCAAGAAGGCCTAAGGGCACTGATCCAGCACACATGACCACTTCCCCTCAAGATTGTATCTCATGCCGCCCTACAACTTCTACAACCTCGACACAAGGTTAGGACCTGTAAATGGGGTCAGTTCAACTGCACACATAGCTGGCTGTGCAAAAGGGAACATGCCCGCATGCCTGTCAGCCACGACGTGAGTCAAGAGACAGGCACACTTTCATGGCTCTTTTGGAACCGCATATGTTGCGGCCTGATTCTGGTATCCCTTGCAAGCCACTGTCAGTGGGATGCCCAGCCATTGAAGGTGATGTCACTACACATGGCATCCCAATGCAAGACGCAGTTTACACCACAGGCGACGTTGATTCTCATTGTAACCTCTGACACAACTGCTCTTCCTCAAGACATAACCATTATGTCATCACACTCCACTTAGTCCACATCTCTTTGGGTTATCGCGGCCAGTATCCAGACATGCTTGTGCACCAACCATATGCACTGTATGCTGAAGTGCCTCTGTCTCTCCACGCTGCATTCCGCACTCGCCACTAGTCAGACCGCATATATAGAGCTTTTGAGTCACTTCTCAGTTTTGACTGTCACTAACTGGTTTCCCGGCCACACCCCAGCATTCTCGCTGCCAGTTAGTGATTGCACTAGTTTGCTGAACTATGACATACGACCATCTCAGTGCCACACGTTGGCATCTTCCACACTGGCTACATGCCTTTTCCACAGGCATTACCCTTGTTGCAGTAAAACCTGCGCATACCACAATTGGTAGCTGCACTTGGCCATAGGCTGGAGCATATTTTGTATAATTACGGGTCAATAAACAAGCACACAGAAACCAAATCTTAACTTTTCTTTCTCTCTGTCATCTTTCTTTCAGACACTGCATCCTAACCCCTATTTTGCCACCAGTATAACATTACTCTTTGAGGTAAGGCACAGACGTGAAACCTCCCCTTACCCTTCAGACAGCATTGTTAGTTCTACACGGCATTCCAAAACATATGACGATGTACATGCACATCCTGCCATGTCACTCGCCACCAAGGATGGAGTGAGAGGGTATCTGTGTACTCTGCCAGAAGTTCACTTGGCTGCACGACCATCGTGCACACTTTTTGGGTGAACCTCGGTGGGGGGATTGAGGCAGAACCTAGGGACACAAGTTTGTGAACCTTCATGGGGACTGTGGTGTGTAGTTCTTTGCTGTTCCATTGGAACACCCAAGAAGGGGCTGCCAGACTGTCAGGACACCTGCGCTGGAGAGAGGTCAGCTCTCCAGAAAGCTCGCACAGGCTTACCCCCGAACGCTAATTCACATTACTGAAATTGTGCAGAACATGCCATTACTCACGGACACCCACTATCCCCATCTCTCTAACTGAACTACCTTATGCCTCAGTGACAGGCTGGGGGGCAGAAGGCAGCTCAGAGAGCATAGCTCTAGTCTGGTAGCTAGGAAGCAGGGCTTGGGAAAACCCTAGTCTATACTGAATTAAGAGAAGACGCAGCATGGGACAGGGACGCAACGGTTAGCTGGACTGCTAACCATAGCCACCAGAGTTCACTGCCAGATATCTGCCAGGGTGCTTTGTCACTAAAATAGCCATATCCTTGCTGCCACCAACCCCTCCAAGGCCGAAACCAACCATTCCGTATCCAGCTGCTCCACTCTGCACTCTGAGGTAATTACAGTTCCGCCAGATGTATTCCACACAAAGCACATTTTCACCAGCTCGCACTACCACTTGCCCATAAATTAAATCTGCACATCCTAAAGCCATCTGCCAAGTGGTTCATCTCCCAACTAAATCAAGCCCATCAACCACCAACCAGCAGCCAAGTACCCTCGTTAATAAAATTCATGTTTCATAACCCTAGGGAAGAAAAAGTCTTGAGGTTGTAACATTGGGCACTACAGACAGCCGGTTTTACGTTGCAGACTTGCACTTGACTAGCTCAGAGGGGGAACACGAGACTCTGTAAAATGGATGCCAATTACATAGGAAATAAAGTCAAGTTCCGGAGTATGCAGAGTACGAACCGTTCACAGATAAATATACAAGTGCAGAACAGCGTCACCGTCGTTTACAGATTATTCATGTCTCAAAACTTGCATCGCAAGACGAAGTTACGAAGGCAGGAGGGATGTTCGTTCCCTCCTGGCACTCTAATGACCGCCCACACCGGCGGAAATAATTTGATAGAATTATTTAGGTTAAGCCGAAAAGAAATGTTGTGATAAAATATTTAACGGTCGCGGGTGCTTGCCGGTGTGGGTGAAGTTCTTAACGCCAGATGCGTCTTCTCCCACGGTTGGTTACTTTTTCTTTTTTAGGCGATAGACACCCCGTGTATTTATTATGCAGGCCTATCGCCCCTTCTCCTAAGATAAGGGCACGGCATCCAGCATCTGCCAGCAGCGTCATCCAAACTGCATTGTAGAAACTAAGACTGCGCCATCAACATACAGATAAACGAACTTCTCGTATAAAATTTGTACGACGCAGCCTGAAAGTTTCTAAATAATGCTGACGCTTCACAAAAACTGAAAACAACAACGTTCGAAACGAAACGACAACCGGACGCCTGATAAACAAACTATCACGGGAAAATAAACCACCACTGCTTTTAACTTCAAATCCGATAAAAATATTACGAAGCTTAGCAAAGCTTAATAAAAACTAACAAAATTGAAACACTTGTNACGAGCCACCACTGCTTTTAACTTCAAACCCGATAAAAATATTACGAAGCTTAGCAAAGCTTAAGAAAAACGAACGGAAATGAAACAGTATNGAAAATAAACCACCACTGCTTTTAACTTCAAATCCGATAAAAATATTACGAAGCTTAGCAAAGCTTAATAAAAACTAACAAAATTGAAACACTTGTCCTGAAAATTAAGAATACTGCGTCATTACAAGGTCAACACGTCTCTACCAGGGTTAGTGAAGCTTCAGGCTTTTCTTTTTTGTGCACCCAACGTGGGGTATCTCAACTGGTCTGAAAGGAGTTGGGAGACTGTGGAAGCCCCTGATAACTGTAGTCCCAGAGCTAACTTCAGAGACTTGGCTTTTGGGACCCAGATGAATGTGAGAACGCAAGCAATTAATATAGGATAACTGATTGTACCAGGGTTGGTACCCACCGCATTGAATGAGCAAACTGTGGTGGAGAGTTCCACTTTGTGTGTCTAGATTGGACCAATGAAGACTACAAGCTAGATGGCCTTGAGTTCTGGTGTAACTTCTACAGGGACCACCAGTTTACATGCGACTTCACTGGCTGCAAAAATAGGGGCATCTACATCTACCATGTGAGCAGTGCTCGCAGACGTACCATTACCTCTGCCATTGCTGGGCCAACAGAATGAAGGATGTGCAAGGGTTACAGTTCATTTGCCCAATCTGTAAGAACAACTGCCTGAGCATGCCAGAAAAAGCTAATAGCCAGATTGAAACCAGGGTAGGCATCCCAGAACAGAGTTTTCTACCAGAGTATGCTGTATGTCCCCGGGAGGACCCTAGTCAATTCATTGCAAACATACAAAACTGAGTTTAAGTATACAAAAGTGCCACTGTACGCAGCTACATGACTAAGCAACAAAGTAGTGGCAACATTACAGTGACTTCATCACTACATAGCAGTAATTAGAGGACAGACTGATGGAGTTCTTTCAGGAAGAAGTTGGTGGCCTGTCTTTGGGAAGAATTGTAGACCATAGAACAAAAGCCATAAAGCCAGACAAAGAAGCTGATATCTTTATTCGTCAGAAAGTCCCCATGTTCTAGACAGTACATCCCAGCACGGAGGAAAATTAGAGAGTGGAATTAATTACCCAGTTACTGCTTCCCAAAATGCAATCCCACCTGTAGGAACCGGAGCCCCGCTCCATAGAAGAGCTTGTAAGATGAGCGCACACAGTAGCTTTCAAACTGAAATCCTAGGTTTGTATCAAGGTCATCATGTCCACGAACAGCGACAACAGGACCCATTATATTGCCCCCCCCCCTTTTTTTTTTTCTCATCATAGGTGATATTAATTACTTAAGTGTTGGTATTTCCTCGAATGCCACTTCCACCAGGACTGCCCCGTGTACCAGAGGAAACAAGTGACCACCCATAACAATAATGGAATCCATGGAAGTACAGCACTCACGAAAAGCTCTGGTAGGCCAGAAAAATCCCAGGGAAACACCAGTCCATGCCCATCAAGCATGGCCCACTAAGTCAGTTGATGAGATTAGGCATACCATTCTACGCCGAATGGAGAAAGTGTGGAAAATGTCACAGTTATACATACAGAGAAAGTGTTCAGGAAAGGGGAAACTACAAAGGCAGAATCTGCACCCCGGGGACTGAGTTTACATGAAGATATGGCCTTTGAGCAACCAAGCCGCTGAATTCCATGCTGGCTTTCACCTTAAGTGGAAAGGTTCCCAAAACGTACTCAAAATCAGGGAAAATGCAGACTGGGCAGAGGATAGCTGGTGTACTCTATGCAAGGTTCACCTTACGCACCTGAGGTCTGCCCATACACCTGTACTCAACCCTGACACAATACTCCACAAACCGAAGAATTAGCTAATGTGAGAGCACCCAGTGCAAGGGAGTGATGAGTCAGCATGCTCTACTTCTCTTCTTCCCCTTCCAGGGTAAACACCAGGTGAGACAGAGTAGCATCTGCCTAAACCAGTTTCAGCACCAACCAAGGGAGAGCGCCCGAGACTCCACCCCCAATAAGCCAACTAACAGCTGAGGAGAGAGTGACTCTGCCTGCCTGGGGCCGATCACACCCCCTCTTCCCATCTCAGCACCTCTCCAGGCAGTCGGCTGGGAGGAGAGGTCAGCGTGCCGTTGCAGAGGGGAAGTGTCTGTCACCCCTCCACCATCCTAGCTGAGGCTTTGTGCCAAGGTCCATGTATCTCACACATGGTGACCCAGAGCCACCTGCGTGTACACGCTGTGTGCCTCCGCAGAGGCATCAGACACCACGGCAAGAATGCAGAGCAGCTGTCGAGGCGAGACCCAGATGATACAGAGAGGCACTGTGATGCCAGCTGCAGCAATTCCCACAGCAGCCGTTCCAACAGTGGTGCAGCTCCAGAGGTTGTAGTTCCAGTTTCAGCAGCAGTAGCATAAAGACACTTTATGTCAGAGTAACCTGTTACTCCCAGTGCCCTCGTAGGGCCACAGACAAAGGCAATACTACTCATCTGCTGAGTTCCCATCATCACCCCATGATGTATATACATAATAGTTAGTAGTCCCTATTTTCATCCAGTGTGCGCCATGCTAGAGTAGAGTTAGGAAGTGAAGGCTACAAGTATTTTTATTCCCTGTAAAACACAAAGCAGAACGCTCCATTAAGCAGCAAGCTAGCATAACCGCAGTGAAGAAAAGATAAATTCTTAGGCTACCTGTTGGTAGATGACAAGGGATGCTGTAATCATAGTTGTATTTAGTCTAAATATGTGTACACATATTAGTTTTGTTTTGCCTGCAGCAGTTTGTTTTAACTCAAACTAATCTTTTTGTAGTACCTGCTTTTGATACTTCTAATGCAGTTTCACTGCTTGTATGTTTACCATTTTTTGGCCAATTTTTTCAGCAATGAATTTATTTTCCAAATACTCTCAAAACTGCTGATTTGTAAATATCACTGATTCAGTTTCACTTTATATAATGTTCTATTTTCCTTGAGACCTAGGAGCCACTGTAACCAGAGAAAGCAACTAACTGAGCCATCCAGTTTTGCAGAAAAGTTATTTTCACCTTATGACTTCACCGTATTCTTTTGCTTTTATGAACCTATTTTCTTTTAATTGTATAACGCTTAACTTTTTGAGACTTGTGTGCCACCTTTTCAAAGAAAGCAATTATGTGAGCCATACTCATATAACAAAGAAAGCTTGAATGCTATGGCTCCATCCTAACTATGGATACCCATGGATAATTTGATCTTGATGTATATAGAAGTTGCCAAGTTTAACAGAGACACTTACCAGTTTATTGAGTACTTGTCAGCTCAATTTGTTCAGTGGTCAGTCATCTATGAATAGTATGTGAATAGTAACCTTAGCTACCCCTAAGGCTAGGACTTGTGTAACCAACCACGTTTTACCTTTTGCACAGCTTTGCTACTGTCTATAACTTGCCAGAACAATATCCCACTCCACCAAACTTTTAAATTTATGGGATTGTATAGTACTCAGGCCTTCAGCCAGTTTGTACTACTGCACCATTTCCGAGGGCATGGAAAGAACCCTTCAGATCCACAGCTTCCACGCAAACATTTTATTCTACCCTTGGCCCATCTGGTGGGTTGGGAGCATGAGGCGGCACTCTTTCTAAGAGACAGTGAAAGCACTTTATCCACTTCGTCCAGTCTCCAGAGAGCCCAACAGCCTTCGTCTAGGATGTTTTCTTTGCACCTGTGTCTCCGGCTAATACATGAGGGGAGCGCGCTCTTGACGCACCATGGGCAACATCGATTCCCATTGTAGCCTCTGCCACAGCTACGCCTCCCCCTTCTCTCAAGCATAACCACTATGCTGTCACATGCCACTAGATCCGCATCTCGTTGGGTGATCGCCATCAGTATTCAGACGTGCCTGCGTACCATCCATGTGCATTATACATGGAAATGCCTCTTGCCGCACCTCCACTGCCTGCCGCAGAAGTTTGCAACTTTGCAGCCTGGCCGCGCACAGGGGTAGTCACTTCTCTTTCTTTCTCTCTCTCANGCCTGCCGCAGAAGTTTGCAACTTTGCAGCCTGGCCGCGCACAGGGGTAGTCACTTCTCTTTCTTTCTCTCTCTCACCTCACGCTCTTCGCTCACCCCCAGTCGGACCACATATAAGGGTCTTCGAGCTGCCTTCTCAGCCNTCTCTCTCTCACCTCACGCTCTTCGCTCACCCCCAGTCGGACCACATATAAGGGTCTTCGAGCTGCCTTCTCAGCCAGCTTTGTCTGTCACAGGTTGGTCTCCCAGCCATACTCAGTATTCTTGCTGCCAGTTATTGTTTGCACTAATCTGCTGCACCATGATGTACAACCGATTCAGTGTCATATTTTGACATCTTCCACAAAGACTACACACCTTTGTTGTAGAGTTTACCCTCGCCCTAGTAAAAGCTATCCATATCATGATCTGTAGGTGAACTTGGCAATTTATGTTCTGTTCTTCAGTCAACCACTTGAGTACAGGCTGGATTGTGTCTTTTATAATTGCAGGTCAATAAATAAGCCTACGAAATCCAAGTCTTGCTCTTATTTCTCTTAGGCATCTATCTTTCAGAGCCAGTATCCTGCTAACCTCCATTTCGTTATCAGTCCAACATTACTCTTTGAAAGAAGACACGGATGTGCAACCTCCCAGTGCCCTTCAAGCTGCTTTGTTANGTTATCAGTCCAACATTACTCTTTGAAAGAAGACACGGATGTGCAACCTCCCAGTGCCCTTCAAGCTGCTTTGTTAGTTCTACACGCCGCTCTGAAACTGACAATGATGTACATGCACATCCCACCTTGTCAGTCGCCACTGAGGACAGAGTGAGACTGCTTTGATCTACTCTACTGGCTGTTCATTNCATGCACATCCCACCTTGTCAGTCGCCACTGAGGACAGAGTGAGACTGCTTTGATCTACTCTACTGGCTGTTCATTTGGCTGTGCAACCATCCCACACTTCTTTGGTGAACCTCATGGGGATATTGAGGTGGAACTTATAGGGACGTGAGTTTGTGAACCTTCATGGGGACTATGGTGTGTAGTTCCATCCTGCTCCACTGGGACACACAGGAAGGGGCTGCGAGAGTGTCAGGGCACAGGCACTGGAGAGAGGTCAGCTCTCCAGAAAGCTCACTCAGGCTTACCCCCATGCTCTAACCCACATTATTAAGATTCTGCAGAACATACCATTCCTCATGAACATCCACTATCTCCATCTCTAACTGAACTACCTTATGCCTCAGTGATGTGCCGGGGGGGGGGCAGAAGGCATCCCGGAGAGCCTTTCTCGAATCTGGTAGTCAGGGGGCGCCAGCCGCCAGGTTACACCAGGATTCACTGCCAGATATTTGCCAACGTGCTTTGCTACTCCATTACCACTAACACCTCCAAGGCCGAAACCAATTGTTGCACGTCCAGCTGCTCTACCCCCTAATTTGAGGAAATTACAGTTCCACCAGGCACAGTCTGCACTATCACATTTTTACAAGCTCACACGACCACTCACCTGTCAAACCGGCACCTTTGCACCTCCTAAGACAATCTGTCAAGTGGTTCATCTTTTAACTAAATCAGGTCCATCAACCAGCAGCCAAGTGCTCCCATTAATAGGGTTGACGTTCCATGACCCTAGGTAGGAGAAAGTCTTGAGGGTGACACCCATCTCTACCATGTTAGTGAGGTGTCACAATTCTCCCTGGTGACCTGTTCTCTGCATGTGCAACCTTCATTGCGAGTGTTTATGATGGAAATTGTCAAGAAATACGTGAGCCCTGAATGCAGTGTTTTCAAATTAATGAATTAAAGTAAATTTCTTTATATTTAGCATTCATACAGTCCTGTGCTATATCCCTCAAGAAACAGTGAATTTCCCAGAACGGGATATTGAAAACGTGCCACAATAATTTTTATTTCACAATTTTTTACTTATTAGTATCTTTTTACATGCTCGTTCAGCAAACACAGAAGTCTGATTGGCCAAAGCAGTTAGGACTTATTAACCTTGAATAGGGTAAGGACATTACCAGCTATCTTTTTTTCTGAGCATTGAAACATGAGTAAAAAACAAAGTATAACTGTATTTTTTCTTGAGGTTTTAAGTATTGTGTTTTTGTGCACTTGATTTCTTCAATTGAAAGGTTTTTTTTTTTATTTACTATTTGTCTTGGAAGTTTGGTGCCAATGAATGCCTGGCTGCTATCACACACATCAAGCATTCTCTATTATGTGATCGGGCCACGTTGAAGGAGGTGGTTTCGCCATACCACTCCAGGATACAGCATCTTTTGTGCACTGATTTAGTCTGACTATAGTTAAATATCAACTGGAATATTTTCTATTTATCGAGTACTCCAAAATGGTATCTCTGGTAGACTCTTGGCTCCAGAGCTGTAATATATAATGTACCTTTTGTCTTACATTTTTCCAGCAAATGGAACCTCATCCATTTTGGCATGCAGTGTTTTTGTCAAAGAATAGCCTTGGTCGTGTCAGTTATGTGAAGGTATTGTGTGTATCACTACTATAAGTCTAATAAAATCACCATGGTTTTTCAGAGATACTGTGGAATGTACATTATTTTTCACTAAGGCTCATGCTTATTAAGTGTCAAGTTTGTTCTGGCTCTTTAATAACAGCACATAAGAATCTGGTGTTTGAAGTGTTTAACAGCCTAAAAGGGTATGCAAGGTATCAACTTCAGCGGCAATGGAGACTGGAATACATCTGATGGCTGTCTGCTTTCATGGTAGCTGATGAAGAGCTGGTGCCCTCTGAAAATCACCAGAACTTTAATGCAACTTTAACATTTACTTCCCTTGTTACTCTGATCTGGGGCTTCTCTCAGAATCTCTGTATCTGTGTAGATCCCCTGAAAAGGTTTGACGCACTGAGCAGCAACACTGTTCCGGCGCTGACCTGGAGAGTCATCTCTGAGTGTGATGGTCTTAGAGTGTTGGCAGGGTGGATGAATGCATACATGAGTGTCACATTTATGGGTTTGGGTGTCGCCAACTGTCGTGTTAATCTGAATTTACCCGCAGTGATTGGGCATATCTCGATCCCTCTGCTTGGGAGACTATCCTCATAAATAATGGCCTAACTGCTGATGCTTGGGTGACGCTAAACAAGGCTATTATGTTATGCACAGTAAACTCTCGCCAGTCCACAGCCCAAGAATCTGAGATNCTTGGGTGACGCTAAACAAGGCTATTATGTTATGCACAGTAAACTCTCGCCAGTCCACAGCCCAAGAATCTGAGATGCTCAGAAATCTGCGGTGTTTTCGAAGCACTGTGATTCTAATATGTTTTGACAACTCACCATGCGCCATACCACACNCTTGGGTGATGCTAAACAAGGCTATTATGTTATGCACAGTAAACTCTCGCCAGTCCACAGCCCAAGAATCTGAGACGCTCAGAAATCTGCGGTGTTTTCGAAGCACTGTGATTCTAATATGTTTTGACAACTCACCATGTGCCATACCACACNGCTCAGAAATCTGCGGTGTTTTCGAAGCACTGTGATTCTAATATGTTTTGACAACTCACCATGTGCCATACCACACTCTTAGCTGCTTCAATATTTGCTCTGCGTTGCACTGCACTACCAGAGTGCCGGTCACCGAACGGTATTAGTTCAACGGGTTCTGGGTCAATGTGAATCCTTTAAAAAACAATACAGCTGACTCCAACTCCGTTATTTTTAGTGATATAAAAATGGCACTAGCGAAAAGGAATCATGTAACATTAACACTAAAACAAAAGCTTGAAATTTGCAAAAAGTTAGAGCGTGGTGTAAAAGGTTGCTCTTATCAAGGACGAATATGGCATCAGGGAGACTACAGTGTATGACATTAAAAAAAAGTACTAAACACAAAATGTTTATGGCAAACAGCGAGTCGGTGAAAAGTGTTGATAATCGCAAAATGCTTCACACAGCTAAACTTCAGGATTTGGACAGTGCATTGTACATTCAAGGACTGGGATTAGGAAGTTAGATGTGCCCAGCGAGCAGAAGTCGACTGATGTAGATGCTGTTAATGAATTTGGTGCCTTTTTTGTGAAGTTAGTTACTGAAAATGGATTGACTTGTGAGCAAGTTTACAATGCAAGCGAAACTGGCCTGTTTCGGAAATGTCTGCGAAACACAACTTTAACTGGTGGTAATGAAACTTCTGCACCTGGGTTTAAGCAAAATAAGAAACATGTTACAGTTCTCGTATGCTCANGTAATGAAACTTCTGCACCTGGGTTTAAGCAAAATAAGAAACATGTTACAGTTCTCGTATGCTCAAATGCAGCAGGTACACACAGAGTAAAACTTACTGTGGTCGGAAAATATGTAAAACCAAGGTGTCTCAAAAATGTAACATATTTACCTGTTGGGGCCACGGTGGCTGAGTGGTTAGCCTGCTTGCCCCCTACCAAGGTGAACTGGATTCAATGCCTGGCCAGTTCACTCCGGATTTTTGTAAGTGGGAATCGTACTGGACGATGCCGCTGGTCGGCGGGTTTTCTCAGGGATCTCCTGTTTCCCCCGCCCTTTCATTCCGGCACTGCTCCATAGTCAACACCCTCATCAGCTCTCAAGACCTCAATGTTAAGAGCCGCCCAAATCTCTTCACTCACTCACATTTACCTGTTGATTATAGAGCCCAAATTGTTGCATGGATGAATACAACAATACTTCTCGCTTGGTTTAATAGCATTTTCATGCCTAGTGTAAAAGAAAACTTGAGAAAGGAATGCTAGAAGTCAACAAGGTTGTACTGTTGTTGGACAACTGCCGTGCTCATCCTCCTGCACAAGAACTCACGAAAGGCAACATATAAGTACATTTCCTGCTCCTAAATGTGACTAACTTGATTCAACCAATGGATCAGAGCATTATCCAGAATCTGAAAATTCTTTACAGGCATGATTTTATGTGGCAGTTAAATTATGATGGCAAAATAATTTAATTTCAAAAGAAATACAACTTGAAAGATATTCTATTTAAGGTGTCGTGCATGAAGTGCTGTGAAAAGCGAGACTTTGCACAAAGTATGGCGAAAAATATGGCCAAAAACAACACTTGAAGATGTGGTAGATGATGACGATGACTTCCCAGGGTTTGCAGATGAGGCAACACACATGGACAACACATACGGGAAAATTGTTCAAATGGTTGAATGTCCTGACAAAGAAAAACCCATGAACAAGTTTTCCACAACAGACTTAAATGAACGGCTAGATGTTGACAAAAACATTCCAATTTCCATGACATTTATGACAGAAGATACCATAGAAGCAACAAAAAACAGCAACACCACCGAAATTGAAATTAGGGAGAGTAAAAATTATGATAGTGCTGATGAAACAGACGTCACTTGGATTGAGGCTGCTGCTGCGTGGAACACTATACTGAAGTTTTCTGAGAGCAAAAAAGACTGTTACTCATTATCGGAAGTAATGCAGTGTCATATACTTCATTCTACATTCTTGCACAAAAGAAGACAGGTCATTAAGCAGACTGACATTCGTACTCACATGCAGAAACCGAGTCAGTCAACTGCTTCAACATCGGGTGCCATTCATTTCCAACTCCAGCAGTAAATATCTACTAAAATGTACTTTTTGTGTGTGTTTATTGTGTTTGTAAGAAATTTTTTAAGTCCTAAACATGTGATCAGCTTAATGTTTATTCTTTGTAGCTTTATTATAAACTAGCTTTTACCCGCAGCTTTTCTCGCATGGTTATAGTAACAAACTTATAGGGAGAAATAACTGTATTTGTTAGTAGACAGACACTGATCATAAACACGCGGAACAGAACACTATTTTAGGATGCTACTGTACACGATGTTGTAAGTCTTTATCTGGCGCTAAGATGAGGAGATTTTGGGCATTGGGCACACGTGAACATGNTACTGTACACGATGTTGTAAGTCTTTATCTGGCGCTAAGATGAGGAGATTTTGGGCATTGGGCACACGTGAACATGCGACATAGAGCTGGCCATGAGAGAAGCGCGGTTTTTCCAAGTGCACCCCCGCTACCTGTAATGTTTGCCATTGTGCTTTATTTATTGTAATAGCAAAAGTAAGCTTGAGAGGGAACTGCAACCTTTTTAATTGGAATGGGAGGTCTTTGGCGATTATAGGAATCCGGGGGATGATTACGTTCTCGCCCTTTCCTACTTCTGTCAGAATAATAGCACCAATTATGTTCCGCCCAAGTTGTGTGATGCAAAGCCTGATGAGGGTGAAATGAGGCGAGAATGGAGCAGTGCCGGATTGCAAGTGCAGGGGAAACTGGAGATTCCAGAGAAAACCCGCCGACCAGCGGCATCGTCCAGTATGATTCCAACTTGTGAACTTGAAACTACAGTTATAGGTAGANAGAGAAAACCCGCCGACCAGCGGCATCGTCCAGTATGATTCCAACTTGTGAACTTGAAACTACAGTTATAGGTAGAGAAGTACAAAAAAAAAGTTTTAGTAACATTAGCTAAGTTAGATTGCAAGAAATATTCGAAGATGTATGAAGCTCTTCAAAGCTGAAAACTGGAAGAATTATACAAAAAAANAAGTTAGATTGCAAGAAATATTCGAAGATGTATGAAGCTCTTCAAAGCTGAAAACTGGAAGAATTATACAAAAAAAATCTATCTCCCTACTACTCCAGATTTATCTACTGTGGTTATCAGCCATATGATCTATCATTGTTTAGCAATACATAACAACCGGCAAGAATTTGCTCTTTTTTTATAGGACGTTTCTGCAGCTCTTCTCGAGTACTGAACATAAACACGTGCACAAACCCTAATGAAGAAGAGAACGGGTTATACGTTACAAACTAATTCTTTAATGCTCCCACTTACCTAGAGCTTTTTTTCAGCCTGTGAGGCCGAGAAGCATTACTATCTCTCTGTCAACTCCAAAATATGTTATTTGGAAACATGAGTTGTACTTTCTGATCCTATTTAAAAAGTGCCGTGATTCATCGACGTCATACAAAAAGAGAGTTTTCAGAGGCTCTTCTGGCTCACCAAGTAAAGGAAGGGAAACTTTCCAGCTGGAACAGCACATCCCTGCGGTCTCATCTTTCCATTTCAAAGCGCTACAAAACCGGCACGACTTGTCCATGAGTCCGATAATAATAAGCCTGTGATTCTTGTAATCAATTAAGGGATCGTAATGAAATTCCGCGCCATTAAATACAGACCAAGTGTTTCTTTGAAAAGCTTGTCGACGTTCTGCTTGGAGTTTCGCGTTTGCGATTCTTCTCGCCTGTGACTGTTCAGGTGTTTTGGATGCCCTTAAAGCATTCTGTCGTTCTGCTTGTTCTTCCAGCCGTAGTTGGGTCTGAACAGGCGTTTCAGAGGCTCTTAATAAGGCTTGATGCTCAGCCTGTTCATCTAAATGCTGCTGCGTTTGTTCACGCATTTCTGAGGCTTTCAAAGCCGCTTGACTCTCTGCCTGTTCACCTCGACGGAGTTAAGTATCGGCAGGAGTCTCTAATATCCTGAGATGTTCCTGGCGTGCGGCCTGTTCTTCGAGCCTTTCCTAAATCTGAGCAGGCGATTCAGCAGCTCTCAAAGCAGCCTGTCGCTGTGCTTGCTCTTGTCTTCTCAGTTTGGCATCTTCTAAAGACTCTCGCGATCGAGCAAATCTTTTCGCTTGTGCTTGAGACGATGCTCTTGAAAGACTTGATTTTCGTTTGCGAGGCATTTAACAGACATTTAACAGACTATGTAAAACTAAACAACAAAAAAAAACAGTCGAAAAAGTAAACAAAAACAAATACCAAACCAACAAATACAATTCAAAGTGCAAATAAGTGCCAAAGGTCAATCCAGTCTAATAAATTGAACAATATTTGAATATTCCTAAACAACAAAACCAAAATGAAAAGCGAATCAAAGGAAACCAAAAGCAAATGCAGTCAATTGAAACTATTTCAATGCCATCTATTGTCAATTTTTAAAACTACAATTGGTATGTCGTTCAACATAGAATGAATAAAGGAAATTACATATTGAGTAAATTTTTTGAGATATTTTCTTGCGATAAAAAGTAGCCAATATCACCTTTCAGCCCTCCAACTATTTCTGTGCAAGAAATTACATTGATTGATTGCTCGGTTGCAACGTTGCATTATTTACATAGCATTGTTTCGTTGCATGGTTATTTTGTTTGTGTACTTTTTCATTTTCCAATAAGAATTTCCCTGAGGGAATGAGATATTTCTCAGGAATGTCACTTCCCGGCCCTCCAACTATCTCTGTGCAAAAATCACATCAATCCGTTGCGATGTGGAAGGACAATCAAACAAACACACTTTCGCATTTATAATATTAGTATACAGATGGACAGTGTTTACTGGTAAGTACAGTTAATGCATTTTTATAAATGTTGGATAACATTTTATTATTTTGTGTTGCAATGCAGTTACTTTTACCAGCCCATGGGCAGATAGAGGAAGAAGCAATTGTCGTTTCCGCATATCCCTCCTCTTTTGACAGTGACAGGTCGTTTATGTAAGAACGGCATGTTACTGTAGAGAGAAGCGTCACAGGCTGCCACAGTATTTCACACCAATAATTGCAGGTGTTTTAGTGCGTATTCAACGTCTGATATTAGCTTTTACATTTTAAGCATTTTGAAAAGTTTTTTTTTAAGGTAGCTAATCATTTTCAAAAATCTGTGGTTTTTACAAACCTGAAGGTCATAAATCCCTTAGAACCTTGGACTGGTGAGAGTTTACTGTATTATGGGTCTGTATATATTCCTTGTCTTTGTGCAACCCTATCACATGTGAGCACTGTGGTGGGGGGAAGCAATGGACTGCTACTTCTGCTGTTGTTACTGTTGAGCATAGTATGCACAAGTCAAAAACCTGTCCTGTTATGTTGTATGGTTTCTTTCTCTAGCTGCGACGAAATGCATTTCTCATGGAAAACACTAAAATGTTGAGTGCGTTCAAGTGACACTTGATCAATATAGTTGCACCAACTATTGTACATATATACATTTGCACAGCTTTTAAGGTAGTAGGTACGTAATGTTTCCATTAACCAACTGTTTGCACGTGTGTCCCATGTACATAAGGTTGACAGTACTCTGGACCTGTCTAGGTCTCTCACAGTCACAGCAAATATCTGCAAGTTCACCACCGGTGGTACACATTCATTCACGTTGCAGTTTTTACAGGAAATGTCCTCGAAGAGATGCTGTGCACGTTCGGAGTCCACACACTGACACTGATCAGGTTGACTGAGTGTAACTGGGTTAAGTAATGGTCCAGGGCACACACACCATAAGGATAATTTGGAGTCTTCCTGTTCATTGTGTGTAAGTCCACATGAAGACAGTTGTCACTGTGCAGTAGTCACAAAGTGTATCTTCACATCCCATCAGCTGCTCTTCTTTGCCAGGGTAACAACCCACGTGGTCTGCAGCAGACCTCTCCTATGTACACTGGAAGGTGAATCAGGTCAAAGTGGCAGAAGAGCTAGCACATGTCATGTACACACACATACATGGCCTTTTCTCTGGAGCAAGCCCTGAGTAAAGAGGATAAAGGGGTGGATGCTGCACATGCACACATTTCTTGTGCCATCATCTATGCTGGAATGTGGGGATTAGGAGGGTTAGAGTGGAGCAGGTGGTAATGCTCTGGTTGACATGTCCCTCTGGCCACAAAGAATGGCTGCTTCCACTGCAATTATTTCCTTGACAATTGTTGATTGACAAAAATGACAGTAGTGGTGATGTCATGCCATTGGTCACAATGCCACACACACAGGTCTTCTGAGGGCAATATGGCGGAATGGAAAGACAGGAAAGTAGATTTTCTGGGAAACATCAAGAATAGCGTTGACATATGGACAACACAAAGATTTTGTAGGTTGCTGGACCAAAACACATGAATCTAAGGACATTGACAGACAAATAAAACAAAGGTTTCACTGGCAAGTAACACTTGTGGACATCAAACATCAAGCACACATCAGACGCAAAGTAAATGACATTTTTACAGAACACAGAGAAAAACTCATAGACACTTAAGCATCAGAAGATGCAAAATAAGGAATAGCAGAAATCTAACAGGTAAAGCTGATANAGAAAAACTCATAGACACTTAAGCATCAGAAGATGCAAAATAAGGAATAGCAGAAATCTAACAGGTAAAGCTGATAAATTAGTCAATGTTGGGCAGCCTTATGATGTTGGTTGCATGTGAAGAGGGTGGGACTTAGGCTTTGGCAGGTGAGACTAAGTAATTTAAATTAAGGATTTTATTTGGGAAATGAGATTTGCCAAGTTATAGGCACCAGCTCTTTGGCATCATGAGACTGATGAATTGTGCTGTGTTGCAAGTCATGCAGATGCCAGCNCAAGTTATAGGCACCAGCTCTTTGGCATCATGAGACTGATGAATTGTGCTGTGTTGCAAGTCATGCAGATGCCAGCCCATGGCTGCTGTTTCACTACATCGTCCTCAAGTTTATTTGCGATAAAATAGAACTGCAACCATTCGCGGTAAGGTCGCCACATAACTCGGCCTGGCACAAATTCGTTGATTGTCCCACAGAAACCATGACAGTTCACTGATGACTGGACACTTAATGTATTTTATTTAACCTAGCACACATCCCATTCTCGTCGCCACTTTATGCCCCGTCCATCAGCACTACAATTTATTGATCCACACCATTGAGCTGGATGTCTATCTGTCTATTCATAACATCATGTTTACAACAACGTGCACCATGACACTAACTCACTGGTATCAACAGTGTCAACCTAAATATACTTCCAGTCATATACACAATGTCAGTACACAACAGTAACATAGCTAAAGAACCATGGTTCTCTTGTAAATAAAAGTTCATAATTAATTGGTTTTCAATGGTGAATTTGGTAGGAAAATTGAATGTTTGTGTTTCAGGTTCACATTATCCATTTTTAGCTTCTAACAATTTTCATTTTTTTTACAATCACTTCTGTGGTTTGTACTGTCTATATTGATCCCACAGGACAAGTTTGCCCCTAACCACATGCATAAGTTTATTTTACTATGTTGGCTGCTAAACAGTTGGTGGTAGTCAAAGAAAAACCAGATGATTTGATTTACAACCATCTAATATCCAGTTTGCTAGACACTGATGGTGAATGATTGCAGTAGTGTGTGTGAACTGTAATCACTCATATGTCTTGAAACTTGCTTCATATGTTAACAGATGAGCCAACTTTTGATGACACAGTGTGGTGTAGCCGGTCACTACACTGTTGCATTATATCCTGTGCTTTGTTAGAACTTAGACTGAGAATGCAAAGTGTTTTTTCTTTTAATTTATACAAACTGCCTTAGATCCCAAAAATAAAATGTGGACATCTTCACTGCAAATTGATTAATTCAAATAATTTGCTAATGGTTGTGCCCTAAAAGAACTACTGTTGTCTGTTTCAGGAAATCAAAATTCATGTAGGACTTCAGCCAACGAAACATCTGAACATCACTGACACAAGAATGCCTGTTACTGGCAAACTAACTATATTTTGTTCTGATCCAGCACTATCTCCCATAATCTGGACCTACTACTTGAAAGGCATTTTGGACCATTAAATAAAAATAAAAGAAAATGTAGAGTTTTTTGTAAAAATAAATTATTTGTATTTATTTGAAAAATTATTTTCATTTTCATTTAAGAAAGTTGTTCCCTGGATTATTTTTACTTTTACTGTATTGTTTACACAGCATTTTAAATCAAGAATTTTAGTGATACTGCACAACATACATACTTACCACAGCATGCAAACACATTTCCATGACACATTGGTTTCACAAATGCCACCGCCTCAAGACTGTCCCAAGATACGGATCACAAACATACCACTACTGTTTTCATCAAGGCATGTATTCCAAAATACTTTTGTAAGGTTTGGCAGAATCTTAAATCATATTTAGACCTTATCTTTATTCCAGGCATGGTCAGTCTCTTCATTATAGTATACAGCATTAAGGCATGTATTCTAAAATATTTTTGTAAGGTTTGGCAGAAGGTTAAATAATATCCAGGTACGGTCAGTCTTTGACTCAAAAAGCAATGCATGTCCAAAAAGGCATTAAGGATAATACAGCATTTTGCTGTTCACCTGACAATTTTTATATCCATATTGTATTGTGTCCAGATTTTTAGTTATCATAATGCATATATTTAATAAAGAATTAATGAATGAATATTGTAATGTTTGCAGCGGTGCGTTAAGGCCGACATATTTGTAGCATTCCACGTCTGGGTATGACAAATGGAAATTACCACTCGGTTAGCTCAGTTGGTAGTAACATGAAACTTTAAAGGCGCCAATAAATATAAATAAAGTCCAATGTTTGTTTATTACTCTGTACTTTTATTGGTCATCCCAATGAAACAGTTCACATACAATCGTCAGGTATGCAGAGTACGAACCGGTTTACAGGCAAACCAACAGAGAGCAGCACCACAGTCGTTTAATTATTAATTTACGTCTCGAAAACTTGCCTCACAAGAAGAAAATACGAAGGCAGGAGCAAAAAAAAAATTATGAATGATTTAGCGGTCGTGGGTGCTTGCCGGTGTGGGCAAAATTCATCACGCACGATGCCTCTTCCTTGGCTGCTTGTGTTGTTACATTTCTTGCGGGCGATAGACACCCAGAGTATTTATGCTGCTGGCCTATCGGCCCCCCCCCTCCCCTCCGCAGATAAGGGTAACCAAACTGCATCATCAGTAAAAAATAATCAAATCTTCTAGAATAAAAACTGTCAACCTGCAGTTCGGAAAGCTTCTGCGTAGCCATTCTAACTGTATCGTAGGTAAAAGATAATCCAAACCTTTTAGAACACAAACTGTTGACACAGTTCGGAAAGCTTCTATCTCTAATGCTGACGCATAACAAAAAATTGCTTTTGAAATGACAAACGGATGCCCGATAAACGAACTACCATGATAAACAAACTACCACGGCTTTAATTTTGAATCCCAATAAAATATTTTGAAGCTTCGCAAAACGAAAGAACATGAACCGCATATCCCGATAATTAATAAATTGCGTCGTTACAATATGTTTAGCCGTCATAGAGATATTTCTGAAATTAGAGGTAACAATGCTGTGAATGGTTTGTGTGGTTGGTTGACCAACTTTGAAAGCCCCTTGTAGTTTTTCTTTTCTGCCTATTGTTTATTTTTCCGCCACATGTATAACCCTACTATATTGATACTAAACATTAAATCGACATAGAACAAACCAATTCTGTGGGTCCTGCATTAATACATATCAGGTATTCTTCCTGAAAATCATATTATAGATAACTGTGTTATAAACATTACATTTTCCCATAACACTAATGTTAAACCCAGTGTTTGGAATTCCAGATGCCCCAAAATACTAATATATTGTGTCATATTTCATAAATTGTGCATTTTATTCATATATACAGTTGTTAAATGAACTTGGTCCTTAAACTAAGAAGTGTCCCAGGTGTCCAGTTCTGATATTTTTGGGTTAACTTGCAGCACAATCAGCCATACAATGATGCCAGTACATAAGTAGAGGATGGGAGTTATATCCTAAAGAGATGGAGTCGTGTGCAAAAGAGATGGAGTATGTAACATAATAACATGATCAGAAATGCACCTGTGTTGTACATTATTATTTGCCTGTTAGTCAGACTTCTTCTTTTGCCATCCTACATCTGCTGCAAGAGTATTTAGATGCATGTGCAGAGGAGTTGAGATTCAATTCAGTTTAGGTGAGGGTGAGGCAGTCATTTTAGTCAAGTCATATAGTCAGTTTAGTGAGCTCAGCTCGGGCAGCATAGTCAGCATTCTGAAACACTTGATTTTAAGGAAGGCAGTTATTTCACTGAAAATATTAATTGTGTCCACGAGAATATTGTTGAGATCTTCCAACTATGTTAGTCTTGTAGCACAGGTTATCATATAGAACATCACTTGAGTGGAGTGGTTGGGGTCGTCACAATAATAAATTTTTTATCTGTGGAAATTCAAGAATAGTTCTTTTAACTTTAGAGATATATCTAGCTTTTTGATTATGCCACAGTTAGCATAGCAAGGGGTTATGCTCTTTGTGGGAAGTCCTAGGAGTGGGTTGTGGAATCACTACTTCTGCAACATATCAGCTCTGTTGGTCATCCCCATAACAAACATGATTGTGCAGGAATCCACTTTATCAGTTGGGCTTTGGCAGATACGGGACCCAGTTGGCCATTCCAAGAAAGAATTAGTTGGTGGATCTTGGATCCACTCTTGCAGCACACCAACATTATTGTACCTTCATGGGTTAGCCTATGTTCCCATGGCTCATCTCCAAGGGACATCATTATCTTCCACAGCAAGGGGATTTAGGGAAGTGGGGCGGAAGTTAGCTTCATATTGTCATGTAACTGCCTGTTACACCTAAAACTAACAATAGCACACAACCTATACAACTAATCAACCAGAGGGGTAGTTCTACAAACAGTGGCTAAAAAAATAATAAAATTAACGCAACTCGCTTCCAAGTCTAAAAGAATGATACAAAGGCATGCAAGAAGATACTCTGTCTCTCAGAATCCAAATAAACCAGTCCCACCCTATACATGACGTTTATGTGAGTTACTGCTCATTTGTTAACTTAAGAGTTTATTTGTTAGTTCCATTTTCATTCAGCTGCCCCATTTTAACCAAGGAAAGAGGAAAATATACTTCAGGCATGTAGTTCGTACAAAAATAGAAACAGGTTTATTCTGAAGGCCTAGAATGACAAAGTGTTTCACAAATGAAAGCAAAGAACTATCTTTAACCCTATTCCATAAAATTATAAAAATTATTAATTATTCTGATCTTAACAGCGACTATATAGAAGAGGTAAATAATGATTCACAAAAACTTCCACAGGAGAAACCAGTTACACTGTAATAACTTTTCAATTCTATAGGGTCTCACAACATTATTTTAAAATTTGGCTTCCAGTGAAAAACAAATAGCGCCTGAGTGCTTGGGTGGGGGTATCCATGTGTTTCGTTCTCAACTAAAATAGACAGGAAAACTCTATTAACCTAAAATAACATAATCTTATAAGTTGTTTTAATTCTACTTGATGGAATACTTAAGCTTTTGACGTCCACCTCTGTCTTTCAGCCTCTGTAGGCCTATCATCTGTGCGGAGCTGTGACCAACACTACCTGTGGGCCTACTAGACATCGAACATTGGCACACCTCCTTATGGGGAGCCGACAATCGGTGGCAGGAACATAATACCTCACATTTTAACAACTACTTGTAGCTCTAGGGGAGGACCGAAACCCTACCCGAGCTCACCACCTGCATCTCGTGAATTTGCCCGCACACATTCACGACTTAACAATGACTCATCTCAATGAAAAATAGCCCTAGGCAGGGACAAGGCCCCGCCTAGCCAAAACATNAAGCTCACCACCTGCATCTCGTGAATTCGCCCGCACACATTCACGACTTAACAATGACTCATCTCAATGAAAAATAGCCCTAGGCAGGGACAAGGCCCCGCCTAGCCAAAACATGCACTTGTCACGAAACCGACCACTCTGTTCCACATGTGGATAAGGACTCTCCAAGTATGTCCTCAGTATTTTGCTGCAGTACAACTCCTCAACCTAAAAACACCCAAACATTGCGCACGTCCACTTATGTTGACCCAGTGAGACCTCAGACATTGAACCAGAAGCTGGTCAGACCTCCTGTTCACACATTTTGCAACCAACGGCCTCTGATTGCCATTTCACAGAAGTAGAGCATTGAATCCTAGGATGTTGGTGCACTTCCATGAAGATGTCAGCACAACCAATGGTGTCAATCAACTACTGCAAATACCCGAGCCTCACGACCCCACAGTCGTGCTAGAGAAAAAAATTTTCAAACACAGACCACAAACAATAACACACACTAAATTTTTCCCTAAGTGGCAATATATCAAAGCACAGGATCACCTGGGTCAGGGCAGGACAGCCATATGGGATTTATTGAAACGTTTTTTCTGATCCTTGAGCACGTATTTGTGACAGTGAACACTGCATGGCATTAGTGGCGAAGTTGAAATGTTTTAAGCACCATTTCAAGTCAGCGGATAACACTTCATACTGTCTGTACCGTGGAATTCCACCCACACCCCCCAGCGGGTGTTCAAACTAGTTTTTTTCTGAACTGAGTTGTTTTTACAGAATTACTGACAGAAGGTATTCAAACATTTATTCTATCCTTCCTATATTGATTCTGATGATAATGTAAATAAAATGTTTGTATCAAAAATAAATTAGAAAATGTTATATTTTGAATAGATAATAATTTCATATTTTAGTCAAAATTCATCTCATTCTAAAGTTAGTCCTAATGTTTTATACTTCTCCAATACTAATTAACGTCTTTATGATTATGTCTCTTGCAGTTATAATATCCTGGTTTGTGTATTTATTCTCAAAATAAAATCTCTCATTCATATTACACAAATAAAATCGTCCAATAAGCGCTATACATTTATCTACGTCAAACAGCATCATTTTACGTTATTTTGCAAATAAGTTTGTTACAAAGTTTTTTTTGTAATGTACATACACATTTTGAATAATTGTTTTGTTTAAAGGCATAAGGTTGAAATATCATTATAATATCTGGCAAACTAATTGTCTTCTTTAATATATAACATATTCACAATACGTATATATGGCGAAGGAAGATATACAGTTGGAAAACTGACTGCTGCAACCAATATGTTGGTCAAAGTAATGGACAACACCTTGTCAACATTTATAATTTACACCTGCAATGCTGTTTTTGGGGACTAATTATGCTGGTTTTTCGGGTCATGTCAGAAACGAAGGCTTCCCATATATTTGTTAAGACTACTGCTTAACAGAGAATAATCATTCTGGTCATCTAAAATAAGTTATTGTTTTGCAAAGAAACTGCCTTAAAAATGAGTAATTTGTTACATTGTTAAACAATTATATTTCCTCTTCGCTGACACGAAAAGTGCTCTTCAAAGATATGGTATCATATTCACCCAGTAATGTTTGCTCTGTAGCTTTAAAAATTGTTCATTGTAAATTTTTTATTTTGAAAAAGTGTCACCAGTGGTAAAGCTGTTTTTTTAACCATTTTCATATATAAATTTAAGCGATCTGTCTTTGTCAAACATTAAGTTGTATGCTGAGTTAATGATATAGCACTTGTTTAAAAAAGTTCAAGAATTTATACAGAAGTCTGCTCATTTTTCAAGTGCCCCAGTCATGTTAAAAAATTTTATTTCTATTTTTTTTTTAAATCGAATGCACAGAATTATATTCAGGCATTAAATTACTCAAAGTAAATGTTCATCTCTGTTACTATGCCATGAATAAATGGTCACCTATCAATTGCTAATAAATGTGACTTCTGAACAGCTAGAGTTGCATCTAGCATAATGCCCGAATTTATATGAATAAAAGACAACCATACTGATTAGCTGACAATGTACTAGTAAAAAAAATATTGCATATAGGCTACTAAATATGTTCTGACAATACCGAAACAACAAAATCGGCGTTTAGTCTACAATATTGTTAAATATCTTTTGGTTTAATGGCACGTGTGGGTATGTTCAGAACAAGAACAGTTTGGCTGCATAAACAAGCATTTGTGCAGCATTAAAAAAAATTTCTTTAACTTGGTCCTAGAAATTTTTTTTCAGGGTTGCAAATTGCTGTAACTTTTTCTTTGCTTTTGTCTTAGTGTGCTTCTTGAAATAGTAAAGTTCCATGAAAACAAAATCTGTTACGAGACCAACAGCAGGCCGACCCCAAATTACAGGAGTTAATGAGGAGATATGCAGACTGGTACAAGGGAAGAGATGGCATAATCTGGGCGAGTACTTTTATTGATCATTTCAATGAAACCATTCACATACAATCGTCAGGTATGCAGAGTGTGAACCGGTTTACAGGCAAACCAACAGAGAGCAGCGCCACAGTCGTTTAATTATTCATTTATGTCTCGAAACCTTGCATTTATTAGATTATTAGATTTAAGTTTATGCCGAAAGTTGAAAGATTTAGCGGTCGCGGGTGCTTGCTAGTGTGGGCGATATTCGTCGCGCACGATGCGTCTTCCTTGGCTATTTGTTGTTACATTGCTTGCGGGCGATAGACACACAGAGTATTTATCTCTTGTGGCTACCCCTCCTTCTCACACCAGGGTGCCACCAACTGTTACCAAATATGGCCAAAGCATGTGTCGCCACGCCATATTGAACTCATAGCCCTCCGAACTGCGTAGTCAGTAAAAGATTATCCAACCCTTCTAGAACCCAAACTGTCGACGCAGTCAGAAAAGCTTCTAATCTAATGATGACGCTAACTGAAAACTACGACTTTCGAAACGGCAAACGGTTGCCCGATAAACATTATTCCACGATAAACAAACTACCACTGCTTTAATTTTGAATCCCAATAAAATATTACGAATCTTCGCAAAAAGAAAGGACATGAACCACATATCCCGATAATTAATAAATTGCGTTGTTACAATATGGTTTAACTGTACTGCAGATAAAACTTTGTGTTGACGCAAGTCTTGATAGTTCATTTGGATGGGGCATCATATCAGAAAATAAATGTTTTGTCATCAAATCTAAAGTAGCACAAAAGTGTTTTTCTTATTTTTAGAAATTAAATAGTATTTCAAAATACAAAACTCCCGTTGTGTTTTAAATAATTGTTATTTCCTATAATATTGTTTCTAGTATTCAAATAATATAATACATCAATTTGTTTTGTATTAAACAACAGCCATTCCTGAAATGAATCTTTAACCATGACGTGTAACGCATATCGGGAGTAGAAACCTCGCTGACCTCCCCGTGAGCGCCACGAGTCGCGAGACACGTGGAAAGCTAGGTCAATTCAGGGGATGGATCGCAGTTACACGTGTCAAGGTTGTGCCGAGTAAGAGGTGGCATATCGCCGAAGCACCCGGAAGGCGCTATGTAAATACGTAGGAAAGCGGGAGAAATTGCAGAGCCAAGCAAGAGCACCTCTAGATTCACGCCAGAGGAAATGGCTGACAAAATGAAAGTGGTGCCACGAGAACTCCTCACCCCTACCACCCTTTTAGCCAAACCGCGGAAGAAAAGCTGACATGGTAAGTTTTAGGGTGCATGCCACCACCTCCCTTCCCCCTTCAACCTTCACGGACCATGGCGCGTGTAAGAAGTGCATGGGGAGTAGCGTCAACCAAATCATTTGTCTCATACAGGTATGTATGACAGCTGTTAACAGTGTTTGTCAGCCTGCCTGATCAACATGCACAAATATTGGATGATACAATTGTCATTTAAAATATAATAAAAAAATTTTTTTAGAGAATATTTTTAAAAAGTGTTCAGTATTTGTATATATATATATATATATATATATACATATATAATTTGTGAAGTATATTTTTTTTAGCACAATACTGATTGAAATGAATGTTTCTGGGACACATTTAGCTCTTCACGTAATCAAAGTTGCGCAATTGAAAGACTTCATACCAGTTCAGTGTGTTTGTACTAAGATCTTAGCTATATATGAAACTGAAATTACAGTGTGAATATTGATGTTAAAAAGAAAAAGGTTCATACAAGTGTCTCTACCAGTGTCATTTAATCTCCACAGTGTAAATAAATTATATACAGTGGCTCCAAAATGTATTTGCACACCCCTATTGTTAATTGTAGTTCCCCGAATAACCGTCCATAATGAATGAAGATATATAATAATCCCTTCCACTGATGAGTGTATTATCCAATTACTATTTCCTTCGCTTCACTGACTGTAGAAAAGTGCCAAAGTGTGACAACACCGCAGCCAATAAAGTATATGCACACCTCCCTGTCCTTGAATGATTGGACCAATCAATGCCATCCTATTACTTTCCGGGTTGGAAACCAACTCATTGGGGCAATATAATGCACAGTGAAATGCAGTGTCAAAGTGTGAACGATGGAACAACCATGAGTTTGAAGCCAAAAGGAACTGTCTCCAGTTGTGTGACAGGAGATCATGCAGCTACACTCTGAAGGTCAGAGTTATCGCGGAATAGCACGAATACTGTCACTGTGTTTCTCCAGTGTGAGGTACGTCATAAAGAGATTCAAAGAGATCGGAACTACAGACAACAAACCGCGACCAGGGATGCCAAAAGCATTAACTTGCATAGAAGGGTGGTACATTGTTCGGCAAGTCACGAAAATATCATCTGTAAGTGCCACCTCTTTAGCAGCTGACATTGCATCAAGGTCGGGCAAAAAGGTAAGTGGCCAAATAATAAGGAACACATTGTATTCCACTGGGCTCCACGGCAGAAGCGCCAGAAAGAAACAGATTATTAGCAACAGAAATCTGCAAATGCGCTTAGAGTTTGCCGAAACCTATCTTAAAAACCTATGTAATTTTGTAATACCGTATTCTTTTCAGATGAATGCAAGTTTAATATATTTGGCTTTGATGACAAAAAATGTGTGTGGCACAAGTGAAATGCAGAATTACAAAGACAAAATGCGAAACCTATGGTGAAACACGGCAGGGGTCATGTGATGGTTTGGGTATGCATGGCCTCCACAGGCATCAAAAATATGGCATACATCAATGGCACTATGAACGCTCTGATGTACATTGATGTATTGCGCCATAATTTACTGGACAGTGTTCATAAGTTATGTCTCGAGGGTACCTTCTATTTCCAGCAAGACCACGACCCCAAGCACAACGCTTTGAAAATGAGGGAATGGTTGTTGTACAACACGACCCGAAGACTGAATGCACCACCGCAGTCACCAGATGTCAACCTTATTGAGAATGTGTGGCATATGGTGAATTTGAACATGCGAAAAATGGCCATATTAAGCACAGAACAGCTTGAAAGTGTTCTTGTGGAGGGATGGGGTAAAATACTCCAGAATTAACGCAGCAGTTCGGACAGTCAATGCCAAGGCAGTTGCAAGTCATTATTGATGCCATGGAATGATTACCAAGTATTCATGTCTCACTTTTTTTGCACATTACAGTGTATTTATAATTGATACTCATATTGTGCAAATACTTTTTTGATGGCGGAAAATATGTATTTCTTTGTTTTTAGGTGAAGGATGTTGCACACTGACATATTGTTTCTAATACTATGTCCATTATTTTGTTGTGTTGTGGAATAAACTATTTTTGTTATGACTTGCATACTTATTTCAGAACATTCTTCCCAAACACTGGTGTGCAAATACTTTTGGAGCCACAGTACTTAAAACATAAAATTAACTTAATTTATGATGATGTGTACAATTATTTTTCAAATAAAATTACACATAAAAGTTTTTTGTTAGAAAAACATTGTAATAAATAAATTGGGCCATAATATAAAAAAGTGACAACTCTAGGCTTATGCATGTACAAGTTTAACCTCCTAGTTTACACATTGCCCAAGAGACAATGCAGTAAATATACTTCAATAAAAACTTACTAAAATGATCCATTACGGTTTCCATAAATAAAGTTGTTATTATAGGTCAATCGCTAGAGATATTTTAGAAAATTTATATTAAAATTGCAATTTTTTGCATGATGCCCTTGTTTAATCATATCTAGCATAAAACTGACATGTTTTTAAAACAAATAAAAATTTATTTCCTTCTGAAAAAGACTATATCCTATAGGCGTACAATTAGCCTACCCTTGTCACCAAAATATCAAAAACATCAAGCAATGCAACATTTTACCAAGTTTTACCAAGAATCGTGGGGCCATATTCAATTGTCTCTAGTGGTCAAGTGGTCACCAAGTCAGGAAAAGTTCTTGGGGGTTTATAAGTTCCAGTAAGTACTGAAAGCAAGCAAACAGCAGGACATAAGGTAGTAGAGATAGGTAGTGATGAGGAGGAAGAAAACTTGAGGCAAATATTTAAGGGTTTCAGTAACAGGAAAGCAGACAAAATCCATATTTCACAAGGTGGGGTTGATGATGCAGGTAACAATACACCAACCAGTAAGAGGTCAAAAAGGCCCATCAGCAATCTTAGGTGGTGAAAAGATTACACCACATCGAAAGATAAAGATATCATGAATTAAATAATGGTAAAATATGTCAGTATTTTTAGTGGTTCAGTTGGATTGGTTTGTGAAATGGGGTTAGTGTCAAAGTATAATCTGTGGACATGGGGTTAGTGTCAATGTATGATCTGTAGATATTGTAAAGAAGTGTTTTTCATTTGTGGTAGCTTATATGTGAAACCTGGCATATCAGTCCATCATCGTAGTTTAGTAAAAAAATGCAAAAAAAATTTGAATTATTAGTTAAATGCAGAAAATTACTGTACTGTACAAAACAAGACTTAATAAATATGATAAAGGGGATGTGTCATTAGGACAGGTTGGCAACCCTGGCCTTGTCGACATTCACGCGCTCTCAGAATAATTGCAGGTAACTGTGTATTCCTTCTACCTAGCATCCAATAACATAACATATAGTCTATCTCATTTTAGAGTTCCATTTTTTGACTTATTGTGTAGAAGCAGTAACCAGTAAACAAAAACAGGCTACACAACCTTCCGCCACCATGTGGTTTCCACCTGACTGTCAATACATGTTTCATCTGTCATGGTAACCATTGATGAGACATTAAGCTCTACCTACTTACCTACATCAAAACATGTCACCAAGCTGATCACACATAGACAGTAAAAAAATTATTCATTTTGCTGTAGAAATTTTTTATTACTACAATGGGCATAAATTCAATAAGTTTATTCACTTAATTGATTAAGTTTACTAACTTAAAAATGTTGTTTAGGGGGAAGGACCCTTGCCATCTTGGATTTATGTATTTTCTTCCATAACTTTATTTTCGAAGTCAATATTAAGAAACCAAGTTTGTCAAGGCATAGGGAACATTTGACGTGAACCAGGCGTTCACTGGTACCTTTGTGCCCACTGTGACTGCCGCAGTAGTGTCCTCCACTCCAGATGCACCACACCAGCAGGCATGTGGGCAAGAGTGATACTGTATTCAGTGTTATAGTCAATCAGCGTTCGTCAATATCGTGACATCAGTGCAACATAATTGTCGGAGTGCATCAGTATGGTTAATCAGGGTTATATGTAGTTATTCAGTGTTATCATTATCAAGTGTATTTGTTCCATGTGTGTAAATTGCACCAGTGTCATTAATTATTCAGAGCTTAATAATTTAATCATTATTATTTATTGGTTTATATTTTTATATAGACAGTCATCACATACCCAGCCAGCCAGGGACATGTGACATTACTAAGTTGGCAATACAGTGGCTGCTGCGATGCAAGTATTTAATATTAATGTAACCCTGATTGATTGTGTATTTGTGCAAGGGTAATTGTGTTTTATTATGTAAGTTGTATAGGGAAATTGTGTTTGATTATGTTAATCTAAGGTATATCATTTTCTTACATCTCATTAGCATTTTTAAGTCGCATTTATGTTTCATCTTTCCACCGCTTGGTGTCGGCCGCGCTCAGGTAGCGGGAGCCGGCGCAGTTCACAGGACAGTACGCTTCATCACTTAAACGCAGGCGGACGTGGTAAGTCTCTCATTTCACAAGAACCTCGATGCCATTCCCTGAGGTTGCAACCTCACTCAGTAATCATATCATCACATCCTCCACGAAATAACTTGTATTTTATGTTACATTGCACCGAGGGGAGAGCAGCATCACGCGCCTTAATTAATCATAATCCATTAGTGTGTTACATTGTACGACCACGCGGNATTTCACAAGAACCTCGATGCCATTCCCTGAGGCTGCAACCTCACTCGGTAATCGTATCATCACATCCTCCACGAAATAACTTGTATTTTATGTTACACTGCACCGAGGGGAGAGCAGCATCACGCGCCTTAATTAATCATAATCCATTAGTGTGTTACATTGTACGACCACGCGGTCGCCACGTGTCTGTTCAGTTAAGTGTTTAATAAAATAATCATCTTTCATATAACCATTAGTGAGTTCATTAATCCGGGCGTCCGCAGCGGCCATACAGCTCGCATTTTCCTAATATCTGACGGTGTGTTACCTCGAGCCCCCTAGGGTGATTAACCACGACCCGATCTCATTGCTCAACACTGAGCTGGTGCCCGGCACTTTCACAGCTCGAGGGACACAGCGTGCCCAACCATCTCCCTTCGACAAGGGGTGTACCGAGCGCACGTCATAGATGGCTTTCCCAACTAGGCGCCAGGATTCCGCCACGCAAAAACGTGAGTGCAATTCACAGTGTAATAAACTTTTGAGGAACCATGTGCATGGCATAACCTTAAACGCATAACCATGTGGCGAGCGCGTGTTGCGTAACCGGATAACACGCGTGCCGCCACGCATGTCGGGCGTGTGTGTGAATCGCGTGGAACGTTCGCAATCCTCAGACATATTGAGTTAATAAAGTGTGCATTTAATTATAGCACTTAAATTACATATATGAATTTATTTTTTTTCGTCAGGGTGGAAAATTTTGGTGAAAGTAACGCGAAGCATTAAAGAAACTAACTAACCTTCCATATNCTCGAGCCCCCTAGGGTGATTAACCCCGACCCGATCTCATTGCTCAACACTGAGCTGGTGCCCGGCACTTTCACAGCTCGAGGGACACAGCGTGCCCAACCGTCTCCCTTCGACAAGGGGCGTACCGAGCGCACGTCATAGATGGCTTTCCCAACTAGGCGCCAGGATTCCGCCACGCAAAAACGTGAGTGCAATTCACAGTGTAATAAACTTTTGAGGAACCATGTGCATGGCATAACCTTAAACGCATAACCATAACCTTAAACGCATAACCATGTGGCGAGCGCATGTTGCGTAACCGGATAACACGCGTGCCGCCACGCATGTCGGGCGTGTGTGTGAATCGCGTGGAACGTTCGCAATCCTCAGACATATTGAGTTAATAAAGTGTGCATTTAATTATAGCACTTAAATTACATATATGAATTTATTTTTTTTCGTCAGGGTGGAAAATTTTGGTGAAAGTAACGCGAAGCATTAAAGAAACTAACTAACCTTCCATATCGAATGGAGTAGAGAGTGATTCCTTTGCGACGCGTAAGAAAGAAAAGCTGCCATGTTTTCCGCAACGAGCAACGTGGGCGAAATAAGGCCGAATACCAGTAAACTTAACTGGACTTCAACTAACGGAAAATTTCAAACCTTATGTTTTAGGTGCTTGCGCAAATCAAACGAAACGAACCCATTTGTAACCAATAACTGTCTGTGCAAAGAAGTGGCGAACGCGCGACGACTGGCGCAAGACATTGAAACCAACAGGAAAGTACTAGATAAAGCCATAAGCTACACATCTAATGGAAAACAAACAGTGTTATGTGTAGATTGTGCCCGACCATGCGTTACCTGAAACTTAAACATAGACAGCCACACATGCCAGTGCGGACACAGGTGGCCACACGCAGTGTTTCAATCGGAAACAAACAGACAAAGTGTAGAAAGTGCAATATCAGAAATTTTTCGAAACATGAGATGCGCAAAACAAATCACCTGTGCGGGAATTGGTGAAGGGATGATAACTTGTATCTACTGTAATCAGAAGCACCATGCTGTGAGCCTGACCAGGACCGAGTTCGCGACCATGGACATCACTGGAAAACTTCGTTGCAACGGGTGTGCACAGACTGAACACACCACCAAACGGGACATCTTCCATCACCCCTCAGGACATTGCGGGGGTTAGCAGTCTGCAGACACATCCCGGACTATGGCATCGTGCCCCTCCATTTATGGGAGTGAAAGGGGCAACCGACAACCGAGCCCAAGGGGGCACTCAACTGTCATCGAAGGAGACGCAGCACCATGGGGAAACCCATTGGTGCCACCCACCACATCAGGCTTCGGGTGGCCTCTGCAACACCAAGAGGCCACGACAACAGCAGTGATGGCACCTACCATGGAGACAGGCACAACACCAGCCCGCTTCCAGTCCGTGCCCACATATGCTGGAGACAACTGGGAGGACCTGCACACGTTCCTGAGAGACTTCACAGGACGACTTACAAGGTACAGTGTCGACAAAGTTGAGAGGCCCAGTCGTGTCGGTGTGCAGTTATCGGGGGAGGCACACGTGTGGTAGAAGACCATCAACCATTACAGCCTGAAATGGGCAGATTTTCAGTTCGCATTCATCAGACATTTTGGGTCGACTTATGGAACACTACAAGCTCAGAGCAGGGCAGTACTAGAAACACAAGGGGAGTGGGAAACCCTAACCGCATTCACTACACGAAAGGTAAACACAATAAGACACTTCTATCCTAACCTCAAAGACTCAGACATTTTGGAGATAGTAGTTTCGACAGTGAAACCAGAGTTTAAATTGGGTTTAGCACCATCCATTCACAATAGCATAAAACAATTTCTGAGGTCCGNTCGACAGTGAAACCAGAGTTTAAATTGGGTTTAGCACCATCCATTCACAATAGCATAAAACAATTTCTGAGGTCCACGGCCTTAGTAGACCAGGCCAACCTCGAAAAGGTGCACTGTAGGGGGAGAGAGGGAACACATCAAGCATGGACCCATAATAACAGTGCATGGAGGAGGGATTCACAGTCCTCAGCTGGATTCGGCAGGAGGGAGGCGAGCCAGACTGAACAACAGGACAAGGGGAAGCGAGAAGTTGGCACATTCAAACCAACTCACCCAAATGCATCAACTGGAAATGGACAGACAGGAGCAGTTCGGAGGGAGGGAGGGCCCCCTCCCCATGCCGGTTCGGTCCAGGCCAGCAGTACCACTGGCACAACGAGTGCCCCAATGTAAACAGTGGAAGGCAGCCAAGTGTGAGAAGTGACAGACCACCGACAGCGGGAAACTAACTAGGGGGGTAGGCGAGCCAGACGCTCACTACCCTAGGCCAAAGCATCAACAAACAAGGGAACGACAACATAGAACGATAGCCAGGCCTACCCCACAACAAATTGTGTTACAACAGATAACCGGGGGCACTCACAAGATTATCAGAATACCGGTCACCGTAAATAACATTCAGTGTTCAGCACTAGTGGACACGTCCACATCACACAATTTTGTAAGAACAAGGTGAGCGAGGGAGCGATCAGGCCGACAAAACAAGTCGTACCACTAGCCACACACCAACACACAGGGCAAGCCTTCGGGGAAGTGAAGATCACTGTCTGGATCCGCCACGTAGAAACCACCTCTACAGACCTAGTGTCGGCAGACCTGCGGGAAGATGCCATACTTGGTATCCCCTGGCTCACAGAACAGAATACCATTGTAGAGCCAGCGACCCGCAGAATCCATTTTGGCAAACAGGAACGACGCACAGTTTACGAACTGGAACCAATGACCACTAGTTGCACACCATGTGTTCAGTTGGATGAACTGGACCACAAGGTGCTTAAAACATACAGGGAGGCGGTCCAGAAAATCCTTTGGAAAGACGGGACGTGTTTAAGGATGCAGATCCCCTAAGGCGAACAACTATTGCCGAACACGCAATACCGTTAGAACACGACCGCCCAATTTTTGCAGCACCTCGCAGCTACCGACCACACCAGTGTGCTATCATCAAAGAGCAGATTAGCGAGATGTTAGCCGAAGACGTCATCGAACCCACACGCAGCAAATACAACAGCGCCATCACATTGGCANCACCTCACAGCTACCGACCACACCAGTGTGCTATCATCAAAGAGCAGATTAGCGAGATGTTAGCCGAAGACGTCATCGAACCCACACGCAGCAAATACAACAGCGCCATCACATTGGCACCAAAGAAGGATGGTACGTGGAGTTTCTGTGTGGACTTTCGCCCCCTCAATTTGGTGATGCAAAGCGCTCCACCACCATACATCAGTGTGAAGGATGTGTTACACACGCTAGGACGAGCAAAAGTCATGACGTCGCAAGACTTGCGCAGCGGCTACTGGCAGGTCCCAATCAAGCCAGGAGACCGCCACAAGACAGCGTTCATTGCCCCTGATGGGCGACACTTTCAGTTCTGTGCCATGCCCATCTGGTTAAGATGTTCACCTGCCACTTTCCAAGCCATGATGGTACAAGTGCTCGATGGGTATGTAGGGGATTTAACCCTCGCATACCTGGACGATGTGATCATCTGGTCAGAGAACTGGAAAGACCATATTAAGCACCTGTCGCTGGTGCTGGAACGCCCAGCGATTAACAAATTAACCTGTACAAACCGGAAGTGCCACATAGGGAACCCAGCATCCAGTTCCTGGGGCACCTAGTGGACGAAAACGGCAGTAGGCCAAAGCCGGAGCAGCTGTCCCTCATCGACCAGCACGAGGCACCTAAAACACGCAAACAGCTCAGGAAGTTCTTCCGGTTGGTCAACTGGCTGAGGGAAAATATTAGGGACTTTACGACGATAATGGCACCCCTATCAGACATGCTGTCCCCGAACTGTAAATTCCAGTGGAACAACGAACACGAAATCTGCTTCCAGGAACTGAAGGGGAGGTTCCGGCAGTGCACAACTCTTGCTCATTATGACCCCAGTAGGCACCTATACCTGCAAACGGACGCCAGTGAGAAGGGCCTATGTGCCGTACTATTTCAGTTAGGAGACAACAATGAGCCCCAAATCATCGAATACAGTAGCGCCAATTTTGGGCCGACTGAGGGTCGGTATGATGTGAATGAAAGGGAATGTTTGGCCGTAGTTTGGGCGGTGAAGCATTATAGAGCATACCTAGAGTACCAGCGCTTCACTCTACGGATGGATAACCAGTGCCTACTCTGGCTACATTCCATGAGGGAAGCCAGAAGCAAACTCGCCTGGTGGGCATTGTTGTTACAATCATACGACTTTGTTGTGACATGTCCCCGGAGCAGAGAACCAATTGGCCGACGAACTGCCCAGGACACCAGGCAATGAGGTAGCCATCAACAGGGACGAGTGGGACGACTTGCTACCCCCCAATGTCAACATTGCCACAACAACCGATAACAGACATGCAATTTGAAATGTCATAGGAACAGCACCAGACCAAGAACCCAGGCTTGATGAGCTTAAGCCGTTATTGATCGGCGCACAGCACCACTGCCCACAACAACAGGCCAGAGTGACTAGAATAGGACATAGAGATGGGGAATGGTGGTGAATCCAGGACACGTACCTAGAAACCCGTTGGCATCACCCCGATGCAGCCTGGTGCCTCTATGTACCTGCAGGGGTACGGTATCAAGCACTAAGGCATGCACACGACAATTATTTTGCCGTCACCCTGGGGCGACCCAGATGGCCAGAACCCTCCACAGGCACTTCCACTGGCCGGGGGCCAGCAGAGATGTGTGCATGCATGTGAGGAAGAGTGTCCCCTGCAATCACTTCAAAAGCAGGCGGACGGATGGGGTGACACAACAACAACCCAGGGTGCCAAAGGAACCCTTTGAAACAGTGTCCCTGGACCTCATGGGCCCCTACCTTCGCACTTTCACAGGAAAGAGGTTTATCCTGGTCGTAAGCGACTCATTCTCTAGGTGGACTGAAGCATACCCAATCTCCAGTGCACGAGCATGCACCATTGCAAGAACACTGGAATGGAGTTTTTTCCTCGCTGGGGGTACCCACAGGTCTTGCTCACAGACAATGGTACTCAATTCACTGGGAGATACTGGCGTGAACTATGTACTCGTTGGGGAGTAAATAAACATGCCACCGCCATATACCACCCGAGGGCAAACCCGACAGAGAGGAGCAACCAAGATCTCAAGACACAACTGCGTCTGAGAGTGGGTAAAGACCACACCAGCTGGGCCGAACACCTACCCGCAGCTCTATTCACCATCAGGAGGCGGGTGAACATCGCCACGGGTCACACTCCAGCAGCGGTTCTGCAGGGCCGCGAATTGATGCTGCCTGGAGAATTTGCCGCACGCCAACTGGAGTCAACAGAGGAACCAGAGGACGGGGCTGCAAGGTAACACCGCAAGGATGAAGAGCTAACAGCAGCTCGCCTCAATCAAGATAACTACATCCGGGAGTATATGCCTGCCACTACGAGAGCACCGCAGCGTTTGGCACCTGGCCAACTGGTGTATGTCAAGGAGAACCGGGTCTCCAGCAGCGCCAAGAAATTCTGCGCCGGGTTCGCCCAGAAATGGAGCGGACCGCACACAGTGGTGAAGCCGCTGGGGTATACCACGTACCTCATCAGGCTAAGCAGCAGGAGGAGGGCCTCCGTCCACCGCAACGACCTGAGATTGGCAGTGGGGACGACGCCAGATTAGCAGGTGGTTGAACCGCAACAAAACAACACACCAGTTGCCAACAGAAGGGAAGTCGGGAGGCAGAGCCCCGACAGTGACGGCAAAGCACTTTGGCACCTTTTCTCCGGCATGACGCCCAGCGTTTCAACGCCCGCGAGGGACGTGGGGGAGGAGGAGGTGTCCGAGGGAGGAACGCAGTCACCTGCAACCAACATCACAGGCATCAGTGCAGACCTGGAGGGGTCACCCAGCAGCATCGTGACGCCCCGCGTCACGACGTCGGTCAGAAGGGATGCTGCCGATGGCGAAACACCAGAGCCACCTGTGGGACCGAGCTTCCCACAGGGCAGCCCTCTGGATGGCTTCGCCACAGCAATCCCAACAGGACCAACAGCAGTAGACTTCGCCCCAGAGGACGTCGGACAAAGTGACAGGGGGAGCATAATGAGATTCCGCAGCCTTTCACCGGCGCCCTCTCCTGCCCCCTCGCCAAACACCACATCGCGCCGACATCCCCACCGCAGCAGCAGCAGCAGCAGCCAGGAGGAGTCCGAGGAGGAGGGGTCTACCACCCCTCTCCGCCGCTCCAAGCTGCCACGTCAGCAGGTGCGCCCGGCAAGCACCACATATGGTGGGGACAACCCCCGCCCGCATCTACATGCCAAGGGATGCCAGCATCGCCAGGGCCAGCACCCTGAACCCCCAGCAACAGCGGCAACCGCAGCAGCAGGAGTCAGCTCCCAGAGGCGCGGGCCTTACTCACTGAGGTGCCGCCACCATCTGAGACGACCCATTACATGCTGTGCCTAACATAAAGGTGGGACATTGGAGCGACTGCGCAGTCAAGTGGTCACCAGAGGAGGGGCCATTTGACGTGAACCATGCGTTCACTGGTACCTTTGTGCCCACTGTGACTGCCGCAGTAGTGTCCTCCACTCCAGATGCACCACACCAGCAGGCATGTGGGCAAGAGTGATAGTGTATTCAGTGTTATAATCAATCAGCATTCGTCAATATTGTGACATCAGTGCAACATAATTGATCGGAGTGCATCAGTATGGTTATTCAGGGTTATATGTAGTTATTCAGTGTTATCATTATCAAGTGTATTTGTTCCATGTGTGTAAATTGCACCAGTGTCATTAATTATTCAGAGCTTAATAATTTAATCATTATTATTTATTGGTTTATATTTTTATATAGACAGTCATCACATACCCAGCCAGCCAGGGACATGTGACATTACTAAGTTGGCAATACAGTGGCTGCTGCGATGCAAGTATTTAATATTAATGTAACCCTGATTGATTGTGTATTTGTGCAAGGGTAATTGTGTTTTATTATGTAAGTTGTATAGGGAAATTGTGTTTGATTATGTTAATCTAAGGTATATCATTTTCTTACATCTCATTAGCATTTTTAAGTCGCATTTATGTTTCATCTTTCCACCGCTTGGTGTCGGCCGCGCTCAGGTAGCGGGAGCCGGCGCAGTTCACAGGACAGTACGCTTCATCACTTAAACGCAGGCGGACGTGGTAAGTCTCTCGTTTCACAAGAACCTCGATGCCATTCCCTGAGGCTGCAACCTCACTCAGTAATCATATCATCACATCATCCACGAAATAACTTGTATTTTATGTTACATCGCACCGAGGGGAGAGCAGCATCACGCGTCTTAATTAATCGTAATCCATTAGTGTGTTACATGTTATGACCACGCGATCACCACGTGTCTGTCCAGTTAAGTATTTAATAAAATAATCATCTTTCATATAACCAATAGTGAGTTCATTAATCCGGGCGTCCGCAGCGACCATACAGCTTGCATTTTCCTATTATCTGAAAGAGTGTTACCTCGAGCCCCCTAGGGTGATTAACCCCGACCCGATCTCATTGCTCAACACTGAGCTGGTGCCCGGCACTTTCACAGCTCGAGGGACACCGCGTGCCCTACCGTCTGCTTTCAACAAGGGACGTTCCGAGTGCACGTCACATTTTAACAGTTATTTCAAAATCCCACTTATTTCTCTTACATGATAAGTTTCACTTCTGTAACTGTAATCAAAAATGACCTAATTATTTAAATCCCACATGGAAAAATACATGCAGAATTGAAACCCTACAAATTTCAAAAACTTTTTAAGTAGTCCTCTGTGTGATGTCTAGCTTTGATTTTTTATTTCTGGTCATACATTTTCATTACGAAGATTTTTAAGAAAATTCAAAGATGGAGTAGATACTACTCCCTTAAACAAGTTGCAGCTTTCTTGCCCAGCAAACAGAAATAATACATCATAATGGTCATGGAAAATTAGGTATATTAATGTATTAGGTTTTATTTGTGATGGGGTGAGTGAGTGTAATTGTGGGGAGCTCGACAATGGAGTCATTAATGCCTACAGGAAAAATATGTCAAAACAAATTAAGAACCTCTACAGGAGGCAGAAACGAATGTACAGTAAAAACAGATTAAAATCCTTCACAGGAGGAAAAAACAAATGTTAGGTAAAAACAGATTAAAATCTCCATAGGAGGCAAAAATAAAAGTCAGGGAAAAAGGATTAAAAACTTCCACAGTAGGCAAAAGGACAAACACAAAACAAACTAACAAAACAGGAACAAATACTCTAGAGAGCAACAACACNCTTCCACAGTAGGCAAAAGGACAAACACAAAACAAACTAACAAAACAGGAACAAATACTCTAGAGAGCAACAACACAACAACAAAAAACAAATCAAAAAGCATTATAAAGACTCGTCGCAAGTAAAAATGGGAACACGTTTCTCCCAGACACACACTCATCAATTAGCATTCGCTGTAGGTCATCACGAATATTAAAAGTACGATGAGACTGATCATACCTGCGAAAGTCCACCAAAAATGTGTCGGACAGTCAAGGGAGTGCCACAGGCATCACACTCGGGAGGNCTGATCATACCTGCGAAAGTCCACCAAAAATGTGTCGGACAGTCAAGGGAGTGCCACAGGCATCACACTCGGGAGGGGGTTCACAACGAAGCAGATATTTGTGTGTCAGACAAGTGTGCCCGATACAAAGTCGAGAAAGAACATCATCTTCCCTGTGGGTGCTTGAAAAATCAGAATGAGTGCAAACAGGCAAGTTGGAGACGGCCCATAACTTGTTTGACAGTGGGACAGAAGTCCAATCCCGTTGCAAAGCATGCCAGACAAGGCCATGGACTACATGCAGCATATCGCACACACGGACACGAGGATCGCAAGGTGGAAGACTACATGCTTCCTTAGCTGCTATATCCGCTGCATCATTTCCAGGGCATATTGGCATCCCTGGCACCAAAAGAGGAGATAGCAGTTGATGTCGATTCACAAAACATAGGTGAAGGCACAGGGGTCTTTAAGCCAGCAATCAACAGAAAGGGAAATTGAAGTAATTATTTCCGCACACTTTCTTTCTGTAACTCATGTCCCTCGTATAGTGGAACTGCCGAGGTTATTTCAATAATCGTTAAGAACTGAAACAGCTCCTACTGTTCCTCACCACTACATTAATTTGCCTTCAGGATACACACTTTCAATCCACTGATACTGCCTGCCTTTGAGGTCATACATTTTACTGCATGGATAACATGTTGATGGACGGTGTCTGTCTTGTGGTGAAGGATTTTGTTCGACAAGAAGCTGTTGCCATTCGCACTGCTCTACAAGCAGTTGCAGTCAGGGCTTTCCTCAGTATGTTTCTCATTATCTGTAGCATATATGTGTCCCTACTCAAGTGTGTCAGCTTATCTGATTTTGAGAAGCTTTCATCTCAGCTCCCACCTTTATTTCTGGTCGTTGGCGACTTCAACGCTCATAATCAGATATGGGGATCTGACCACACAGATGGTTGGGGTCGTGTAGTCGAGTTGTAGCTCATCAGGTCTAATATTGCCTTGTTGAACACTGGTACTCGTATACACTTCACTATCCGTACTGGTACTGTTTCTTGTATTGAGCTCTCTTTCTGTAGCCCAGCTTTGGTCACCCACTTCAATTGATCTGAATTCCCAGATCTCTGAGAGTGACCATTTCCCAATCATATTGGATCAGGTGTCATTTGCTGTCCTAACCATGCCAGTTCGGTGTGTACTTAAGGAAGCTGACTGGGCTCATTTCCAGCATTCTCTCCATTTCGCTGATGAGGTTCCCCGTGATGTGAATGTGGGAGTGGAACTATTCAACTCTATCGTTGTGCTACCTACTCTTGTAAGTTAGGAGAACAGTGTGCAAAAGGGAAGCATTTTGAGTATCACTCTGCCATTGCTATCAATGGCATTGTCAGACACCCTGCCAACTGTGGACTGTGCGCTGTATGTGGATGACTTTACCATTTTCTTCAGTGCTGAATCTCTATGCATGGTATGACGTCAGATCAAGCTGGCTCTCCACCGCCTTGGCGACTGTGCGGACAGTTGTGTTTTCACTTTTCCACAGCCAAGATACAGGTCACCCACTTCTGTCGAAAGCATGGCATCTTTCATTCTCCTGAGGTGCTTTTGTATGGCTCTATTTTGCCAGTTTAAAATATTGCCAAATGTTTAGGCTTCTTGATTGATTCTAAACTCTGTTGGAGTGGTCATATTCATTCCCTGAAATCTCATTGTGTAAGGGACCTGAATCTTTTGAAAACATTGAGTGTTTGGGACTGGGGCGCTGACACAGTCACCCTTCTTCGACTGTATTGTGCCCTGGTCCTCAGCAAGCTCGACTACGGCAGTGTAGTTTATTATTTTGCTAGAATGTCTATGTTGGAACCACAAGCGAATGTTCACCATGCAGGTCTTTGTATTGCGACTGGGGCTTATTGCACAAGCCCTGTTATCAGAATTTTTGGCCGTGATCAATTGCCTCTTTCTTATAGGGTGCATTCCGACTCTTTGCACCTTCACCACAATTATTTTCACCATCCACCCCATGAATGATTGTACTCTGCTAGGCCAAATTGTCCTCGGTCAGTGTATGTCCGCTTTACACATGCTCTGGAGCAGTATGACATACCTCTGCATGTGTTGCCTTTGCCTCGCTGTGAACACTCATGGCTCACAACGCAGGTTGAGGTATGCCTCGACCTTGCGGAATTCACTAAAAAATGACCACTCCTCCTGTTGTTTACAAGGGTATTTTAATTGATTTGCTATTTTCAAGGCTCTGTTTATATCAGTAGGGGATTTCATTGCAAATGTCTTGTGTGCGCAGATTCAATGGGTGCCTTGACAGCCATTCAATCTGGCTCCACAGCTCATCCGATTATTTCCATGATTTGGGAGAAGCTGGCAGGAGTTACGCAGATTGGTGTTCACGTCATCTTCCTGTGGGATCCAGGGCATGTGGGCATCCCTGGCAATGAAGCAGTGGATGTGATTGCTAAGGAAGCATGCGGCCTTCCAACCTGTGATCGTGTCCTTGTGTGCGATGTGCTTCATGTAGTCCGTGGCCTTGTTTGGCATGATTGGCAGCGGGAGTGGACTTCTCTGCCGCTGCCTAGCAAGTTACGGGCCATCTCTNCCGTGGCCTTGTTTGGCATGATTGGCAGCGGGAGTGGACTTCTCTGCCGCTGCCTAGCAAGTTACGGGCCATCTCTGAGTTGACTGTTTGCGCTCGTCCTGTTGTTTCTTGTGCCCACACGGAAGATGTCGTGCTTTCTCGCCTTCGCATCGGGCATAATTGTCTGACAAATACCTGCTTCATTTCGAACCCCCTCCTGAGTATGATGCCTGTGGAACTCCCTTCACCGTCCGGCACATTCTAGTGGAGTATCGCAGGTATGACCAGGCTCGATGCTCTTTTAATGTTCCTGACGACCTACTGCAAATGCTGTGTGATGGGGGTACGTCTGTGAGCTGCATATTCTTAATTTTACATGCGATGGGTCTTTTAATGTATTGTGATTTGGTTTCTTGTTCTTGTGTCGTTGCTCCTCTTGAGTATTTTATACTGTTTTGTTAGTTGTTTTTGTGACTTTCATTTTGCCTACTGGTTTTAATTTGTTTCGACTTACTTTACCTATACCCCTCCTGTAGANCTTTCATTTTGCCTACTGGTTTTAATTTGTTTCGACTTACTTTACCTATACCCCTCCTGTAGAGGTTCTTCCATTTTCTTTGTGTGTGTGTGTGTATATATATGTATATATATAACTTTACTGTGGGTGTTAATGACCTCGCCATCGAGCGCCCCCACAATTACNGCATATTCTTAATTTTACATGCGATGGGTCTTTTAATGTATTGTGATTTGGTTTCTTGTTCTTGTGTCGTTGCTCATCTTGAATATTTTATACTGTTTTGTTTGTTGTTTTTGTGACTTTCATTTTGCCTACTGGTTTTAATTTGTTTCGACTTACTTTACCTATACCCCTCCTGTAGAGGTTCTTCCATTTTCTTTGTGTGTGGGTGTGTTTGTGTGTATATATATGTATATATATAACTTTACTGTGGGTGTTAATGACCTCGCCATCGAGCGCCCCCACAATTACACTCACTCACTGTACAAGCCACAATGTCAAGGTATGACTAACTCATTTACCAGAGACAGATCATTCTGCTCCGTTCCAACTTACTCACATGCTGATATGGCACCCTTTGATGTCGACGAGACATACTGACACTTGCTTTCATTTCGTTTGACTGCTCTTCACTGGTTGCGCTTGCTTTCTTCACACACAAGAGAGGGCTCTGCTGGGCCTACATGTGCACTGTCACTCTGTTATCGTAATCGCTTATTGCTTGTACACTGTTCTACACATCCGTCTAGTTTGGATTCTTTTGGGCCATTCTTTCTGGGTGCTGCAATTTTCACAAACAATAGGGCATTTACATATGCTTGTCATCCAAAATATATACACGTGCATAGTTATATGTGTGTGCAAAAATTATGAGAAGGGGAGGATAAGTGGGTGGCCCAGGATGACAGTCACTTGGGCCAGCAGTGTCCCACATTATGAACAAACCCTCTGTCACCACTGTTGATAACACGTATGATATTCGTGGTAAGTATTTGGCGGACATGATTTCCATCCCGCCTCCGTAGATGAGACTAAGGTTAATTCTACTGAGGTTAGGAAAAAAATGCCTACTGTCACCAAAATTTAAGTTTAAGTACAAAATCTCAGCCTACAAATTTTACTGGAAATTTGAGGGGGTGAGAGGATTACTTAGCTTGTACTGCAAATGTTCTTAGAATCCTGAAAGTATTACAATGCCAATTTCCCCGATAATAATAAATATTTTTGTATCCCCCCAATAATCAGATGCTGGTTGTGCTCATGGCTGATTGTACAACTGTTTAGCAAAGCAGCCACCCTTATAAGTATGTTGCTATCTTCAGTTCTGTTTAAACTAGCTAATATTTTCATTCTGCATTTTNCAAAGCAGCCACCCTTATAAGTATGTTGCTATCTTCAGTTCTGTTTAAACTAGCTAATATTTTCATTCTGCATTTTCATTATGCATTTTTATTCTTTCATTGGTATGTAATACTATGTTGTGTTGGTTTTTCTAAATATGTTGCTTCTAATTGCATGACAAAAAATTGTAATAATTTGGTAGCTTTAAATTTCCACTGATATTCTGCTAACATAAAGTTGTTATTTTTGTATATCATTTTTAATAAATGAAAATAGTGTTCACAATTTATATTATCATTAAAGTATGTACAGAAGTTTGTGTGTTGTTAATTTGTGTTAACATAAAACCTATATCTGCTTAATTTCTAATTTTAAGAATGAGTTGNCAGAAGTTTGTGTGTTGTTAATTTGTGTTAACATAAAACCTATATCTGCTTAATTTCTAATTTTAAGAATGAGTTGTGTTTTGCATTCACTGTGAAAAGATTTGTAAGAATTGAATGTAAGTAATGACTTCAGTATAGTAATCGTTAAAAAAATAAAACATGTGGTATCAAACGTTTTTACTCTGCTGTACACATCACCTGACAAATTATTTTATCCCAAACTCCGCAATATGAAATATGACAAAGACTACAAACACAACATAGAATCATATGCTGAAATACTAAACCAAATATATATTCCAGGTGTACACACACACACTAACTTGCACATATATGTCTATGTATGAATATATATATAAATATACACACACAGACACACAATATTGTTTAAAGTGTTTCTTATCTATCACAGCTCAAGTTAACTAGGGCTCAAGATTTCTAGTTTTGCAATATGGCACTATTCTAGTTGACTGTAAAAACCGTATTATGATCAAGCTGTAAATTTCAGATTATTTAAGAATAGCTAGAGGTGCTGTTGCATTTGTAACTGTTTTAGAGAATGAACAATTCTGATATATTTTGCTTCTCATCTTTGTTTGCTGATCGATCAAAGTATTACCTTGAAAATACAACCCAGAGGCTTTATGGCAAATCACTGTCACAGGCTAATGAGATGCTAACAAAATTTAAAATGCTAATTTTTTCCTTTTCATAAATAGTGTTCTTTTGAAAACCAAAATATTCACGTTTTTTTATTTGTTATTGTTAATATTTTTTAGAGATTTTACTAATTTTCAGAGACCTAGATAAATTAATTTATGAAGGAAAATGTATTAAATATTTACCCATAAATCCTGATGTACAAAAGGATGTTTATACGAAAAGTAAATTTGCATATCGCATATTTTATATTATGTTTGCATTTTGGTTTTAGGCAGCTGCAAGTAAAAATATTTTTTAAATATTATATTATATATATATCATAATATTCATAAAACCCAATATTTTAACGTTTCAGCATGCTTGCCGGGGGGCTTGGCACGTCACCTGGTCTACGGGTGACGTGCCAAGCACTGTTGTTCAGGCAGTGAACCCTTGTAGGTCTTATGGGATGGTTTGGTGTGCGTTCGGCCTTGCCCTTAACGAGCCAGTATACAGAGTCGACCTGGTAGGGCAGCGGCAAACTACTTACGCGTTGGAGGTGGCTAGGATGACTGTGGATGCTGGCTTACCCCTTGCAGATTAGCGCTGGGGCTGACTTCTGACTAACTGAGGTGGGCGATGCTCCGGCCATAATCCGGGCACGGTTGGTGCTCGGATGGAGTTGGCTGGACCGGGTTCTGCTGAACTCCGGGTGGTGGCAGCAGGTGGCATTGATTGGCGTACTGCGTCGGCGATGCCAGTCCCACAGGCAGTCCAAGTCGAAGGCAGACGACGACTGGATGAGGAGTCATACTGGTCTTCTGGGATGGCTCAAACAGTAATCTAGGGGTGACTGAGGAGTGAGACCCCTGCAGTTGGCAAGCGGCTTGTGCCTGTTCCTGAGGGGAGGAAAGGCTGAAGGCCGACTTGGCAATTGGTGAGCAGTAGGAGCTGTAGCTGCCTTCTTATCTGCCCACTTAGTCCCTCCTCATCGGGTGAAGGGCATGGGTAGTTTCTACTGCCAGCCACAGTAAACAAGGGGCAGGTTACATAATTCCCAAGCTAAAGTACCCAGATGCAATGGTGTCAAGCTGTGTAAGTCCCAGCGCTCCAACCGGCGAATTTTATGCTGTGGATGGAGCGGGTTAGCTGACTTGGGGTGGCTCTAAGCTTTGTTGTGAACCTCTCAGATGCAGCTGGGTCACACCTGGTCAGGTCTGGCACTCCTACCGACGAATTTCATGCGGTTTATGGAAATGATTAACTGACTTGGGTGGTCCAGTTACTTCCTCGTTGAGTGTACTTGGTAGGGGGCTCTACTGTATGTGTGTGCCGAGTACCTTTGCGCACTGTTGCCACAATATGGGTGGCCGGCAAATCTTGTGATTTTTTTGTGATATACNTGTGTGCCGAGTACCTTTGCGCACTGTTGCCACAATATGGGTGGCCGGCAAATCTTGTGATTTTTTTGTGATATACATGCTGCCCAGTTAAGGGAGCTCGCAGTCCTACTCTATTGTTGGAAACTGGTTGGTAAGACGCTGTCACCTGCCTTTTCTTGGGAACAGCATTTACAAGGAAGAAGAGAGGCACAAATTACTCTTGGAATCAGAACGCCGTGCGTCGACTTGAATGTATTTATTTTGAGTAGAATAAACATGGTGACCAGTACTAAGTCCTAGGCTTTCGTGATTACCAAGCAACCGGTGGAAGTTACGTCAATAACAGGTGAAGGGGAACTGTCAGGCAAAGAGCAAGTCTAGAGCAATTAATAAAGAAGTCGTGAGAATGACTCTAACCCTACTGTTGTCTAGTAAGAGTCCTGAAGGTATGAGTTAAGCACTCCAAAGTGGAATGTGTGTAGCGGGGTTTGACGCAAGCTCAGCTGGTAGTGTAGATTTCGAAGAGACATCGGAGCTCTCTGCCCTAGCACGGCATTGGTAGGGCAAGCTGCTGAGTTTTCAAGGCAGAGGTTGACCATGCAATAATAACTGCCGTTCTTTGGGNCACGGCATTGGTAGGGCAAGCTGCTGAGTTTTCAAGGCAGAGGTTGACCATGCAATAATAACTGCCGTTCTTTGGGCTCATCCAGCCTTAAATACAGTGCACATCCTCCCTTCGGCTTTTCTTCAGTGGTTCGAACATCTTCGATCGGCTGGTTCCTCTCTTCGTATGTGGCATCATCCCTTGCTGCGCTCTCTTGGCAAGGTATGGAATCAGGGTAGTTCCGTGATTGTGAGTGGTATGTGACGCTTGATTAGGGGCAGGCTGGATTTGTTCTGCTGGTAAGGCAGGGGTGAATGATGTGCATATTTAGTACAACTGGCTATGTGAGCTAATCAGTCATCTTCTGTGTGTAGCTGTCTCTGGTTCGTTCCTCGTGTGGTTGCCGTCTCATGGACTGAGTTAAAGTTGGAGAAACAAAAAAAATTATGGCCATCTACACATCATGCTTCAAACTGTTATCAAGTTTGAGTGTTGTGTCTGTAGCATGCTTTGTCTGGGAAAACTGTAATTGCATCATTTCTGGTAAAAATATTTTGGATATTTCAAGTGTAATGTCTAACATTCAAAAGTGTTGATTTTGTTTTATGTTAAGCAATTTTACATGCTAGGTGTACAATTTTGTTGTTTACACACACACTTTCTCATGTGCACACACGCCCTCATACATATCTAAGNTACATGCTAGGTGTACAATTTTGTTGTTTACACACACACTTTCTCATGTGCACACACGCCCTCATACATATCTAAGCAATATCAAGTGACATCAACATACATACTTAGTACACTATACTACAAGAGCTCCCAACTTAATGTTTGCAAGTACTGAACTAACGTACCTCATTTACCACAGTTCTGCATTCCTGCACTTTTAAGGATCGATCCAGCCATTAGCAAATGAAAAGTAATCTTGGTAACACAAAATTAGAAACTTCGTTGGGTTGAGATAAATANTACATGCTAGGTGTACAATTTTGTTGTTTACACACACACTTTCTCATGTGCACACACGCCCTCATACATATCTAAACAATATCAAGTGACATCAACATACATACTTAGTACACTATACTACAAGAGCTCCCAACTTAATGTTTGCAAGTACTGAACTAACGTACCTCATTTACCACAGTTCTGCATTCCTGCACTTTTAAGTATCGATCCAGCCATTAGCAAATGAAAAGTAATCTTGGTAACACAAAATTAGAAACTTCGTTGGGTTGAGATAAATAATTCTATTTAAATATTTGTACTTACGTAACCTGTATAGTTAACAATCANAATTCTATTTAAATATTTGTACTTACGTAACCTGTATAGTTAACAATCACTCTTAAAATTAATTTTCATAAATAAATAAATAATAATAATTTTTAAAGCATTCACTTATTTTAAAAAACTATTGCCCTCAAAATATACACAATATCTAAAAATTTAAAGGAAATTTATACGTATATCCCATAAACCTGAACATACCTATTGTGAGAGACAAGAGCGTGATGAAGATTTTGTACATATTAAAAGAAAATACAGTATGTATGAAATATAAAAATTATACACAGCATAAATAATTAAATAATCTTAAATGCTTTAAATATTGCTACACAAATATTTAAAATTACAAATGACAAAATGAACTAGCACATCTGAAAACAGTAAGACTAAAGTAAATTAATTTCATTGTCTATAAACAAATGATCTCAATTCTAAGTTTGCCTTGCTCATATTATTACTTTCTTTCCCTAAACTAATGTTACCGGTTTCATCATTAATTTGATGTGGTCAAGGTTACCCAGGGCCGGTTGAGTGTTTAATTTTCCGGCGCCATATCCCAGTGGAGAGTTAATGATGAGGATCGTTCGGTCGATGACCCAGGGGGCCCTGGATATCTTCGTCAGTATGTTGATGATGATGTCATGTACTTACTGTTGCACTATTTATACCTTATGATGAGACTGCAGGCCGTCTCGTATGTCTGAAATATGCTATAAATGTGTGGGTGATGCTACAAAGTGTGTAGTACCCTACAATTAATCGACACACATTTAACTTTGTAAAGAGGTTTACTCACTGTGTTTGATTACATGTGAATAATGCATGAAAACGGACCCCGCACTTATGGCCTGCCGTTGACCTTAGTGTGAAATAAAANTTTGATTACATGTGAATAATGCATGAAAACGGACCCCGCACTTATGGCCTGCCGTTGACCTTAGTGTGAAATAAAAGTGATATTATGTTGATACACGATAGCATTAAGCGCTCTGGTGAGAGAGCGGGTTGCTCTACCCTTGGTACAATAAAGAGATAAAACAAATGTTTTTTTCAGTTAATTAATGTTAATATTGCAGTGAAGTTNGCTCTACCCTTGGTACAATAAAGAGATAAAACAAATGTTTTTTTCAGTTAATTAATGTTAATATTGCAGTGAAGTTATTACAGTCTAAATGATGGTACAGTGGGGGTTCGCGGAGCGGGCGACCAACACCGCTGGTCTGGTCCGAGTGCTGAGATGAACTGGTCCAGTGATCTCAGTTTCCGTCATGAGTGACAAGAACAGAAATCAAACGGCGAATTATGTAAAATAACATAAGCACACTGTGATATAATTGCAATGATGATAAATTGTATAGATTAAATTAAACACATTGGGGACACCCCCATTTATTAACAAATGTTTGTTAAGGTTGAAGTTGTGAAGTTGATGGGGCATGTCACCACACTAAATGATATGTTACAAGGATGGAGGCCTTTATAGGCAATCTCCCTTTGAGAAACACAATTACTCTTATACAAATACACATTAAATACATTATTATGTTTTCTTGCAATAAGTGTTTGTATTTCACTTCCTATGACATGTTAAAATTTTACTGGCTACAGTGTTACCAGGTTGCTGTCTCCTGAAGGGATGGACGAGTCCACCTGGGCAAAGGGGTGTAAAATGCAATGTTTGATTGCTCTTAATACAATAAAACACATCCCTGATGGTGTTTAATGTGTTTGTAACAGTGTTGCACACTACTGGGTGACACTTTGGTGCACTTATCACTTCAGCTTCTGCCTACAAGCCAGTTTGATGCCACCTGGTGGTGAGTCACATCATTGCCGATGCGCGAGCTGCTACGATGCAACGACAAATTGCCAGTGCGCCCAACAGCTGTGGCTTTGGGGTAGACATCGTCTCGGATGAGTAGAGCGGTCTCTTTAGTTACACAATCCTTGTCGGCAAGAAGGTGCCAGGTCCGTTCTTGTAGACCTCCACTACTCACTCTTGGCCTTATGTGGTTGGAGTGGCTGGTGTAGCTGGTGTAGTTGTGACCGCGGCGGTATGAGTGGGCACACGGAGCTCATGGACGCGTGGTTCACCTCAAATTTCACAATTGCAAACAAAGAATTGGTAGCATATTGTATTTTAAATGCTGTTAATAGGATAAACAATAATAACTTTAATTTGTAATTCTGATAAAAAATGGAATTAGCAATGAATATTTAAGTATGTGATTCCATAGGTACAATTCTTATAAGGTAATTACTAATAATGTGGTGAATAACAACAAAAATGAAATAACGCCAAAATGTAAGTTAAAATAAGAAGTAAAACAGATTTATATGATGATAAAGATGAAATCTACCTTTTTAATTATAATATTTGCATTTAAATAACAACACAAAATCTTGGCTCTGATAAGGCAGAAGATTCATTTTACAAGTACAGTGGAGTCTCGGTTAACCGTCACCCTTTTAACTGTCAGTTTCTGTTGACCGTCAGTAAACTGACACGACAAGTAAAATAATAAAATTGGATACAAAAAACAAACTTAATGAACTAAAAATGTAATAACTTTTTTTTCGCTTCATATTAGATTAAATTAAGCACTTTATTGAGTTGAACAATACGTATACTGTACTGTAATACATATACCCAGTAAGAATACATTCTGTGCAGTGCGGAATGCGAATGACTAGCGGTTGTTGTTTATGTACAACCTACATATGTACTTCGTAGAATTGTTCCGTCTTCCTCACCACCCTACCGGAATTCCTAGACACTCATCCGCCCTCCCGTTCCTACAGTCAGTTCAGTAGCGGTAGTCACTTTGTCAGCAAGTCATTGTCCTCAGTTTGTTGTCAAAGTGTAGTGTGTTTAAAAATGTCTGAGAAACGGAAACGTGTTGTATTGGGCCTTTCTCAAAAACTTGAAATTATAAAACGGCTGCGTAAAGGAGAAAGCGCGACGAGTATCGCTCTGCTATATGGAATCGGGCGGACGACAGTCAATGATATTAAGTAAGATGCAGATAAAATCGAAAGTCATGTTTCAAAAATCGAAACGACAGACGGAGATGTCAAACTAAGAAAAATGATGAAGCCAGCAAAACTCTACCAACTATATACAGTAATGTATCAGTGGTTCATTCAAGCCCGCAGTCAAGGGATACCAGTTTCTGGGCCCATAATAANCACCACCCTACCGGAATTCCTAGACACTCATCCGCCCTCCCGTTCCTACAGTCAGTTCAGTAGCGGTAGTCACTTTGTCAAGCAAGTCATTGTCCTCAGTTTGTTGTCAAAGTGTAGTGTGTTTAAAAATGTCTGAGAAACGGAAACGTGTTGTATTGGGACTTTCTCAAAAACTTGAAATTATAAAACGGCTGCGTAAAGGAGAAAGCGCGACGAGTATCGCTCTGCTATATGGAATCGGGCGGACGACAGTCAACGATATTAAGTAAGATGCAGATAAAATCGAAAGTCATGTTTCAAAAATCGAAACGACAGACGGAGATGTCAAACTAAGAAAAATGATGAAGCCAGCAAAACTCTATCAACTATATACAGTAATGTATCAGTGGTTCATTCAAGCCCGCAGTCAAGGGATACCAGTTTCTGGGCCCATAATAATAGCTAAAGCTATTGAGATGAACAAGCAGCTTGATGGGGATCCTTCATTTAAAGCTAGTATAATTTGGCTGGATAAATTTAAGGGTCAACATGGCATAAGGCAGTTGGACATATCGGGTGAAAAACAAAACACTGATAGTGGTCATTGTAGAATATCGAGAAAAACTAATGAAATTCTAAAAGATAGAAATTTGGTCAGAGAGCAGGTTTACAACTGTGACGAAACTGGCCTAAATTGGAAAGCACTTCCCGTGAAAACCTTAGCCTCCTTATCGGAAAAATCTGCACCTGGTTTTAAAATGCAAAAAGACTGCATAACTGTTATTGTGTGTGCGAATGCAAATGGTAGACATAGGTTTCCTTTACTAATCATTGGGAAATCTAAAAAGCCTCGAGCTTTCAAAAATATGAATTTAAATGTCTTACCTGTCAAATATTATGCACAAAAAGTGACTGGATGAGCTAGGATATATTTAATGAATGGTTCCACAGTGTGTTTGTGCCAAATGTAAAATCACATTTAAAATCAATCGGGTTGCCTGAAGAAGCCATGTGGAGAATGCACCATGTGGACAATGGACAATGCACCAACTCATCCTTCTCATGGCTTGCAAAGTTATGATGGAGAAATTACGTGCCACTTTTTGCCTGCTAACATTACCCCACTAATTCAGCCCATGGATCAGGGTAATATTGAAAGCATAGAGCGATGTTATCGAAAATGCTTTATTCAAAAAGTTGTTTGTGTTGGGGATGAATTAATAAGTGTAAAGAAGTTTTGGAGGTCATGCACTATTAAAGATGAAATTTTTAATGTCGCTGAAGCCTGGCAAGATATACTAGAAGAAACATTAAAAAAGGTCTGGAACAAACTGTGGCCTGAGACTCTAAACGAGAATGAGGCCATAAACGAATCTGGAAATTATGAGGAAATTTTACTTCTGTGTCAACGGATTCCAGGTGGAGCAAACACATCAATAGGTGAAGTAAGTGAATAGCTGGGAATTGACAGATTTGACGGAGGCTTTGAAATATTAAATGAGGAACTTGTATTAAGTGCAACACATGAGGTAGAATGTTTAAGTGAAGAAGAAGAGGATGATACACTCAAGGGTTGCCCCAAAATAATTAGCCACTGTGATGCTGGAAACATGTTTTCCAAGTACATTGAATGATACGAGCAAAAAGAAGAGGTAGACACTACACAGATATTACGTCTACGTAAGATATGCAACACGGCAGTAACAAAAGCCCGTGGAGTATTACAACAAAGGAAAATGACAGACTTTTTTAGGGTAGGATTATACTACTGAACATATACATATGAGTACTGTATTCAATTTTGTTATTTTATCAACATAATAAAAAGAAGTCTACGATATTTAATATCAAATACATACTGTGTTGCACATACTTCTATTGATTGCTTCCTGTTTAAAATATAGTGCTAAATATTGTATACATTATTATCGCTAGTATCTGTCGTGTCTTTGTGAAGGGGGTGTGGGGGATTTATATTATCTGTCTATTCTCTCAACCGTCACGGTGGCAGTCCCGAGACTAATGGATAACGGAGACTCCACTGTACTCCATAACAAAACCAATAACACAGAAACATTGTATTTTTAAAATGGATATTTGCCTTAAAAATATCACAAAATCTTGTCACGGGCAATTATATAAACAATTATCAATCAGACATGGATAAGCTGATGTATGGAAAAAATTAAATTATTAAAGGTTATTTGGGGGAAAAAGTTAACTAACACTCTCATACTCTCGTGATTTCACTTCATGTTGAAAGAAATGAATGAAACTACAGTAAGCAAAGAATTGAAGTAAAGGCCAACACTAATATAGCAATATTAAGATATGCTGGCTAGTTCATTACAAAACAATATAATGAAGAAATGAAGACTGTTTAATTTGTATGAGTATATTACTATTGGCAATGAAAACAGTGAAAGTCACTTAAATCATTTTTGTCAGAAGCTTCTTTAATTATTGTGGCAAAACAGAAAAATTGTTTTTAACTCCTCTTGGAATTATGTAAGTACAGTACAACATACTTAATGGTCATGGCATGGTCACACAACGCAACGTATACAGTACTTAAAGCATAAAATGTTGTGTAAAAGAAAATAAAGACAAAAATTATTATTTTTAAAAACCAAAGACAGAAAAGTATAGACCGAGATTTATAACAAACAAAGTCATGAATATGTGTGTTTGCAAGAGTTTCAATTTACAAGTTATACATTCATCTAAAATCTAAACACCATGGAATTTTAATATATGTGCAACATTATCTTTTCCTAACTTTGAAAAAATTTAATTTTCTGCAAACGTCTCAACTTAACATTTAACTGGACGTGTGATGCATATATAGACTAGTTTTTTTTTTCTGCAGCTACCCAAACCAACATTACATCTCATATAATGTGGAGGAGTCCATAATGCACCCAAAGGAAGACCTTATTAAATTGTCCCTGTCTTAAGTAAAACCCAGTGAAAAGAGAAAATACCAGTAAACCACGCCAGTGCAACTGCACCTGAGCTGGCGCAGCCAATGCAACCTCGCATAGCAAGGAAGCCTACTTCCTTGCTGCCCCAAGAGATGGCACCAGAGTATAGCTCCGTCTACAGAAGGAGAAATTACCCCTGCCACCCCCAAGTGCAGGTAAATATATGTACCTGCATGCCACAGAAGGGAAGTAGGATTCCAGTAGATCACCCTTGCACAAGTTGTGTGAGAGCTCTCTGCTCAGTTTACTCTGTTCCGCTCTCCTCACAAGAGACCAACAGTTGTTCTTCACCTACCAACACCGGACTTCTTCAGCACCGACTGCCGCCCNTTCTTCACCTACCAACACCGGACTTCTTCAGCACCGACTGCCGCCCCAGAAGAGCCGTTGTTCTCCCTAACACTTGACACTTGCTATCAACACCCAGACCCCATAATCCCCCTTAAGTCCCTATGGGATGCCACCAGCTTCAGTTAGGGTTTAATTGGTATCACGACTACCTTATTTGTTGCTCTGTGCTCTTATTTTTGCCCTTCAGGCCAGACTCTTCAAGCCGACAGGCACCTTCACTTGTCTTTGCTTCCTTCCGAAGAGTTAATCAGAGCCTTGGTTACAGTAGGATAGTAAGGGTCCCCGTATCTTATTCTAGAGAGAATAAAACATTTATCCAGTTTAACTGCCGTCTGCTCTTCCTTGTGGTTAGTCATCCTCTGTAAGCAACATCCTACAACTGAGAGGCAGGGAACCGCGGAATTAAAACTTATTTGCCGATCTTAGTGTAGGACTGCAGCCCGCCCTCTAAAAAGGACTGGACATACTTCAGCAAACACTACCCATTAGACGGCCACCCATACTGTGGCACCTAAAGGTACTTGGTGTACATGTACGGTAGAGTCACAACCACTAGCAAGACACACACGACGAAGAGGCTAGATTCCCCTTGTCAGCTAACCTACCACCTCCACTGCATATAAACATGCAGGAGGGAGTGCCAGGCCTGGCAAGGCAGGATCTACCACTTCCAAATTACACTCTAACTAGGGTTATTCTTTCCTGTCACCCCGTTGCGGAAGTGTACCATTGCACCTAATTCCCTGGTAAATGCCATTCACCCACAGGAGGGGTAGTAAGTGGAGATCAGGAGGGTAACTGCTATCCCGTCTGGTAAACCAGCCCTGCTTAAACCATCAGCCCCTGCCTTTCAGCATTTTTACCCCTCAGAAATGAACTCATGCCACCCGCCAACTGTCAAGGCCTCACCTCACAATTCCCCCCAGTCGTCTATTTGGTCCCCTGGTGAAGCTCCCAGGGGCTGTATATCTGGTCGTCAAGATCCTCCCCCTAGGTCTGCCACTTTAACTAGGCGTCGAGCCCATCAACGATGCAAATCCAGTTCCACCAACCAGAACCAGTGGGTCGGAGGCCTCCCAGATGCAACTAGATACACCGCTTGGCCAAACCGTCCAGCAGACACCGTCACCACCAACCAGCCGAGTCAGGAAACCCAACATTGGAGCAGCAATGACGAGCATCCATCGACCGGCAGTGGGAAGTAACCCAGTGGCCCGACCAACACCCCGCAATCGCAAAGCAGCTCTAGAACAGATCGACTTCGTTCCAAGCTGGCGGTCTACCCGCCTGACGCTCTATAAAGGCGCCATAAAGGCTAAGCGCCGGATCTTACTGACCCCGCCGCATTAGGGTCTGCAAACCCCTTTTTACCTGTGCGCCTGATCTAGCACTAACTAAAAACAACTTCTATTGAGGCGTTGACATGTTCCTGTCCCTGGACCGTCATGCATCAACCTTGTTAACAAATTCACATTAGTATTAATGTCTGCCAAGAACACACAGCAAACACATGGATATCTTACATTCAGATGCATTTATAACTTGGCAAATTTCTTTGCTCTGAAATATATGTGTGATAACTGTTACTCACATGTCTTAAAGGCAGAACACATTATTGCTCAAGTCTTTCGTTCTCTGTTAAAACATTACTAAACTATCAGAAAAATTTGTCTTTTGCAATTTCCTTCTTTTATTCGAAACAGTCGCCTACCTGGAGCTACATATTTTCATTTTTAAGGTTCAGAACTGCTGAAGTGATAAGGGTATCTGGCATGTGCATTAAGTGCACCATCGCCGTTACACACAATGCTCTTAACTGGTATGCAAAGTTTTAGTCATGATATGTGTACCTACAGGACCCCATAATTTTATTGCTGGAAAGTCTGTAGAAAAGTTTAATACAGGTTCCTGTCGTTTTAAGTAAACAGCAGTCTGAAAAAGCCATTTTTAACAATGTTGGATGGCTCCAAAACAATATTTTATAGCATCCAAGATGTCTTGAGAGTACCATTCGGTCCTTGTCTGGGGCATGTTTTCTTTCTGAATGAAAATTTGTAAGGAACACGTTTAATTAAAAATGCGTATTTAAAACATGCTGAAACACAGTTCAAGCTTCAGGTTTATTGGTACATGCGTTTTCCGTACGAGAGTCCACTGNGTATTTAAAACATGCTGAAACACAGTTCAAGCTTCAGGTTTATTGGTACATGCGTTTTCCGTACGAGAGTCCACTGTATTGCCTTTAAGTCTCTTTAATCCAAAACCACCCATTTATCTACACTGCTCCAATGGTGGGAAAGAAAGGGTGGGAAATAAAAGAGGCTTCATAAATAAAAAGGAAGTTTTTATATTTTCTGCATTACTTAACTGTAACTATAAATGCCAATACTGGCTGGCACTGTTGTGCATGGGGGATAAAATACAGTCTACTGCACATGCACATCTTCTCAACACATTACAAGCACAGCACAGTAAAGGAAATGGCACTGACAGGCTCTGACAGACCAAACAACTATAGTCAACTCTCGTACCGAAAACGCATGTACCAATAAACCATATCCACAGTTAATTTTCAGTTGTCCCGGCGAAACTCCAATAAAAATAATGATAAAGCTAACGGCTTGCATCGTTTATCGGATGTTGAGTCGATCAAAGTATATTTCAGTCCCATCACCTAAGATCTCCTGCAACGATAGTTTTTAAGCTGGTTGTTTATGCAAACGTCTAGTAACTATCTATGAAATACGTCACGTGCACCGCTGTTTATCACTGCTCTGTGTCGCGTTGTCTATCTTCCCAACACGTCTGCGGCATGATGCGACGTGCGAATCTGGCTTGCTACCTCTCCTTGCACACCCGACAAGGGGGAGGTGGTTACCTAGCACCAAAAGTTGCGACCAAGAGTCCTCTCTCTCATCCCTCTTTCTGTCTCTCAGCCGTGTGCACCTTCCTTCCTCCCCTTACATGCCATCGAGAGGAGAAGTTGTTGCCTAGCAAAAGAAAAAGCGAGTTCTCTCTCTCTGCCATTACCCCTTACATGCTTGGCCTCAGTACAAGTATAGTGCGCCTGGTGATCGTATAAATTTTATCAACATTTTCCATCACTCAAAAGAGTTGCACTTGCACCCTAAGTATTTCGAAGCAAATGGTTTCACCTGAAAGCATTACACAGTACATTTTAACAAGGTATTATTGTTTGCAAAGGTGTTTTATTTTGTGATTAAAGGTTGGTGTTTAATTGTATCTGGCATAAAATCAAAATGATTTTAAAACAAAATATAAATTTAACTAAATAGACAGCATCTTCCTGAATAAAACTATATGCCTAGAAGCATATACTTGACCTCCCCTAGTCACCAAAAATTATTTGAACATCGAGCGATTTGTATTGCCAAGTGTAAAGTTCATTTTCAGTAACTTCCTGCAGGGAAATCAGAGAATTTATTTCAATATACACACACTTNATTGCCAAGTGTAAAGTTCATTTTCAGTAACTTCCTGCAGGGAAATCAGAGAATTTATTTCAATATACACACACTTTTTGAATTGATGTGAGGGCTTATTCGACACCTTTTGCTGACTATAATCGGTAAGCACAGAGCCAGAGTGCAGCGTAATTCACGACAGGGAAAATCAGAGGACAAGTTTTGAATAATTAATTATTAAAGCCTGTGAAAAAATAAATTTTAATCACCTTATTTATTCATTTCTGTCTCAAAACTACAGTTTTATGCAGTGAAATATAATTAATTACTTTAAAAGACAGGCATCTGCCACAGGCGCAGGTTCACCAACATTCGTAAGGGGGAGAGGTACTTCCTTCCACCCCTCCCGAAGTTACCCCTTCGCCCTCCCTCCAGCTGTGAACACAGCCCGATCCAAAATCTCTTCACGGACTCTTACCTGATCGAGTGCGCCCGGGACATTCAAAATTTGCCTTGCATTCTGTGTCATATAATTTTTATTTTCAGAGAATTTGAACATTTTAGGTCGGCTTGCATTTGGTGTCGGATTATAAGCACGGTATTTTGAGATGATATATTATTTATTTAAATGAGTTGAGATGAAGTGTTTTTTTAATGTATTGTTTACAGTAATACTTTTTTAAATCCCATTTTTATTGTGTTTATTAGCTTAACTTTATTTACAGATAATGTACAGCTCTCATTACACTCAAAATTAAGTNCAACTTTATTTACAGATAATGTACAGCTCTCATTACACTCAAAATTAAGTGTAATAAGGTCAGAAATGGTATTTTATTGATGTACGTGTCAGAACCCTCATCTACTGAAACCCTGCATGTATGGAATCTTTGACAGTCCACTGAAAAACTATATATATATATATATATATATATATATATATATNATTGCCAAGTGTAAAGTTCATTTTCAGTAACTTCCTGCAGGGAAATCAGAGAATTTATTTCAATATACACACACTATTTGAATTGATGTGAGGGCTTATTCGACACCTTTTGCTGACTATAATCGGTAAGCACAGAGCCAGAGTGCAGCGTAATTCACGACAGGGAAAATCAGAGGACAGGTTTTGAATAATTAATTATTAAAGCCCGTGAAAAAATTAATTTTAATCACCTTATTTATTCATTTCTGTCTCAAAACTACAGTTTTATGCAGTGAAATATAATTAATTACTTTAAAAGACAGGCATCTGCCACAGGCGCAGGTTCACCAACATTCGTAAGGGGGAGAGGTACTTCCTTCCACCCCTCCCGAAGTTACCCCTTCGCCCTCCCTCCAGCTGTGAACACAGCCCGATCCAAAATCTCTTCACGGACTCTTACCTGATCGAGTGCGCCCGGGACATTCAAAATTTGCCTTGCATTCTGTGTCATATAATTTTTATTTTCAGAGAATTTGAACATTTTAGGTCGGCTTGCATTTGGTGTCGGATTATAAGCACGGTATTTTGAGATGATATATTATTTATTTAAATGAGTTGAGATGAAGTGTTTTTTTAATGTATTGTTTACAGTAATACTTTTTTAAATCCCATTTTTATTGTGTTTATTAGCTTAACTTTATTTACAGATAATGTACAGCTCTCATTACACTCAAAATTAAGTGTAATAAGGTCAGAAATGGTATTTTATTGATGTACGTATCAGAACCCTCATCTACTGAAACCCCGCATGTATGGAATCTTTGACAGTCCACTGAAAAAAAAAAATATATATATATATATATAATATGTGACTTGCTAGTAAGTCAAAATTTTGAAGATTTGTCAGTCAAATTCGAAGGGTATGCGTTGCAACTTATTATTGAAATCAGTAGTGTAAGTGGATCCTTTGCTAATTTCCTTCAAAAGGTTTTAGCACATGCCTTACCCATGCGTATTAAATATACTTGCATACGTGATGTTGCACGCCACTTTCAACGCCCTTAATTGTGTTTGTTGAATCCATTGTGGCTCATCGGCGATCATTGTGCTTAGATTTGCTCGATACAGAAATTGCTGATATTGTGTTGGAAAACCTAGCGCCCCATGTGCGCATGTTATGCGCTCTGTTACCTGTAAGTACAACAAACGATAATTGAGCTCAGGGAGCTCGCCGTGGAATTGGAAGGTGAGCTAGCCGCTGCAGCTGAATATCGTTCTACTTTTCCTCCACTTTTAAATCTTACACGTCCAGGGCTGTAACGTGAAGGTTGTTAGTGATAGGATTGACAATCGCCATTGTAGTAATTGTGCTAGGTGAGGGACATTAGCCATTATTGTACGCAGCCACGTGTTATGTTACAGCAGTGCAAATGTTTTCACTGCAGCCAAATTGGACACACGCAGGCTGGATGTTCCCAGGCAGGTAAGTTGTGTGGTGTTTCCAGCTGTCGTTCGAATGTACGTAAAAATCTGCAGTTGCTTAAGAAATCTGATATGCAGGTGACGTGCAGTGGCGCATTATATACTGCTTTAGTGGATATGGGCGCGACACACTGCATCGCTAGTTGGCATTCTATTAAATCTGTGTTGCGTGCTAAGGTGCTTTCACGGTCACGCATGCGCAGTGTTTTTGAACTACTTATGTGCATTGCGAATGGTGAAGTATTGAAGGCCACTCACGTAATGGATTTGCACTTCAAAATCAGTCGTTTCTTCTGGACCCTTCCCTTTTGGGTACTTCCGGTTCTTAACTATGATTGGACTACGGGGTAGGCATTCAGTTTGACAAACAACAGCCTTGCGTTGATTTCAGCTCTGCCATTAATGTTGTGGAGTGCTTGTCACGTTTGCGTGAGGAATTCAACGAAAATTGGGAAGTGTGATGTTCTACCATATAAATTTTCCCTTATGGATGACATTATTGTATGCGATCGCCACTTTCGTTGTCCTCCACCTAAATTACAGGCATTTTGCAAAATCATTCAGAGGTTACTACAGGCCAGCGTAATTGTATCTTCAACATCTGAGTGTTGTTCACCCAGTTTACTGGTAAAAAAAGGAGAGCGCGATAAGTATAGACTTGTGGTCAATCATACTTTCGTGAACCGGAAAGTACATAAGGAAACCTTTCCCCTGCCTACAGTTGACTGTGTGTTGCAACATCTAGGTCGCACAAAATTTGATTCTGTTTTGGATCTTAACAATAGCTTTCATCAATGTTTGTTGAATCCATCATGTTGGAAGTATACTGCCTTCAGTATGCCCTGGAGCCAGTACGAATTTNCTTTCATCAATGTTTGTTGAATCCATCATGTTGGAAGTATACTGCCTTCAGTATGCCCTGGAGCCAGTACGAATTTGCAAGGATACCAATGGGTGCAAATTTTGGAAGCCAGGCGTTGTCATGTGTGTTGGCTCATGTATTGTCCGACTTCAAATATAAATTTGTTTTCAATTACGTCGATGATGTAATTATATACAGTCGACTCTCGTACCAAAAATGCATGTACAGTTAAACCGTATCCACAGCTAATTTTCAGTTGTCCCGGGAAAATTCCTATATAACTAATGATAAAGCTAACCGCTTGCATCGTTTATCGTATGTTGCATCAATCAAAGTATATTTTGGGTCCCATCACCAAGATTTCCCGCAAAAATCGTTTTTAAGCTGGTTGTTTATGCAAATGTCTGGTAACTGGATGTAAAATACGCCACGCACGCCGCCGTTTATTACTGCTCTGCAGAGCGTAGTCTTCCCAACATGTCTGCAGCATGGTGCTACTTGTGAGTCTGGCTTGCTACCTCTCCTTACACGCCTAACGAGAGGGGAAGTGGTTACCTAGCAACCAGCGTGGCGACATAGCATCCTATCTCTCTCTCTCTCTCTTNACGCCTAACGAGAGGGGAAGTGGTTACCTAGCAACCAGCGTGGCGACATAGCATCCTATCTCTCTCTCTCTCTCTCTTACCCCTCTTTCTGTCTCTCTCAGTTGCGCATATTTTCCCCTACATTTACATGCCGTTCGAGACGGCAAGTTGTTATCTAGCAAAAGAAAAAGCACACCATCTCTCTCTCTCTCTCTCTCTCTCTGCCACATGGGTTTGCCTTCACACACCTGGCCGAAGAGCACATAGAGTGCTTCGGGCAAACGTATAAATTTTATCAAGATTATTCATTGCTCAATATAATTGCATCTGTTATCACTGTATTTTAAAGCAAATTGTTTCGCCTGAAAATGTTACGCAATACATTTTAATGAGGAATTATTATTTGCAAAGATGTTATCTTTTGTGATTAAAGGTAGTTTTTTCCAGTAAAGTAGGTGTTTCATTGTATCTGGCNTTTGCAAAGATGTTATCTTTTGTGATTAAAGGTAGTTTTTTCCAGTAAAGTAGGTGTTTCATTGTATCTGGCGTAAAATCAACATGTTTTTAAAAAGTAATATTAATGTAACTCTATGGACAGCATCTTTGTGAATAAAATAATATGCCTCTAAGTATATACTTGAACTCTCCTTGTCGCCAAAAATTGTTTGAACATTGAGCGACTTGTATTACCAAGTATAAAGTCTATTTTCATTAACTCCTGCGAGGAAATAGGAGGATTGATGCTAATTTATTTCTTTTGAATAAACTGATTAAATGTAAGGGCTTATTCATCACCTTTTGTCGTTTAATAATGGTAAGCACTGAGCCAGAGTGCAGTGTAAATCGTGCACAGAGAAAATCATAGGACTTTTTGAATGATTAATTATTAAAGNAAGCACTGAGCCAGAGTGCAGTGTAAATCGTGCACAGAGAAAATCATAGGACTTTTTGAATGATTAATTATTAAATACAGTGAAGAAATAAATAATAATCCCCTTATTTGTCTCAAAATTACAAGTTTTTTTGTAGTTTAATCTAATTAATTACTTTAAAAGACAGACATCTGCCATGCNAAGCACTGAGCCAGAGTGCAGTGTAAATCGTGCACAGAGAAAATCATAGGACTTTTTGAATGATTAATTATTAAAGACAGTGAAGAAATAAATAATAATCCCCTTATTTATTNGACAGTGAAGAAATAAATAATAATCCCCTTATTTATTTATTTGTCTCAAAATTACAAGTTTTTTTGTAGTTTAATCTAATTAATTACTTTAAAAGACAGACATCTGCCATGCTTGTAAGGTGTTGGCAACATGCAGCGGCATTGAGGTGTAATCCTCCTGCCGCTTCCCCTTCTCCCTCACGCCCGTGTGAACAGACTGTCCAATCTATAACCTCTCCGCACGTTCTCAGCTGATCGAGTACGTGCGGGACATTCGAAATTCTACTTGCATTCGGTGTCATATTATTTTCATTTTCAGAGAATTTGAAAGTTTTAGGTTGGCTTGCATTTAGTGTCGGATTACAATAAATTATATACAGTATTTTGAGATGTTATATTCATTACTTAAACAAGTTGAGGTTAAATTTTTTTTATTATTTACGGTAATGCCAATACAGTAATGCTTTTTATATAATTCACATTTTTATTAATNGTTGAGGTTAAATTTTTTTTATTATTTACGGTAATGCCAATACAGTAATGCTTTTTATATAATTCACATTTTTATTGTTTTTATTAGTTTAGCTTTATTCACTGATAATACAGCTCTCATAATACTCAAAATAAAGTCTAATAGGGTCAGAAGTTGTATTTTATTGATATACATGTTAGAACCCTCATCTACTGAAATCCTGCATGTATGGACATTTTTTGTTAGTCCCCTGAAAAACGGTAGATAAGGAGTCGACTGTATAGTGAGGACCTGGATTCTCATCTGACTCATTTGCGTCAAATGTTAGAGCAGTTTAGGGAAATTGGTTTGATTGTGAACCCGGACAGTGTGACGTTGGCTACCAACCAAGTTAATTTTTCGGGGTATATCATTTGTGAAGGTGAACTCTTAATGAATCCGGACAGAGTAGCGCCTGTTGTTAATTTTCCATGGCCTCGTACTTTGAAAGTAGTACAGAAATTTTTGGACTCTATGGGGTACTATTCGCGATTTAGCACGCATTATTCAGTGATTGCGGCCCCCTTGAACCAGCTTAAGAGAAAAGGGGTGGAATTATGTTATGGCCCGGAACAGAAGTAAGACTTCGTGACATTAAAAAAGGTGCTTAGTTCCCCGTCTGTTTTTACCTTGCCGGATTTCTCACGGCATTTTGTCGTGCAGGTAGATGCTTCTCCTCTGGTGCTGGAAGCGGCACTGGGACAGTATTTGGATGGCTATATTCCACCCGCAGCCTTTGCAAGTACCTTGACTGCGACTGAATGCTCGCCAGGAATTTATGAAAAGGCAACACTTGCGGCTTTGAGTTGTAGAAGTTTGCTTCGTATATTCAATACGAGTGTGACTTGTTTACTGACAATCAAGCGCTGAACTGGGTTTTAAATCATCCCCATCAGATAGGCAAATTAGGTTGGTGAGTGTTGGGCTTTTCGCGGTTTAGGTTTAAAGTGCATTATGTTCGTAGCGTGGACAACCCTGTCGCTGACGCTCGGTCAAGAATGTTTGATCCAAAGGATTTTGAGGCTGTTGTTGCCAAATAATCTGCTTTCTTGAGCATTGTGCAGGATTTCCCCGAGTGTTTTATTCAACTTCGACAGGCGCAAGCTTCCGACATGTGATTTGTGCAAATAAGAGCACATATTGCTGCTGGAATTCAATGTTCTTATATAAAAAGGGATGGTCCTATTTATTTCTTGGGCAAGACAGGTCAGGCCAGAAACCTAGTAGTAACAGAGGCACCTGGGCCAATTATATTAAAATATTATCATAATGGTGGTCATTTAGGCATTAATTAAACCTTCCTGAAAATTTCTTCGCACATTACCTGGCCTACATTGAAGTTAGATGTTTCGCAGTATGTCCACTCTTGTGATAATTGTCAATGTTGCAAACAGGCTTTACAAAATAATTTTGGTTTAGCTAAAATTCAAGTACCCAAGTGTCCATGGGATGTTGTGTATTTAGATATTTTTGGGCTTTTAGTTCTCTCCAAGAAGGGAAATTAATGCTTGTTGATTGTGTTGGACATGTTCAGTAAGTTTGTGATATTGTTGCAACTTACAAACATGAAGGCGTCTAAGATAACACTGGTCAACATGATTTTTTTCACAAGGAAACTGAATAGCGACCCTAATCCAGTTTTTTTATGCTGAATTCAAATATGTAATCAGATTTCTTCCATCAGGCATAGTTTTCTTGTGACAATCATTTTCGCATAATATACTTCTGTATGATGCTACTTGCTCCCTGTGAGATACAGAGTGGGTCGTAGGGTACGAGTTACCTCTCTGGCGCAGACTACGGGCGCCTTGGATGTCGAGGGTTGAAACCTCGGGCNCGCCTTCTGCCTTTTCCCACGCGTCTCGACTGCCTGTCAAATATTGCGTTGTTTTAGTAAGCAGATGGCCAGTAGCCAGTATTGAAATTGTAGTGAGCCAGGCAACACGTGTAGTGGTTTTCTGCTGTATATTGTTTTTATTTGTAAGTTTTATGAGTTTTATAAAAATTTCAATATGGCAAGAAAGTGTTTAAATCAACCAAACAATTTCTGCTACATGTGTGGTGAACTGACCTTCAAGTCTCTTTGGGTGTAAAGCTGGTGATTTCGATTAACACAGGGCCTGAAATATATGCTGTGTATCATGTGTTAGGCTTCTCACTGGGTGGAAAAATGCTACTCATCATATTGTAATGTGGCATGTGGCAGTTATAGCCGGCTTTATAATATTGCAGCCACACAGTTAGGTGCCATTTTGTAATGCCACACATCAAGGTATTGACGGCTGAAAGTTACCACTCATCTAGCTGAGGTATTAACATGAGACTCTTTAAAAATGCGCCAAGTAATTACCAAATAACGTAGTCAAGTTCCGGTTTATTAGTCTTTATTTTTATTTATTATCCAAGATGCAACAGTTCACATTGTGTTCAGGTATGCCGAGTACGAACAGGGTTCACTGATACAAAGGCAAGCTAGAGAGCAGCGCCACAGTCGTTAGTTAATTATTTACGTCATAAAAACTTGCCCGAAGAAAAAACAAAGGCAGCGACCTCCCACACCGGTGGAGAAATAAACTAGCAAGTTCAAGTTTGCCGGTGTGGGGGTTATGCGCCAAGCCCGACGCGGCCTAGACGAGCACTGAGAGTCTACTACTGGTTATCGACTGCTACGAGCACTGGATGATGACGGCGACAGGCGCACGTGTATTTGTCGCTTGCCTATCCCCCCCCTTTTTTTCTAAGATAACTGCATGGCAGCTGACATCGCATCCGGCAGCGCCATTCAAACTGCATCGTAGCCCGCTTAACTGCGCCGTCAGTTAAAATATAATCGAACTTCTAGAGCCAGCAGTGCCATCCAAACTGCGTCGNGTAGCCCGCTTAACTGCGCCGTCAGTTAAAATATAATCGAACTTCTAGAGCCAGCAGTGCCATCCAAACTGCGTCGTAGTAAAATATAATTGAACTTCCAGAACAAAACTGTCGACATAGTTTGGAAAGGCTTCTAATCTAATGTTGACGCGCAACACAAACTAAGATTTTCTGAAACGGCAACCGGATGCCCAGTGGCGGATTTACCAGCAGGCTGAGTAGGCTGGAGCCTAGGGCGGCAGATTTGGGGCCAAAATTTTTTTTATTAATATTTATATACCTAAATGTTATTAGGTTCACACAAACAATTCAACATGTAATATGTTTCACCACTTGGATAATTTTTTCTACAATTTGTGTAGTCGCGTTTGGTTGCGGCGCGGGAACGAGTGACATGACCGTTCGCTAAGTGTGTCTGGCCGAATTGACTGCACGAGCGCAGCGCGGCGCGGCCGCCGCGGGAGCCGAAGCGGGGTCGTGCTGTTGTAGGCATACGCCGCGTGGTGGCATTGAGTTCCAGAGAGATAGATATAGAGCGGCGGCCGGCGATACAAACGGGCAAGTCCCGTCCCGTATTTACTTTTTCTGGTTGTGTGCTGTAATTTTTCAAAGTGTTTCGTGGATTGTATGAATAATTTCATAGCATAATATCACCGGTGCGTAGAAACTTATAGTAGGTAAGTAATCATAATATATTACAATAAATCATCCGTAACGAATCAGTAAGACGTAATTTAACTTGATAAATAGCTGTTTCGGAAGCTATGCAAAGAAATTTCGATTTTTTTGTTATATCATACTTAAATAAATTTCTTGTACTTATGTTAGGTAATTATTCAATGTCTGAAGTCTGAACAAAGGATGTACGAGAAATAAAACTCCCAATGTAATCTTTTTTATTTCAGTTCTTGGAATCCAAGAAATTGTTAGAATGAGTGATGGGAGAAAGCGACTTAGTGGAGCTGAGTATAAAAAGAAGGCCAAAATAAAAAAAGAAGAACAAGAACAGATTATCCGTAAAACGATAAAAATTGACAGTTTTTTTAAAAGTGGAAGTGGAAGTAGTGTTGAAAGACCAGGAACTTCAACAACATGCACTGACACAATACAATCTGGAAAAGATGAAACGGATTTGAACTCTGCGGCCCAACAACAACAGTCATCTGTTGAACCATCTACTTTTGAAAAAACGGATATTTATGTTTTTGACGTAGAGGCGGTAGAGGAATCATCAATAAGTATAACAATTGAAGATGCGTATCAGAATCAGACGTTAAGTAATGACCAAGTGCAAACAACAGTAAATCTAAACAAAGATCCAGCTTTATGGGAAATCAACGATACCTTAAGGGAGATTATCGCAAGGTACGGCTTCGATCAAAACAAATCTTGTGACTTCTCTAAAAGTGAAAAAATATATGCTGATCAGCGTCGTTTCTTGCCAGTGAGTATCTTCCAAAGAAAAATGAAAAATAATGAAGTGAATGACCGAAATTAGCTGGTTTATTCTGAAAGTAAAATATCTGTATATAGCTGGCACTGTTTGGCATTCGGTCCATTGGAGAATAAGACTCAGTTTGAGAATGAAGGATTTATTGACTGGAAAAATGCAGAACACCGAGTAGCTCAGCATGAAAACTCTGCGCGTCATAAATCTAGTATCCTTAGTTTGAAAGTTAGAAGTGAGATTGATGGCCGACTCGATAATTTACTGCATGTCCAGATTGATGAAGAAATTACTTATTGGAGAAACGTTCTGAAGAGGGTTGTTGCCGTAGTGAAGCGACTGTGTTCAAGTGGTCTCGCTTTCAGAGGAAAAAATGAAAAGTTCAGTGATCCGCATAACGGAAATTATTGTATGATTTTGGAACCGTTAGCTGACCGTGTGAAAGATTTCTCAACTTTTTGCCCTCAGTGGGACATAAATCTGAAGAAATAATTTCTGCCAATATTTTGGAACTCAAACCACTGGGCATAAATATTGAAGACTGTCGTGGACAATCATATGATGATGCCGCGAACATGTCTGGTGTGTAAAATGGCTTACAGGCTCAAATTCAAAGCCAAGCACCTTTTGCTTTTTTCGGTCCTTGCTCTGCCCACTCATTAAATTTAGTGGCAACTGCGGATGCTGAATCTTGCACAGAAGCTTGTCGCTTCTTCATGTTGCTTCAAGAAATCTAGGTTTTTTTGTAAATTCGACACAGCACTGGCAAAAATTAATGACTGAAATCGGGAAAGGGAAAACGCTAAAGAGAGTAAATCTGACACGTTGGTCAGCTAGAGAGGACGCATGTAGAAGTTTGAGAGATTGTTGGCACAAAGTCCTTAAAACTTTGGAATTAATCAAGGATGATTGTACCGAAAAGCCTGTAACGCGAAACAAAGCAACTGGAATACTTTTGAATTTAGAAAAACTGGAAACGGNGGATGATTGTACCGAAAAGCCTGTAACGCGAAACAAAGCAACTGGAATACTTTTGAATTTAGAAAAACTGGAAACGGTGGTAATTGTTGTAGTGTGGAATGTTTTTTTTTAAAGAATAAAAAAAGTGAATGTTCAAATTCAGTATACTACCGTAGATTTTATCACTGATGCCGATCTTTACGAATCACTTTGCAAGTTTTTCGTAGCTGAACGAGAAAATTTTAAGTATTTAGAACAAAAGGCGATGAAATTAAGCGTGTCGAAGCAGTATACAAAAGACATGGGAAAAATACAACCGAAAAGGAAAAAAAAAAATGATGAAACGCCCAATGAAGAAATGAGAATGACTGCGAGTGATACTTTCAGGTTTAACACATTTGTCGTCCTCATTGATAGACTCGTATCCGAATTAGAAAAACGGCAGGATGCATACAACAGGTTCAAAGAAAAGTTTTCATTTCTGACCAAAATGTGTGAATTGTCATCATTAACACATACGGAAAAAGCCCTTTTCTTGGAATAAATGTACCCTAATGATTTTGAGATTGACTTAGTTCAAGAATGCATACATTTTCAATGCCACCTTTCTTCTGAAAGAATTTTGGTAAAACCAGATTCTGGATCATTGAAAAGTCTATCTTCGTTCCTGCGAAAACAGAATTTGCAAAACGTTTATCCAAACTTGGATGTAGCAGTTCGCATAGCTCTATGTACACCAGCGACAAATTGTTCGGGTGAGAGAAGCTTTTCTTTCTTAAAACGGGTGAAAAATTATCTAAGATATACCTTAAACCAAAAAAAGGTAAACGCCTTAGCTCTTTTGTTCATAGAGTCAGAACTAATGAACAACATTTCATACGACGATATAATTGATGATTTTACCAATAGAAAATCGCGCAAAAAGGTATTGTAAAACTTTCATAACTTAACTAATTCAATTTCATCGACATTATCAGCCGGATTGTTACCAGATAATTGAATATATTGTTTTTAAAATGTAAGTAAGCACAATAAAAATTATTTAATTACGTTTACCGAATGTACATTATTGTGTAAGTAGTATTGAGGTATACCTTTCCCTGCCTTATTAGTAGTACATGATTGAGCTTTTATTACCTCAGAAAAATACCCAAAAACTCTTTATTGTGCAATCTTAACTAAATCGTTGGGTTGTAAAAATAATCTAGAAACTGACACATCGATCCTCTAGTTCACAATCATACTAATTACGGGGAAAAGGTGGTGTGATTAGGACGATAGTGCACAAATCATAAAGTTATAATTTCACTGACAAAAAAATTGTAATTAATATGATTGTGAACTAGGGTATCCAATTGTAGAGGTTGGTAGGGGCGGCGAAATTTGAATAGCCTACTGGCGGCAAATGTGTAAATCCGCCACTGCGGATGCCTGATAAACGTTAAACGGTAAACGTATGTCCGATAACGATAAACGAACCACCACAGCTTTAATTTTGAATCCCGATAACATATTACGAAACCCCGTCAAACGAAAAAAAATAAAAAATAAAAAAAAAAGAACCGGTATCCTGGAAATTTATAATACTGCGTTATTACATTATGCCATTTTCAGTACCTATGATTTGGAAAGAACAGAAGGACCATTTAACTGACTGTTATTTCTGCTTAACAAACACTAAGGGAATTAATTCCAAAACAAAATATATAGTTAAGTATCACAATTTGGCTTCTGCAATGAGACCTGTGCCACATAGTGAAGAGTATCCTGTTCCAAAGTGTCCAGATTTCATGACCTAAGTGATAACTCCGACTCCGACCCAGCTCATACTGAAGACGAAAGAAAGGAGAGATGTGACCCTACATTTGAAGCAAGTAGTTCATCAGAACCTCACCTTTTAACTCAAGAAGATCTTAATGATCTTATATGGGATTTAAATTTGTCTAAACAGTCGGCTGAGCTTTTAAGTTCCAGGCTCAAAGGTTGGAATCTACTCCAAAAAGATACACGGATATGCATTTATCGTAGGCGCGATAGTGATTTCCGTGAATACTTCTCTAAAGGCCATGTAATTTTTTGTTATAATGTTTGTTCTTTAATGGAGGTTCTTGGACATCAACATCAGCCAGATGAGTGGCGACTGCTCATACACTCATCTAAAGTTAGTTTGAAGGCTGTACTACTGCATAATGGGAATGAATTACCATCAATACCTGTCGCGCATGCCAGTGATATGAAAGTATGAAATTCTGCTGTTTTTGTGTGAATGGGACAGCAGGGATAGAAAGTCTCACCACATAAAGAAACAATGGCCTAAACGTGAATCTCTTATTCCTGGGCATAAAAATGTAACAAATACCCCATTAGTGGATCCCGAAAAGGTGTATTTACCTCCCCTGCATCTAAAACTGGGGCTTATAAAAAATTTGTAAAAGCAATGGATAAAAGTTCTCCTGCATTTATGTATCTGAAATCTAAATTTCCTAAAATAAGCAATGCAAAATTGAAGGAAAGAATATTTATAGGGCCGCAAATAAGATCACTAATATCGGATGATGATCATTTTGAGGAAATGTTACATCCACCGGAAAAAGCAGTGTGGAAATCATTCAAAAATATCTGTTGTGGATAGTGAAATAGTGAGTGATCTTCTGACGCCGTACAAAGGAATGGGCTGCAACATGTCTTGGACTCTCACCTAGACTTCTTCCCTGAAAACCTTGGGGCTATCTCTGATGAACATGGTGAGCGTTTTCATCAGCAGATTTCTACTATGGGAAAGAGGCACCAAGGTAAATGAGTCCCAATATGCTGGCCGACTACTGCTGGACCATGAAGAGAGACATCCCGAACGCAAAATATGGCCGAAAATCATCATATAAAACTTTTTAGGTAAGCGTAAATTAGCCGTATATTTATTATTTAGTGTTTTGGAAGTACTAATTCTTTTAGAACTTTAAACACATGCCACAAAAAAGCCCTGCCAGATGGAAAAAATCTGAGAACATATTCGAACTCAGCACGGTACAGATAGTTGATTTTGTTTATTTAGTCCTTGTGAAAGAAAAAACTTTTTTTTTGTTGACCAGTGTAATTAATGCTCTTTCAGAACAGGTGTGGAAAATTTTTGGTGCAGCTGTGGAAATGGTGACTTACAATGCCCATTATTTTCAGTCTGTTTGTTTTATAAAGACATGTGTTATCGCTGGGTGATAAAATATTATACTTCTAGTCATTTTCCCAATGGTAATCAAGCGGAACGCTTTAATAAGAACATTAAGGCATGTTTAACAATCTTTCAAACCAGGATCATATTATTTGGGATCGTGATTTGGATTTTTCAGTTTTAATAGTGCGGTGCACAATTCCATTTTTAAGCCGTAGTTTAAGCCATCCTTTCCTTAATATTTGGAATATTTCCTTACCTCCTTCCTTGAATGCTGCTGCTCGAGATCGCCTCCCCAATGATGTGGCTCAGTGTCTTGATGTTGCGAAGCGCAAGGCTGCAACACATTTAGATAAGGCTAGAGTTGATTTCCCATTTGCCACAGGGGACATGGTTTTATGTAGAAATGTTGTGATATGTGATAATGAGAAAGGTATCGGCTCTAAATTTATTCCTAAGTATACAGGGCTCTATATTATTGCTAAATTTTTAGGTATAAGTATTAATACTGCCATGTTAAAATTGCCAGGTATTTCACACGAGTTTAAAAAGGCTCATGTGAGCCTATTAAAATAATATGTGGCCAGGCCTTAGCGTACTGTTGTGGTTATTTGATGCAATATCTTTAATTGCCGCTGTCAGTACGTGTGTTCCTTTTACTTTGTTTATTTTTCCCCCTTCTGACACTTTGGCTTTTTTTCTGCCCGGTTTCGGACTACGGCGTTGAGTGTGACCTCTGCCAAACTCATGCTGGAGTGACCTTCGTTGCACGAGTTGGGCTGGCGCCTGTGACCTCGCCGACACAGCCCTCCAGTTTCTGGTGTCCATGAAGCTGCGTCTGCCAGACGCTGAGTTGCACACGCATTGACCGTGCCTTACCTGCGGTGCTGGTGGTGCACCTTGGATTCTGGAAGTTCCCCGGGGAACAATTGCATTTGGAATCTGAATACATCAAGCCCATGTATTATCAAGAACATATGATAATGTGGGATTCCACTAGCCTGACATTTATGATGTTTGTGCTGTGTTTAATGTACTGTACATGTTCTACCCTTTCACTACTGTTTGTTTCTACTTCAAGATTGTAGTGCATGTCAACTTGGAACTTTTTTTCATCATTCTTTGTGTCAAGAATGTTTGTGTTTGTGCACTTGTAACTTTATTTTTCTGCTTCTATCTGTATGAAGACAGTTTTGGACTTGTTACTTGACATACTTTCGGTCCAGGGCACTACGTTTTTATAGAGGGGAAGATTGCGAGGTTCGCAGTGCGCTCCTCAAGTCATGGATTTCTTATTTGGTCACCACTACGCTAGCGTCTTGGTCTCCGTTCCCGTACCCCTTCTATATTTGCTATATGGCAAGTTTATTTAAGGCTGTGTTGCTGCCTTCTCTGTCACTTCTTTTTTAGTGTTTGCTTCTGATTTGACTTCATCTGTTCGGCCATCACGGTAGTGGCCAAAGCCTCTTAGGGAATTGCAACAGGTAGGTCATGGTTTTAGCATTTTTCATGCATTTTTAACATAATATGTTGGGTTAGTTCATGTGTGGAATAGGATAGCAACAGCGTGTCCGTAGCATTCTAAATACCCTTTTGGCCACCCTGTCTGAATTACGTTTGCTTTAACTTGCTATTGGGTTATGGTTCCCAGAGAATGTTTCTTATTTTGCATTGTAATGTATTTTAATATCTTTATTTGTTTGCCATGGTTAGCCCTGAGGCTGGAGTTGGTTTGTGTCTGCACGACGGTTGAAAGGGACTGCACTCGCTTTCGCGTCTGACAGATTGTTTTTCAGGCTGCCGATGACCCACCTGCTCAGATTTTAGTTAACTTGTAATTGGTCATGTCATATTTCAATAATTTATAAATCTTAATGTATTTTTAAATTGTAGTGTTTGTGAAATTTGGTTTACACAAGTGGCTTTGAGTAGATTTCTTCCAAATTCCCACTTGTAGTACCTATGTTTTAATATTTTTTAATATGTGTTTTAATGGTAAATAAACAGCGGCTTTGGAAGGCTCCATCAAAGCACCAGCTAATTTGTGATCAAAATTTTTAATTAGAGTGGTATTGTGAAGTTTATCATTCAGCTAGTCAAATTAAAATGCCATGCTCTCTTGAAATTTTTGTAACTGTTCAAATTTTTAAGATTGAAAATAAACATTTTCGCACATAAAATTTTGATAAGTTTTTTTTTTGTAATTGAATTTGTTAATAACTTGTGGTACACCACAAACTGGTATGGGGAACACACCCCTACTCCCACGAGGTACATTGCCACCCCGCAGGAAGCAACAGTGGGACGAGGCGGCGGCTCAGACACATAATTTGCGAGCGCGCCTGGACAGGGATGGGGCGCTCCCCTCGCATGTCTGAATCCTGAGAATGAAGAATAGGGGTCATCTATCCCCAGTACCGCTAGCGATTCCCGGTGACTATGGCCAACATCAATCACTCTACCGAAGGCTGCGACCGACCTCTACACCACCTCAGTACCAGTCCACATCGTGCTCCACCTGCTCTACTGGTGTTCAAACCTATGACTCGGGCATACTGGAGCAGTCAACTGGACCTTATCCAGCGGGAACTCCAAAGGAAACAATGAAGCATGGACAGCCCTACACACCAGACATTTGGCACGCCATGAGCGCTGTCGGTTACATTCTCAAGGCTCAGCCTACGGTGCTCCCCCCTAGCACACCGTAGCGCCAAGCACCGTCGCTCATTTTGCCTTTGTACCGCTCCATTCTACAAGCTGAGCGAAGCCCTTGCCGCCTGAGGCCTGTAATCCGTATGACGCCGTGCTACAGTCAAGTGGGTGGACCTACCCCCTCGCTTGCCCTGACCTGGCCGGTGGGCACCGAACGCACACACCTACCGCACATCAGCGGAGGTTTTCCCTTCCATGTGGCCCCCTCCAACCACCTCTAGCTCGCCGCGTCTCTTGAGAGTATATATTTCCTTGCATGCCCTCCAAATAGAGCAGTTTGCATCAGTTTAGCAGCGGTTACTCTCGCTATCTCACCACTCTTATCAAAAATGTTTACTTTCAGCAGCATCTACGTCAACCTAGTTCATTTCGCTGCCATAGCCGTTAACTTGTGTTTCTCTACACCTTGCCTACATGCCTCGTCCACACCGGAAGTAGTGCGTGCTGGGGTCGCTCTCCCCCAAGTTTCGGTTCGAACCTCGTTACCGCCCTGCGGTAAACAGCTTAGCAAACTTGGTCCTTCCTCCATCAAACGTTAGCGAGCACAGGTCAGAGATATATGTTATGTACAATCCTTCAGACACAATAAAACATATACTAACCAGTTGCCTCTTTGTGGTCAGGTCATTCTCTTTTGCTTTACGCCTTCCTTACTTACTGTACCTTCTGTGTGCATATCCGCCTAACTACTTCCAGGTGCACACACAACCTCTGTGTTAGAAAATCGAACCACGTCCCCACTGGACACATTAGGTCACTGTGACTCTCACGCTAAAAGCTGGTCACGCCACTTACTGAGAGCCGTAGGGGCCTTGTGTGGGGAACGCTGTGAATCCAGAGAGGAAGTTGAGGCTGTAGCTGGTCATGCCGCTAACTCAACTCCTCCTGAAGAGAATTAGGGGGCCATTTTCCCAAGTTGCTATAGGCCCCTGAGCACAGTCAATCGTGAGGCAAACTGTCCGTTGCCAATAGGCGAACTGTCCGCCGCCAATCAATCAATAAGACTCCGGCAGGGGTCAACCCCAAAGCACTGGCTCCAGGAAGAGTAAGTTCCTTCCCGGTCAGACCACGCCAGAACCTGTCCTCCCTTGTGCTGTTATGTCACTATACTTATATCTAAGGTCGTGCCTGCACCTACAGGACACCCACAGAATCTACTAAAATAGTAATTATTATACTCTTCTTTTGGTTTTTCTCCTTAGAATTAAAGTAACATTACTGACTGTGCAGCTGTGTACCCACAGCTATTCTATTGCCTCATCACTGGACTGGCCAGAAAAGATATAACATAATCCACGGTGCCCAAGCTACTCGCTCTGGTGAGCCAGGGTCAAAAAACACCCCCAAAGTTGAAATGTGTTTGCCAATACAGCCAATCAAATGATGCCCTGCAAGTGATTGTAGGAGAGATCCCACTCGACCTGCTAATCAAAGAAAGAGGTGAATTGAGCAGAAGAAGATGGGTGGACTCTGTCTCACCTGAGGAAGTCAAATTTGTAAAAAAAAAAAAAAAAAAAAAAAAAAAAAAAAAAAAAAAAAANGGGCTGGGTGGCTTTCCATAGGTCACTACGGGCGCAGTTCTTGATAGGACACGGGAATTTCAAGGCTAAGCTTTTCTCTTTTACTCTCGTTGACGACCCAGACTGTGTGGTGTGTGGGGTGCCTGACACCTCCACTCACCTGCTCTTTGACTGCCCGAAGATTGAGGACTTATGGTCCTCTTTTGAGGGTAGGAATGGACCTCTCACCCTACGTAACATGCTGACGTCAAGGGTTCTGGCTCCAAGGGTGCTGGAATACCTGACGGCAGTGGGGAAAGGGAATGATAGCTTCGACGTGTAGTGGCTGAGTCACAATCTGATTAGAACTCTGGATCTGGAAAACTCGGATGAATCTGAAAACCAAGATGTCTGAACACCTCTTTCCTGTAGTGCTGTAGTGATACTGGAGGAAGGGGTGTCAGCTCAAGATTACCCAACACCTGAAATAACTCCTGAAATGGATAATAAAACACCTATTGTGACTCAAGCTCAAGTCCCTCAGATAGTAGGATCAATCCTACAGCTGATTGACCCGGACGAACAAGAACCAGTACAAGAGGAGGAGACAAAAACAGAGAAGAGAGAATGGCCGCGTTCGTGGGACCCGGTCCTCTTCGTGAGAGAGGGATTCAATAACCTGGGAAGAAATGTCAGCAGAATGCTGAGAGACCAGCGGAGAAGAGCCGCTTGCACACGGAACAGAGAGAGAGAGAGTTGCGGAGACACTGAACCTACCAGAAAGAAAGCAGAGTGAAGGAGAGTTTGATGGAGAAAAAGAAAGAGAGGTCTTCATTCTGCAGAAATTAGTGAGGCAAAGTGAATCCATCGCATCATCAGAAGGTAGTCACTATTCAGTGGCCGTCGAACAGGAACACCATCGACGCAGCTGTGCAAACATGGCCCATGGGGGATTATCCCAAGGAACCCTGGGAGCTGTACGACCAAATGGTTCGTGGCTCCCAACTCTCACGACTCGAGGAACTGGCAACACTGATGGCAGCTGTTGCCCTCTTAGTTAGATCAATGGACGGGGGAGATAAGGTTCTCTTCCCCCGCATGGAATATGTGGACAGACTTGTCGTCGCCCAGGCAGGCCTGCCCACGGATCCAGAGGCAATCGTCAGCTTGCTGAAGGAGTGCTACTGGAGGAGGGGGGAAAAGTTTGACCGTCCATGATCTATAAGGATGCTGTCCATACATACGGGAGGCTTACCTTCCACTACAGTAAGTCCTTCACTGGGTACACTGTGGCGAGGTATTAGTCCTTCACCTCGGGCAGTATTCCTAAACCACCGGATTTGACAAACACCTGATTGACACCACTTCCGGGAAAATACTCCTGTATGTTCCAGGAAACCTGACAACCCCAGCTAATGAAACCGGAAAATGAAATGGATAATGGAAGGATGAAATTGCTCCTGGGGTCGGAAGTGTAAATGTGTATGTGTGTGATGTCGGTAGGAGGGGCCTGACTGGGATCCAGTCGAGGCCTTGGCGAGGCCCTCGGCATATTCACTCTTGGCGGTACAGCTGTGCAACCCAGGGAAACTCTTCTCGCCCGTCTGGATACTAGTCATGATCTGCTTCCTACCGACATCCATGAATGTAACGGTTCGGAAAGTCTGCAGTATGGAATAGAATTATGCTCCTTGCATTCAGTAGGCGAGGAGGTGGGGAACAAGTCTGGTTTACCGTTTGTCCCCCAAATCTTAGCCCAGTCCTCACTCGAGCACACTGAACCGTGTTTTGTGTTAAGGGTATGCCGCCATGCTTAATTTCTTGTGAAAGAAGGACTCGCGCTGTTCGCGTTAAGTATGTATGCTTAAATTCTTAGGTTTTCAAATTAAATTCTGTTCGGCCTAGCATGGCGGATTTCAAAAACGTAAGTTCCCGGTGTTACCCTGCAATACAAAAAGAGCCGATTTAGCTATTTGTTTGTGGGAGTTTAAAGTAAAAGTAGAAAGTCAGTGGTCCTGGTATAACCTTTTAATAGGTATCGGCCACCAGGAGGGGAGGTTTGGTGAGGAAAGCGCCGGTTCCACCGGGAACTTGCCAATACAGTCAATAAAATTCTCGTTAAGGAGACTCCATTTCCCTAGTCTCTAAAGGGATACTGAGCCAGTGCACCATTACCACATTGCCCAACTGACATCACATTCTTGTTACAAGCTGATACAAGATTTTGTATATGGGGCACTGTTAGTTTTGCTTACATGTTGCCACATACTGGCAATCAAAATTGGAAACATTCTATGAGACAGACTTATACTATCATTTCACGAGGTGAACTCAACTGTGGAATGTTACTGGGTTACATCCTATAGCTGTCAAAAAAGCTCCAAGATACAATACATGAAGAACACTATTACATAGAATTAAACTGCATAAACCCGAAACTACAATCTGTATAAGTAATAAACTATATTTCACACGGAAAATAGTTGTTGCAGAAAACTTGGGCACCATTACTTAACATGTTGAAGTGCAGCAGCATAAAAATTATTAATTATTATGGCACATCACACAGCTGGGTTTTATTACATACAGTACAACCATGAAACTATGAATAAAAATTAATTAAATATATATATATATATATATATATACACACACACACACACATACAAACATTGGGGTTATGGGAGCTACTATAGATTTGGAGAATAACCCTATTTATATTTTAAAGCACGTACCCTGCCAAATATTCTGCTCTCCTGATAACTCTTATTATTTCTGGATGGACATTCTTTCCTTATTCATTGAGTACCTACATGGTAAGTTTCCAAGCACTAATTTTCGGATCTTTCATTATTTTCTTGATTACTAGACTTTTTCTCTCCCGCTTAGTTTCTTTGGCTGTCCTTTATGAGGTACAGACTGTGGCCCCTATTGAAGGGAAAGAAAGGGATACCACTCAATTACTATTCCTTCCTTTTGTGTATACAAGGATAAGAAATGTTCATATTCTTTTGATCTCTTCATGCAACATGTTTGCAGACAAAAATAAAAACATTTCAGTGCTGTAAGGCACCGATTAATCATGTACTTCTATGAATAAATAAAACCAAAATTGGAATAAATTAGTAATTCTCTAAGTTCTAAAAAGTTACAGATTCAGTAAAAATCTGCTGGTTCTGTTCTCTTGCAGGTGCAGTAGACACATCCCCAGTTAAAACAGACACAATAACACTGCTGATGGCAGTGTATGTTGAGAGGAATTGGGAACAAGAACATGTAGATATTTTGTCTTCATAGAACAAGAGTTCTTTGAGACAAAATCATGAAGGGCATATGTATGGAAGCAAGAGCACTTGAATGGACTACTCCAGACAGTAAGAAACTGAAACATGTACTTGGACACACACAGTATAACCTTACTAAAATGACCCCTCACTGTTGGAGGTTGGTAGCTATACATATTGTTACCCGCTCGCTGCTTTGTCCATTGTGAGCGAGTAGAAGTGAAGGACAGAGTAGGTGGATGATTTATTGACGTGCGCATATCAGTTGCAACCAGAGACACAGCAGCTTTCGACAAAGGAATGTTTACAAAGCGTGCCTGTTATGCCTAGAAGGGCATGTGCCACTCCCGACCTTGGGTATTAGGTGTCTTTGAGACATCTGAAGAATGCTATGGATTACTGACCTTTCTTCTCGCAGCTAGACTCGGGGTGCGGCTAACCTTCCACGTAAATGCCAGCGGCTATAAAATATGCGTCGGGCCTCCGAGCTGGCAGTTGTTGAATGGATGAGTTTCAACTATAGACTACTAGCGAGAAGAGAAGTGACCAGTAGGAGGAAAATCTGCGACTGCAAACATCAGAGCAGTGAAGAGTACGACTGCAGCCTGGACTGAACGTGTGTTAATGATGAGTATGAGTAAATTGACAATAACCAAACAGGACATAAAGGACGTTAATTAGAGTCGAAATAGACATTAAATATAAAGAGTAATAGTGGAGACAGATAACTTAATGCTGTGTGAATAAATTAAAAATCTAATTTAGTTCTTTTATTTTTATTAAAAGCTCCATCCCTCATGAACTCATATACTCCCCTCAGGTATACATGTAAAAATATTTTGGGGAATTTTGACCCACCCCTAACACTACACATAAAATTTTTGTCATTTTTTGCATGAAGTCCTTGTTCAATTGTCTGTAGTGCGAAAATGACACATTTTTAAATTAAATAGAAATTTATTTTAACAAGCAAGATATCTTCTGAAGAAATAATGATACCAGGAGCTTTCTTAGCTTCCCCTCGTCACCTAAAATTTTAAAAACATTGAGCGGCACGAGGATTTATTGAGCATCTTAAGTCATTGTTCAATTGCCTCTAGCATAAAATCAAATATTTTTCCATTTAATATTAATTTTGAATCAATAGTCAGATATCTTCTGAATAAAATGATACCACAGAAGGGTATGTGCAACCTCCCTTGTCACCAAACAATTACGAAAACTGTAACATTGAACATTGTATACTTATTTGTTAGTGGAAATTGAATTTTTGATAGCTTCTTGCAGAAAAACCCAAAGCATATTTCAATGAAATAATAATTTATATTAATAAATAGACATATCGAGAATAAAATGTTACAACAGGAGGATATCTGCAAACTCCTTTGTAACCAATCAATTACAAAAATTTGAACATTGGACACGGCCTAAGTTTTTCGGCGTGAAAACCCAACATTTGGTAGTCTCTTGCAAAAAAATCTGACAATACAGTGGACTCTCGATGTACTGAAAATGCATGTACAGATAAACTGTGTTCTTAGTTAATTTTCAGTGGTCCTGGCAAAATTCTTATGTAAGTAATGATAACATTACCCACTTATATCATTTATCAGATATTGCATTGATCAAATTATGTTTTGGCCCCATAACTTAAGATTTCCAGCAAGAATCTTTTTTAAGCTGGTTGTTAATACAAATGCCTAATAACTTGGTGTGAAATACGTTAAACGCACCACCGTTTATCACTGCCTGTGGCGTGGTGCAGCACTCTCCAGTTCAGCTGATGGTGTCAGCAACAAAGCGAGTCTGGCTCTTGAATGCTCCTTCCCCTTTCACGCTTGACGAGAGGGGAAGCGGTTACTTAGCAGCCAGCGTAGCATCCTTGTATCCTCTCTTTCTCTTTCTCTCTCAGCCATGGACTTTTCTTCCTCCCCTTTCATGCTGATGACCGACAAACGGGGAAGCTGTTATATGGCATAAAAGGATGTGTTCTCTATCTCTCTGCCCTGCGCATGCGCTTACTTCCATTCCTTACAGCCTGACGATAGAACAATCAGTAGAGTATATGAAGCATTAAATAAAACTAATAATTTGATCTCAGTTAGACACACGGTCATCCTGTCAAACACACCACACCACAGAGCAGCAAGGTGCTCCAGTGAGTCTGACGTAACAAGGTCAAGGCAGTCACAAGTATGCGATGGTAACCCGGTCGTAGAAACTTTATCAAGATTATCCGTTGCTGGAAATAGTTGCACCCATCTTCACCAGTATTTCAAAGGAAATGGTTTCACCTGAAAATGTTATGTAAAACATTTTAAGGAGGAATTATTTTTTGCAGAGGTTTTATTTTGTGTTAAAAGTTGGTGTTTAATCATTTCTAGCATAAAACCAAGGTGATTTTTTTAATGAAATATTAAATTAACTCAATAGGCAGCATCTTCCAAACAAAAATGATATGCCCAGAAGCATATACGTGGCCTCCCCTTGTCCCCAAAAATTGTTTCAACATCGAGGAACTTGTGTTACCAAGCATAAAGTTCATTTTCAATAGCTACTTGCAGGAAGATCGGAGAATTTATATTAATTTATTTCAACAGACACAAGTCTTCTGAATAAACTGATACCCTGGAAGGGCATATTTGTCACCTTTTGTCTTCAAATAATGTGTAAGCACCCAGCACAAGCGCAGCATAACTTGCAACAAGTGTAAGTATACAAGAAAGTCAGAGGACGTGATTTTGAATGATTATTTATTGAAGTCCGTAAAGGAATAAATTTTAATTGCCTAATTAAATTCATTTATGAGTCAAAAACACACTTTATAAGTGAATTATTCTTTACTACTCAAACTACAAAATTGCCACGCAAGTACAGAGTCGCCAACATAGATTGATGTAGAAATGCACAAACTTCGGTTGTCCTTGGTGTCTGTGATATTCAGCAGAGTTTGTTTCCTCCCCTTCCACGTCTGGTGAAGAGGGAGCTACTGTATATAATTGATTGTAAGCAGACACCAAATGCAAGCCAACCCCTAACTTTTGAACGGTCAGAAAAATAAAATGATATGATACTGAATGCAAGCAGAATTTTCAATGTTTGGTGCACACAATCAGCTGAGAGAGCACGTGGTGATGTCATTGATAATGCCACAGTTTTCACATCTGACGACTGGTTTTTGTTGCCTCTTCAGCCCCCAGAAGAGGTGAAAATATGCAACAGCTAGTGCCACACTGCGTGAACGTAGGGAGAGTAGGACAAAGAACATTCGGGGCTGCGTATTGTGACAGTTGCCTCTAAAGGGGCTGGGGGTGTTTGGAGCAAAAGGATGAGAATGCAGATGAGAAAAAAAACATTAAAGGTGAGTGGGGGGGAAGAAAAAGAGAATCTGGTGTGGAAGAGAGCTTGGAGTGGTGTCGGACCACTGGAGGGATGGAGGGAGGAAGGAAGCATGATGCAGTGTGGGTGTGGCTTGAGGGAGGAGGGAGGAAAGGAGAGTAGTGGTGTAGGCCTTGATAATTGAGGGAGGAAGGCAGCAGGGAAGTGGTGTGGGCATGGCTAAGGGGAGGGATGACTGATAGCAATTGGAGGGAAAACAGTTGACGTGGAGGAGGGGAGCAAGGATGTAGTAGAAGGAAGTGCCAGAAGGAAGTACCAGCTGTGGGGAAATAACTGCTCTTTTGTCTATGGCCATGACCTTTTCAGAGGTCAGACCCAGGCAAGTGAAGGGTGTTGTGCTTGACACAAAAACAGCACGTTTTTATGAACTGGGTTCACTTAATTTTATTAGTAGTTGGGCTGCAACGGTACTGGTAAATATACGCAGTCCATTTTATAAGCTTGTTTTATATAGAACTATATGTTTAATATTNGGGCTGCAACGGTACTGGTAAATATACGCAGTCCATTTTATAAGCTTGTTTTATATAGAACTATATGTATAATATTGTCTGTCCCAATTCTAAGCTGAGGAATGATTTTGAAAGATTCAAATTGATAAAAAAGGTCTGCTTACAATATGGTAAATACGGTAGTTGTCTAGTAACCAGTTTGGCATCCTTGCACCCTCCCTCTGTGTACTGACTGGTTTGGAAGGGGAGGGGTAAATTGTTTTCTCCTTCCATCTCTGTGGCTTCTCCTTCTCCATTTCACCCGCCACGAACACACTGGCCGATCGATAACCGGGCATGCTAGCTCTCAGCTGATTGAGTGTGCGTGGCACATTCAAAATTCAGCTTGCATTCTGTGTCATATTATTTTCTTTTTCAGAGGGTTCGAAAGTTTGGGGGCAGCTTGCATTCGGTGTCGGATTACAATCAATAATATATTATATTCTGTGATGTTATATTCGTTGTTTAAATGGGTTGAAGTGAAATATTTTTTAAATGTATTATTTACATTAATACCAACACAGTAATTCCCATTTTTATTGTGTTTATTAGTTTAACTTTATTCACAAATAATGTACAGCTCAAATTATACTCAACATGAAGTTTAATAAGGTTGGAAGTTGTATTCTTTGATATACATCTAATGAAATCTTAGATGTATGGAAATTTGACAATCCCCTGAAAAACAATACATTGTATTTAATTTTTATTATAATATAATATAAATTTATATTAATAAACAGATTTCTTTGAATAAAATGATAACACAGAAGGGTATCTGTGATCTCCTTTGTCGCCAAACAAATACAAAAACTGACACATTGGATGCTATGTAGCTTTTTGTGCCACATTTACAAAGAAAACTTTATTGTTTATACTGCACACAAACACTACTTTCTGAAACCCAGGTTAACGAAGCTCTAGTGTTATGTCTGATGAACCCCAATGGATGAACTTAATGAAAGGGTTGGAGAGGATGAAGGGGACAGAGGTGAGGGAGGCCGAAAGTGAAGAAGCAGGAATTTATCTAACTCTAAACACGTGTGATGGGCTGGTAGAGGTGAAGGCCAGAATAGGTGAATATTTACTGTGGTTTCACAGTCCAGAATTGCATTTGTGAGTCAATTTGTAGGTTTCCACACTGCTGATGGCATAACCAAAAAAACTAAGTGTAATAAGTTGTCAACAAACATTAATAGAAAAACCCAAGAAAAATCTAAGCCTTAATAATACAAGTAAAGTGAGAAGGCAAGGGAGGGAGAGCACAATAGCAGGACAAATACTGAGGGTAGTCTCTTCGCTTGTAGAAACATTTGGCCACCTGAAGGGTGGAGGATGAGCGGAGTTAATATTAATAGCATTGGTAACCTAGGAGGATAGTATCTGTTTTTAGATATGAGCTTACCTGTCCAGTACAGTGCTCACCAAGAGAAACACATGTGCAGCANGGAGGATAGTATCTGTTTTTAGATATGAGCTTACCTGTCCAGTACAGTGCTCACCAAGAGAAACACATGTGCAGCAACCAAAAAAAAGTGCAAACAAATTTATTTTTCAGCATATTTCCTTCAAATTTTAGACAAGTTTTTACTGTTCCTCAAAAACAAGTTGTTATAGGAAGATGGTCATTTTAAATAGAGTCGATATAGAAAGNGGAGGATAGTATCTGTTTTTAGATATGAGCTTACCTGTCCAGTACAGTGCTCACCAAGAGAAACACATGTGCAGCGACCAAAAAAAAGTGCAAACAAATTTATTTTTCAGCATATTTCCTTCAAATTTTATACTTCTTTCAGACAAGTTTTTACTGTTCCTCAAAAACAAGTTGTTATAGGAAGATGGTCATTTTAAATAGAGTCGATATAGAAAGNAGACAAGTTTTTACTGTTCCTCAAAAACAAGTTGTTATAGGAAGATGGTCATTTTAAATAGAGTCGATATAGAAAGGTTCTACTGTATTGAAAAATGTTTGTCTCAAGAGTCTGAAAATGACGGAAGTGATCTGCTATTGAGAGTTTACGTTGATGACATACAGTCAACTCTCGAAACTATGATCTTTCACAGTTCTCAGGAAAAGGGTCTTTACTTTGGGGTAATTATTGGAATTTGGACCAATTCTAACCCACCCCAAACCCGTACATGCAAAAATTACATTAAAATTTTACTTAGGCCATTTTTGCATGGCTTTGGCAGCAAAATTACACATTATATTAGTTAAATTCAGTCAAATAGTTCCCATGAATTAACTCGTAAGATTTACATGCTTGTAAGATTAAATCTGACTTAATTTTGATAGACTATGTCTCCCAAAAACTGTGTACAAGTTTAACTGTTTATAATGCAAAAATAACATAATGTTTCAATGAAAACTGAACATATTTTACTATTTTGACATTATTTTATATCCTAGATGGACATATAGGTCCTCCACTGGTCATAAAAAAAAATCCTAAACACAGCAGTGCCGAGGAACTTTTAGCAAGTTGAAACTAAATTTCCACTGGTTTCTTGCAGGAAAATCAGGGGATTTATTATTTAAATGTTAATTATCACAGGGGTAAAAGGTAGATGTCCTAATGCTGTTACTATTAGTGTGGCTCCCAGAAACTAAACGACCTTGCCCAAGTAGACAGGTAAGGGGAAAATGGCCAACTTGTCCTCTCTCCAGTGGCAGAGCTGCGTGCGCACCCTTACGATTGATACTGCTGTCCTACCAACCACAGAGCAGAGCATGGGCTGCTTACATTATTTTTTAAATCACTTTCATAAGTATAATTTATTGTAGGTGCCTTTTCAGTGCATCTTTTTGAGTGAAATGTATTATTACAGGCTGTTCACAGTTAATGAAGCACTTTTGAAATCAACCTTTGGAAAAGGTCCCTGCCCCTACCTGCATATANTTACAGGCTGTTCACAGTTAATGAAGCACTTTTGAAATCAACCTTTGGAAAAGGTCCCTGCCCCTACCTGCATATATATTTAATGGGTGCACTGACTGCCACGCGCCCAGTAGAGTTGGCAACGACAGAGGGAATGTAGTTCCATGCTTTGATGATAAAATGGAAAGTGTTAGGTAAACATTCATAAATACTAGGGATGGGTCGGTTCGGTTCCAATTTATACCGGTTCTAGGTTAACAACAACTACTCGGTTCTCGTTTCTCTGCAGCAATAAATTTACTGCAAAACTCTGTCCTTACAAAAATAACTACCTCCTGTATAGCGCTCCCTTTTCCCCAAAAATAAAGGAAAAAAATTAAAGAGAGGTAGTCGTAAACTGTTTGGTGATGGATGATGTTTAGAGGGAAGTGTAGTGGAACAATCTCTCATCTCTCGCNGAGAGGTAGTCGTAAACTGTTTGGTGATGGATGATGTTTAGAGGGAAGTGTAGTGGAACAATCTCTCATCTCTCGCTCTTACATCATCACTCCTCTCTGTTCTCTGTCTTTATCACTCAACCCGCCCCTGTAAGCAACATTGCTAGCCCATCGATACATTTCTCTACGCCTTCTTTGTTTCTGTGTAAGGCAGAGAATAGCCTTGTCAAGGGGGCTGGAGAAGGGAAGAAGCAACGTTTGTTTTTAGAGGTGTGGCATTACAAAACAGCAAAAAAAACCAGAAAGTCACTGCATAAAAGCAAAAAAAAGGAAGAGGGCTGCCCTGTCACTACATATAGGAAGCAGGCAGGTAAAAGAAGCAAAAAGAAAAAGGAAGCAGGTCACCCACTGGAGTTGTTGACATTATTTTAATGACCATCAGTTAAAGTCATGCCACAATGTTTTGGCTTTTAGTGCCACTGCGAGTTATTTAGTTAAAGTATTTTCCAAACATATCACATTCATCACCTATTGATGTAAAAAAAAGAATAATTTGTTACATATTTACTAACCTTAAATAAATTTAATACAAGTTTACCTGTATACATTAAATCTTATCTTCACANTTCATCACCTATTGATGTAAAAAAAAGAATAATTTGTTACATATTTACTAACCTTAAATAAATTTAATACAAGTTTACCTGTATACATTAAATCTTATCTTCACACTTTGTTATTGTTCTATTCTTCGGTAGGTTAAATAAAACATTTAATGAATTTTACCTGCATTGGTTGAATGAAGTTGCAAGCATAATGCAAGTATTCAAAATGGAACAGAATACCGGAACCGATACTTAAATTGTAGAATCGGTACCGGAACTGATATTTTTTGTTATTCAACCCATCCCTAATAAATACTGATTTATTTTTAAAATTCATATGTAAGTGTTAGAATGAGCAAATATGTAAAACATTTACTTTTCTAATAATCTCACAGTTTCAATAAACCAAAGCATAAATATAGTTATCAGGCCCATGGCAATGTTAATTTTACATATGGTATAAGAATACATAATGCACATATAATAAGATCTTAAATAGGGCTTTCAAAAGTGCTCAGTTTACTGTGAACAGTCTATATAGGTACATGTTTACCACGTTGTAAAGTAACTTGGTCCACCATTTTCTTTGACTGTCTTAAAACACCACAAATATATTTATGTTCCAAAAGTTTGTTGGTTTCAGAAAACAGGTGAAGTATTGTATTTACTGAATAATTCTGCAAATAAAATGTATTTTGTGTATTTCTAAAAAAAAATACATATTAGAATGTTTGAAATGTGTATGACCTATAAATAAATGGCATGTGGGGAGTGCACCCAGGGCAAGGCGACACCCTCCGAGTGACGGTCTTTCCAGCTGGGACCCCGTAGGTGACCGTCATCCCCGGGCATGACAGAAATGAAACCCTAGAATGGAGCTGCACTGGAATGCAAGGGCGGGGGAAACGGGAGTACCCCGAGAAAACCCGCCGGCAAGCGGCATCGTCCAGCACGATCCCCACATGCAAAAATCCGGGAGTGAACCCGCCGGGGATCGAACCCGGATCGCCGTGGTGGGAGGCGAGCGTCCTGGACACTACGCCACCGCTGCCCCTTATATGATCTATAAAGAACTCCCCTTAAACTCTTTATTTCACAGTGTAATAACATTATTTTATTTTATATAAAATCAAACATGTGTACGGTTAACTTTGCTAAAAAGGTTTACCTATCATGAGTGTTAATTACTCACATCTGTATGAACAGCCACATATATTCATGTTATATTCTTTTGTTGGAGTTGAAACTTTCCAAGTTATAATAATTTTAATGTTATATCTGTACAAGCAAAATTTTCCACTGCTCCACAATATGGAATTCAAAATGATAACTGTCTCATAAGAACTAAATTCTCCCCATCCCCTTTCCAAGAAAATAAGATAAACAGCTGCTATAATATCCTAAAGTGAGTACTGAACTGAAGTTAGCAAACTCAAAGAGTGAGAAAAATGTGTGCATTTATTTAACCCATAGCAAATACACAAATAATTTCATCCTTTAAAAAGTTTACTTTTTCTTTGTTAACAAGCATGAATTTTTTTTAAATTCCATCATAACATAGAAAACATCTTGGAAAAGTAGTAACTTACTACAAATAATTTTTTTCTTTATTTCTAAGAGGTTAGGAAACGTATCTAAAAAAGTCACATCTTTAATTCAAAAGTTTTATACATTAAGAATTTCAAGCAATTCTATGTCAGCTGAGACCACATTACTTAAAAGTTGCCATATTTAAAAAAAAAAAAAAAAAAAAAAAAAGGCCTCAGAATCTAGATGTCTTGACCTTGGTTTGTCAAGGGCACGCAGCCCAACAACTTTACCTCTAACAAGCTGAAATAAAAATACTGTCTAAAACTGTAATCATATATTGACAGACACTGCTTATCGTTGTATTTTCAAAAGCAAATTTTTTTGCTGTGGTTTGCAATGACACTATTGCAACACTTGCAGAGGCCAACATGCTGTGATTAGGCATGGAACTACTACAAAGTCAGACTGTTCTAGTATATCACATTATCCTATTTTTCTAAAACAACAAATCACTTAACAATGCAGAATAAAACTCTTTAGTGCTAACATTACAATAGCAATGACACTACTACATGACAATTGATAAAACATGAATTGTTAAAACCAAAGATCACAAGATTCTCTTCTTCTGTAGATGCATAACATTTGCGCAGCTTTAAGATTATTGCAGTTAATTAAAATGCAATACAGCTTACCCACATTTTATACATAAATGCATTTACAACAATGAACTACAACTGCTGACCAAATGCAGTACATTCTAACATGTCTCAATTATTTAACTGCATACTGTTTTTGCATTAAGTACTTATGCTCATATATCTGATTAGGCCCTACATGCATATTCTCCCCTTGCATTAGCAAATTTCGCCAAAAAATTGAGTAGCTTCAACAAGGCACAGCTTTAAAATNTAGAACAAAAGCTTCAACAAGGCACAGCTTTAAAATAACAAGGATTGCATTAAAAATATTTATAATGGCTGGGCCAGCAAAAATTAGCTGACACATCAATTGCCACATTTTTTAAATACAGTGGAACCGTGTTATAACAATAGTCGACAATGGCAAAATAAATTATCGCTACAGCGAGTTATCATTATAACAAAATTTATAGTGCCCCATAATTTTTTGACGTGACAACGTCTTAAATTAGGTTGCGGCTGGGAGTCACTTATGAAAAAGTGTAACGCTCGGTAACGTTACGATGAGTCACCGAGGAGGGGTAATCAAGGGAGGGAAATGAGGGGAGGAAACAGGAGGGGAGCCGAGCCNGTTAATACAAAAAAAAATTGAGACGTCTGACAGCGGCATTATGTAACGACCGACAGGCGCGACTTTGCTTCCTCCGTCAAGTTTGTAGAAGAGGTGTGAGGGAGTTAGTTAGTTGCCTACCAATCAGCGTGCTACTTTACTCATTGTCTGTCTTTCTCTCTCTCCCTTTCTCTCGCCCTCCCTCCCGCTACCGCTCTCTCATGCTCACAAAGCAAACGGTAGATCAATAATACACTTCCTCCAGTCCCATGTGTAGACAAGGTAAATTTTCGTAACAGGAAGGGCTGGCACCATGAACACATGTTACTTTCCCGTTCTGTTCCAACACGCGGATAACACACGTATCTTTTCAAATTTAAACAAATTTAGCCTTATGGTAGATGTAGGCTACTATAGCTGGTTGCCATCCCGAATTTGTTTTATTTTTGTTATGACCACAGAATATACTAGTTATGGTTCTGTTTATTTTATTGGTGGTGTGGGAAACTCTAGTTTAACGTATTTCATGAGAAGTCATAGTTTTGCGGTTCTTCTTATGAGAAAGTGTTTTGATGATGCAGTAAAAAATTTTGTTTGTACGGAAATAAAATTCTATTTTAACTTAATCGAAAGAACTAAATGCAATAAATTTGTCGCTGTTCGTACTGATACAGGAAATACTAAAGACACAAATATTGTTGCATTTTTTATATAATGAACTACACTAAAAAGTTGTTTATTAAGGCCACATACATTTGAAAACCTTGCATATGATTTTGAACTTTGTTGCAATGTCAAGTGTTTTTATTTTATTAGCACACACCATAATTTAAACAGAACTAACAATTTAAATCCGATCAACATAAGATGCAAACAATGCACGCACCATCATAAACAATGTAACATTGTCTAGCAACTGTTAGCCGACATAATAATTTGTTTTCCCGTACACGCCTGGCACGTGGAGAAGCGGCTAGCGGCAGTCTTCCTACCCCCACAACATAGAAGGAGCGGTAGGCGGATAGCACCTCGCCGCCCCTCCTACATTCCACAGTAAGTANCCTCGCCGCCCCTCCTACATTCCACAGTAAGTACCATTCCCCTCCACCCCCTCCTAATCCAACTTTCTTTCAACTACTAGCTCCACTTCCGATCAACCTCTCCCCTTTGTACCCCTCCTCCTTGCCCCTCACTACGACACCCGTATGCACCTCTTCCCATGCTCCAGCATGTGACGCGAGTGATGCCACGCGACACAGACTAACAAAGGCTGGCTTTGGTATGATAAATGGGTGAATGTCACTCGCAATGCAATGTGCTTAAACATTTTAAAAATAGTACGAGATTACAAATGTTTGTATCGCTATAGTGAAAGGCTTCATTAACAGACTTGTGTTATAAACGAAATTAAGTACCTTTCAAATGATAAGGCAAATGACGGTGCATTTAAAAACTATCACAATGGCGGACGTGATGCTATAGGCCATACTCACAATAACGCGGTTCCACTGTATCTGTCAAAATTCACCACTACCTCAGAGTAAGTATTTTGAATACAACTATATCCACAATTTTACAGAAAAATGAACTTACCAAATAGAAAAATCAACACACAACTATCTGACATCTTTAAAGCAAAGTGTTCAAAAATTCTTTGATTGCACATTGATATTTTACGAGACAACACTCCAATCAGGTACAATATTAGGTTAAATGAGGAGTTAGCATAATTACACTTTAAATATGTACATAAAAAATTTCTGGTCATTCATACATATGTATGTTGTGAACATAGAGAACATGTGTAATATAATTATACGATTGTAAAGGTGAGCACAGTGCAGTAAAAACTTGTTAATTCAAAATGTTTAGGTTTGACATTTTTAGCTTCATGTTACACAATTTTAAACTACTAAATGTTTAGAAAATCTTTTGCTCTATTTTTGTATGGGATGTCATTTTCTTCTTTCATAACACAATAGTAAGAAAATAAACATTTTACTCAAGTGCCACTTGCACATGTTTCCAAAAAGTAAGATTAGACCGAACTTGACACATTTATGTACGGTTATATATTGGGGTCATTGCCAGAGAAAACTAGATATTTGTATGGCGTGTAAAACTTAATGTCTGTGGTTAGGGTGCTGCTTATCAGAATGTATTTTGCATGTCTGAGAACTAGAGGCAAGGCAGCACCAACAGTCACCCAAACACATGCTTTCTCGTATACCATATTGACGTGACCAAGCTTGGCTACGACGATAAAGCCAACTTGATCTGCGGTGTTTCCAGAGTTGTGAAGTAATATGTGTGTGCCCGGCGCCACAGCTCTGCGGTGAGCTGATGAGATGTAGGGTCGTTCGGCCGACAGCCTAGGGACTCTGGTAACACTCCGTCATACACACGTTGCCGAGGTTGTGGGCCACCTTGCACGCCTTACTTGATTATCAATAAAAACAGTGGTGCTGGTTGTTAAGGTATTTATTACCCCGTTATGTACACTCAACTATACAGAAGACACGTGGCCTGAATGGCCCGGAACTACAAGCGACCACGTGGTCTTATCATGTGAAGCTCGAAATGCACTTTTGATTCTCGATAAATAATCACGTCGCTCTCCCCCCAACCCTATGCAAATTAAATAATAAAATATATGATGATAATGATTTATGATGATGTGGATGCGACTCTATACTATTCGACAGATGATGTCCTTGCTAGTGCTTCTGCGGCGTGGGAGAGCTACACGTCTGTGCTCGTCCAAGTCCTGGCGATTACTGCCGGAAATGTGCGTCGGCTTCCGCCGCCTAGACGCCGCCGANCTTCACACACACACTTATTCGCACAAAAAGGGTTTGTGTTAGTTAGTTTCCGCACGCATTTTAAACATAAAGATTTCCTATTGCCATTTGATGTCGCCCAGTTCAAATTATCTGTATTTAATTGGTAATTGACCACGTGGTTCGTGGTAAACATGGCGGCTGCTCTAAATACACGTCTCTCGATATCGCCTCTCTAATTTACACAATCGATTATCTCGTGGCAAACGAGAGATAAATACACATTTAAAAAAAATATTCCACGCGATCCCGCGCGTCACACTCACCGTTTCACACGTGTTTTGAACATTTTGCCCCTAAGATGGCGCGCCAATTTGACGTGACCAAGCTTGGCTACGGCGAAAAAGCCAACTTGATCTGCGGTGTTCCCAGAGTTGTTAAGTAAAATGTGGGTGCCCGGCGCCACAGCTCTGCGGTGAGCTGATGAGATAGGGTCGTTCGTCGACGGCCTAGGGGCTCTGGTGAACACTCCGTCAGACACACTATGCCGAGGTTGTCGGCCACCTCGCACGCCGTACTTGATTATCAATAAAGAAACAGTGATGCTGGTTGTGAAGGTATTTATTACCCTGTTATGTACACTCAACTACACAGAAGGCACGTGGCCTGAATGGCCCGGAACTACAAGCGACCACGTGGTCTTATAACCTGAGTCTCGAGATGCACTTTTGATTTCCAATAAATAATCACGTCGCTCTCCCCCCGACACTATGCAAATTAAATAATAAAATATATGATGATAATGATTTATGATGATGTGGATGCGACTCTATACTATTCGACAGATGATGTCCTTGCTAGTGCTTCTGCGGCGTGGGAGAGCTTCACGTCTGTGCTCGTCCAAGTCCTGGCGATTACTGCCGGAAATGTGCGTCGGCTTCCGCCGCCTAGACGCCGCCGACGCCATGCGGTGGTACAGTGAAACATAATATACACTAAAAGATGATTATGGGATGAAAAATGATATGAACTAAATTAACACAACAAAACATAATTACAATTACACAAATACATAATAAAAATGATAATACTTATTCTAAATGTTTTCATTGCACCAGCCACAGCATTGCCAAATGTAGAATGTCACATGTCTCTGGCTGTGGCTGGGCAAATTGTCTCCTGATGACAAAACAAATTATAAATTAATTACACACTGACATTATTTACAAATACACTGACGAAATAAACTGAATAAATAATAAACACTAATGCACTCGTGCCCACAAGCCTGTCGGTGTGGTGCGTCTGGTGTGGGCATACTGCGGCAGTCAGTGGGCAAAAGGACTCGTGAACGTGCGGTTCACGTCAATATATACTCATGTACCACTCGAAACCATATAGTTTGAATATCATCCTAGCAAAAAATGTTATACACTCAGTTGTAATAACTTGTGTTTCAGTGCACAGCTGTGTTGCATGAGCTATACATATGTTACCAAATTAAATACAGCACAAGCTATACCTTATTTGCTTAAAATACATGCCGCCCAATGTTAGAAAAAACATTGGCATTTGGGAATTAGGATGGGTATTATTTTTGTGATATAGGTAGTTTTGCCTCCCAACAACAAGAGTAGCTACCTGCTGGGCGGACCAGGTAATCGATAACATGACAGGAAATTGTCACTCAACAGGTACAGCCTGAGCATGACACAATTAAATTAGATACTTATACACTTATCTCGAGGCACGTCAACTTCAGCGTCGTATGAAAAACTGGCACAACTTTAACAAAAACTGTAGATGAAGANAGTCTGTGCGCTTGCAGACCAGCCAAAAAGCCATGCTCTCACTCCACCTCCCATACCAAATATCTGCTTTATTTCATAGTCATGTGGCCGACACCACTATCCACCATAGCCATGCGCTCGTTGACAGAGGAGGTAAGAGCAGTCTATGCTATGACGAATCTGATTATTTTGAGTCCTGTATTTCTTTGGAGAACCTTAATTTCTACATAAAACCCACACCCCTACTTTTCAAATTTGTTTCCAAGAAAGAATGTGTGGGTGCTACACAAGTAAATATGGTACTCTTCATGCAAGACACTGAACATTCGAGCAGTCTTTCCATCAGCAACTCACCTCTGTGGAACTTTAAATAGTTAACGTGTAATTTTATTGAGTAATGATAACTATAAAGGTGTAATGTATGTGTCTGTGTTATTTTTAATATCCTGTACCAAAGTTTTCATACCTAAAAACTATTTTGAAATGCCTGTTTTAACAATTTTCACAACAAAAAAATTCATACTAAAACAATTAATGAAACTACAGTAATCTTTGGAAGTGAAATGTTTTTTTTTAATACTGTCCATCCATATACAACTCAAAAATAAAAAAGTAGGTTTTGAATAGAATAATTTTTACTGAAGCTCAAGTGTACAACTTATGTAGAAAGCAGACTTAAGGCTCGACTTCACCTATTTTGCAGAAATTATTCTTTTTTGTGTCATAATGTCAGATTCAGAATAATAAATGACAATGTACGATTATAGAAAATTTACATTTTACAAGTTGTTTAATATTTTTGGGCTTAATTTTCATTTTGTGTCAGCTCTCAAGACCTCGATGTTAAGAGTCACCCAAATCTCTTCCCTCCTTTCATTGTGTGTTATCTGCAAGTTGTAAAAAGTCAGGAACATATTTATATTTCATCAATACATTTCTGTTTTTTGCAAGCAGGAAATAACACACAGTGAATATTAGATACAAAAGTAATAAACAACTAGGAAATTATCAATTTTCTATTATCAAACATTTCCAATAATACCTCTGAAATTGAAATTATGACACGAAATTGAAGAATTTCTGTATGATAGGTGAAGCTGAGCCTTAAGAGTTTTCAAACATGATACCTCTAAAGTTCATGAAAACAANAAGAATTTCTGTATGATAGGTGAAGCTGAGCCTTAAGAGTTTTCAAACATGATACCTCTAAAGTTCATGAAAACAACATCTGAGAATGGGCATAGATGATTTGGTTGTTAGTCTGAGAAGAGTACTTACAGTAGTAAAATTCATCCTTCCACAGTAACAAAGGAGTTAAAAACTATAGGAAACGCATTATTGATTATGATGTTNACAGTAGTAAAATTCATCCTTCCACAGTAACAAAGGAGTTAAAAACTATAGGAAACGCATTATTGATTATGATGTTACTAGAAAAAAAAATGTGACAATGTGTTTAGATGAGCATGAAAAAAAAAAAAAAAAGAGTTGAAATTAATGTGCATTTTGTAGTTCCAAATCAAATTCTTAGAGCTTGACTAACAAGTCGTAAACTTCCATTTGGAGCTTGTGCCATCTATCACAGAAAGGTGAATCATTCCCATGCCTTATCTTTGCCCCCTCCTCGCCTGCTCAGCTGCTATTCACCTTCCCCTCCCATTGGGTATGGCCCCAAGGGGAAGGAGGGTGGCATCTTGCCCCTGCACAGACAATGACTGTGGCAATTCTATCATATAAAGGGCATAAGTCATATTACAATTGCATATAACTTATGCTCTTTATACAGCCCACCAAACCATTGTGCACGTGAAACCACACAGTATTCTTTACAACAGTGGTTAACTGGGTCACACTGATGACACCACCTGTAAATTTTCTGCCACTGAGGGCCTTCTTTTTATTGAGTATAACTTATAACTCTAATATACGAATTTGTGTATTTTATAAAAATTATTTTTTGTTGGAAATTAACATCAAAAATAAGGTTGAAGGACTTAACATGTAGTGGGTGAATCGACTGTCATGTTAATATGCAGTCAAAATCCAAATATTTAACATCACAAATTATTGTTCTTTTTGTAACTTCTGCTCTTCCACTAACTAGACTTTGAACTGAAGTATAATTTTTCAAGTACATGGATAGAAGTGAAAGTTAGATGCTATTTGCTTGGGCAATTATTTTTCATTCCTCTCATTTTTTTTTCAGTTCCTAATTATTTAAAATTTTTTTGGATATAATTTGTAAAGCATTTTCACTTTGCTACGCAAATGTAAAAATAAGAAGTAATAACTGAAATGCTAAACAAAAATCTATTCCAGTGGATTCTCTTCTATCCATCGTTTCTCAGGAGAATGACAAAAAATTTCAATACATGTGGACTTTTAATGAATGAGGTCTTGAAATGAAGATAAATCAAAAATGGGATCACAGAATATGTTCCATACATGTGGAATTTCAATCCAACCGAGTTCAATATATACAGGTTCCACTGTATTTGCACAAACTTTCCTACCTATTACAAAGGAACTTCATTCTCGTCTAGTTAAGAAAATAAGATGAGAGATGAAGGTTGCAAGGCAGTGTGCATTCTGTTGTTTGTGGGCTCTGTAATGAATACTGCCCAATCAGCAGCCATATCCACATGTGGTTGCTAGTTGCTACCTCGTCACACACTATTCACTGATATGCGTGTACAAGGCAACTGCTGACAATGTTTGTAATTTTGTTACATAATGCAAATTATATTTATTACAAACTCAACTAATTATCTGAACTCTTCTTGCAGGAAATTAGTTTTGAATGACACATTATGTGGAATTTAACTGTAATTCAAGTAAAATTCTGCTCTTATATTCACAGAATGAAAAAGACTATTTTACACAGAATTTTGACTTACTGAGTTTGAATAGATAAAGTTTTACAGTAGTTTGCTTGTTTATAGCTCCAATCCCTACAAAGCGTGCAGCAAAGTTTTCAATTTGTTTTATAATTTCTACACATATCAAATTACTGTAGTGTATCATCAAACCAGCTGTGCTCAGAGTATATCAGGAAAAAGGGAACACTGAATCGAGTTCACTAAGTGACTCAGCATATACATGTTACCTTTGTTTCAATGTGTAAATATCAATGCGCATAAAAGCAATATGAAAGACTTTACTTGTATTACTTTCATTTAATAGAGTATGGCATGGTAGTTACATATTAAATAAACAATAATGATAACCATACATTTTCAAGAAAAATAAAACTAAAACAATTATGTGATGCACCACAGTGGAAATGGATACAATTACATTCCAAGTCATTTTTTTTTTTTTATTAAAACAAGTTTTACAGGATAATTAAAGGCACTCAAAATTTTTTGGTATTGTTTATCTGTAAAAATCTTCTTAAATACAATTCATATTTATGCCTAAACAGATCATTTACTTATGCAGCCAAAAGGCTAATGTGAAGTTCTGTAAGAGACATCAGTGATTTCAAGGCATAAAATAAGTTTATGGATGTATAACATTAATAGCATTTTATATATTTACAAATAATATTTACACACCACCATTTGCCTACTACATTACAATTCAAAATATGACTCCCATGACATTCCCATTAAAGTAACCCTTATGTATGTTAACAGAATTGCTACACTAAATTTGTGATTCTATAGTACATATTTAACCCTTTCAGTCACAGCCTGTGTTGTCTTAGGCATTGCAATCCACAAATATTTTATTTGAAACTGTATAGCTACTGAACGACTCTCTGTCTTGTCATATAACAGGGCCAATCAAAACTTGTTTGTACTTCATGCTACTGGCAGCAGCTGTTTAGGAGACTATGGGATACAGGCACAACAGCCTGTGTCATGTGAGGGATTCCCTTACTGGACACTGTTTTCTATTTCATACAGTGCAGACCATTAAATATACTCTCTGTGCAACTTCCCAGATATATGACACTGACTGAAAGGGTTAATGTCGTTACTATAAAATATACTAAGATGCATACCTATTTACACATTTCTATAGTTTGCTTTACTTTTATTCCAATTCTCATCTAATGTTCATATAACATAAATTTTGTGCTTTTTAAACTATTTTCACATCTAGCAACTTTTTCCTTTACAGCAGTGAAAAAATGTGTAATAGAGCCTTCATTGCAAAACAATTCCACCCTCTTACATCATACAATAACTATCCAATATTTTTCAGCTTTGTACTGTTTATCTAATAAATAATATTTTTTGAACATGACTCCAAATTGTACACAAGACTTGCTTATACACTGTCTGGTTAAAAAAAAATATATTTGGATACATAAAAACTACTGAACAATAAATACTCTACTATCCAGACCCCTCACATATATTTCTTGTGTATGTAATATTTGTAGGGATGGGTCGAGTATGCATTTTTCCCGATTCCAAGTTCAATTCCTCATTTTCAATTCTTGATTCCCTGATTTTGAGTAGTTTGATTATTAAAATTAGCATTTTAAATGTAATACTGAAAGTGTGAAAACAATTCTTTCACACAATAACATTTATTTTTTGTAAATTCTGAGTAGTGATATTATTGGCATTGAATAATAAGTAGTTCTCTGTCTAAACTTATCAGAAGTGATCTTACTGGAAATGTTTTTGGATTAAAACAATTTCTAAGTTTACGAATGAAAGTGATTTTAAAAAAATTGACATATTGTGCTTTTCAAGAATGTTGCAAATAAAAGTACAAAGGAAAACCTCTTTGTGATGAGACTGCAGGGACCTATTTTAATGTGTTTATGCTAAATCAAAATATTATAATGTATTGCTGCATTAGCACAAAATGTAGAGGTTCATTTTTTAACTTTAAGTATACTATTTCAAATTAACCTTTGTAAAAAAAATCATCTGTTGCCGGTTTTTTTTTTTTTGGCTTCTATGTTATGTTTGATGCATGTATCTTGATTGGGTGAACATTTTGAAGTTTTCTTCAACTTTTTATCCCTTCTTGCCAGCTCTATGCAATTTTTTTTTACTTAAAGCACGTACGTTTTTAACCTGCACCAGATTTTTAACAAATGATTATTACCTTGATTGGGACGTATTGCTGTTTCATTTGTAAAGTTACTAAAATTTTATTTATTTTTAACTTGCCACATCTTATTCATATAGATGGTTATTTCACATGCATGTAGAAAGCCAACTACGTAAAGAAACCCTAAAAATACGAGAATGGAACAAATTATGAAAAAAGCCACAAATAACGGGGGGAAAAATGTAAACACGTCATAGATGTGGGTGACTGCATATGCATGCCAATGAAGTAGCCGACACTGTTGTGGCGCCGAAACGTGTCTGCCGGCACTAGTGTTGTGGAGAAATGGCCAGCCATTTTACGTTAATAGAAACACTGCAATTCTAACATGAAATAAATACAATTAAACGTGATGTGTCAGCTAGAAGCATACATTATTTATATATTAACGACATGCATTGCCATTATTTTGTCATAATGAGAATTTCGGTAAATGGTGGTAAAAAATGCATTATTTTGCATTTGGCCAAGACCAAGTTCATTTACATTTTGTTGTACAGAGTATTTTGCTATACAGAATATTCAAGGAAGGTTTTGCGGTATAGTTTAATGCAAAGACGATATACTACCTGTAAGTCAAGGCAAACATTTGGTATCAAAGTTCCAACCCTAATGTGTTGCTATCTGTGTACATTCCACAGAAAGCTTTCAAGAATAATTGATTGTGCCAATAATCGTAATTGACATATTGAAAGAATCAATTCATTTTATCTCATTTGATTGATTGTTTCAAAATTCCTTTCCCTGTAAAGGATTGTGAAGGGAATTACATAACGGAATTATTCAAATGCTTTTCAGTATTTTGCCCGTTTATTTAAAACTGTCAAAGATAAACTGCACAGATAATGCAAGTATCCATAAGCAAGCCAACTAAATTACCAACCCAAAATTTGTTGCTATAGTAGAGACTGCTACTAAGTTACAATGAAACACACTTTGCAAATTATAATATAGTATAGACGAAGTCTGAAACATTACTGTGCAGCTCACTAGTGAAAGTTTTACAAACAAAATATAGTAAAATACACTGAGCATGACCGTTACAGAAATTAATGTAGCTTCTCCGAAATACTACAAGTGGTACAGGAAACGAATAGCGATGGCAACACGGAAGTTAGGTTTTTGCTTTTAACATACATCGTTAGAAATACTTGAAATATATAAAAATGAAGCTTGATAAAATTGTTTTCATAAAAAAAGCACTTCAAATTAAATTACATGATTATAAGTTATTTATTTTTTCCAATAAATATGTAAACTCCGGAAGTCACGGCAGCATCTGGAGCGCTATCTCTGTACATTCCAAACAAACTATGTCCAACGAACTTGGGAACCATATCACCCATATAATTTTCACCGCCCTGGTTTAATGTACAGTGAATCGTTTTATATTGAGTCATAGAGAATCGACTGTATTGGTACTCAGTACTCATTTTAATTGGAGAATATGTAGTATTGAGGAATTGAAGCGACCCATCCTAAATATTAACATTATGTGTATATATTATATACATTTTTAACATTAGTTATAAAACCACTAAGTAAATGTAAATATCTTGGTATAATAGTATAAATGTCGCTCCATGATATGCCTGACATTCCTACTGTGGTGCAGTAGCCAATTAACATGAGCAGGTACTAGAATCATTGAACACTGGATTTAATACTGCACAAACATAGTGGTTTCATTATTTTCTAATTAAATATATTTTCTGTAAAACTTGTAATTTTCCTGATAAAGATTACAGTAATCAAAAATATTACTTCATACATAGGGACCAAATAACACTGGCCCAGCCTAAGGTTTGAATACCTTTATTCTGAGAATGTTCCAACACATATGTACATACTGTTAAAATTTCCTTTCATTATAACATATGCAGATGTGCCACTAATTCTAACCAGTAGTAACATTTACTTTCAAAACTGATATGAGCCGAACGCATAGCAATACATACTTTGGAAGAAAAAGAAGTCTTAATATTTGTTTTTCTATTAGCTCGCCACAAAATACAGCAGGCCAATCATACATGGTGTGAGCTCTGCTGCTGCATCTCCACGAAACTGTTCACGTGAAGGGCATGTTTTTCTGCATGGTATGTCCTGAAGATCTGGTTCAAAACTGGTGATGCATCAGGATCATTGATCCACATGTTGGCACTGCTGGGATTCTCCAATATTGACAAGAATGCTGAAATATGTCAGTCATATACTACTACAAACACTATAAACTATACTAAGAATATCTATTTAAATATATTTCAATCCTTTAACAATTTTTTTTTAATGTTTTAATAATATGTGATTTAAAGAACATGTACAATAGCTTCTCTTGCCTTTATTGTGAAACACAGCACATGTGCAGAGTCCAATTTGCTTACAAGCAAATTTTAAAGCTGTGTGTACAAAAGCACAGATAAAATGGTGTTCGGTGTTCATGCTTATCACAAAAAATTTGATATAGTCCATTCACACTTATCTGAAGCCCTGCTAAAGTTCTACTTCCAGGATATTCCTCCATTTCATGCAAACAGAGATCAACCAAGTCTAGGGAATAACACCAAAGGGACAACGCACCACATTCGTGCACACTCAAGTGTAATAATATTTTGCATTAGAACTATTTCTTACTAGACATTACCAAAACACCTATTATCTCACAATTTTGTATTCATGATAATTATTATTAAAATATTATAATTTGTGGATAAAAAATATATATAAATATTCAACTTAATAAAAAAAAAATGACTTTTATGTTAACAGATACATGACATATTTAGGAAAGGACCAACACATCATGCAAGGGGTGATTTTTCAAAGGTTTGATTAAAAATGTGTGAATGAACCGTGAATAGACTTCAACTGAACAAACTAGCCAACATAGCTAAAACTAATATACAGTTGAAGTCCGATGTAACGAGTATGCGTTATACAAAAAGCCCGCTATAACAATAACTTTTATCGGCACCGTCGGTTACCCGTATATTGTGCGGGGAAAAAATTCTGTAATAACAAATGCATTGTGGGCTTATTTTTGATATAGCAATAGCTTAAATAGCAGTAATTTCCTTCAAAAACATTGCAAGAAGAAATGATATCGTTAAAAGAAATGTAAGAAAAGGTTTTGGTTTGTGTGTGTAAACTTCGTGGTTACGCCTAGTCCAGAAACATAGCAACATCGCTGTTGCCAGCTGGCCGCCTGCAGACTTGGCAACGTCGCACTCCAGCACTCCACTGTGCTAGGTCGCATGCTTGCTGTTCTGCGCTCGCCACTGTGTATTTCTGTAGACGTAAAACAGAAAGTTTCAATATTGGCCAAAGCTAATAGTGAAATGCAACGTAAATATCTGTCCCTAAAATAAAATTGAATGTAAATTTACCTACAAATTACCGTTTTTACTAAAACTCTTTGAAATAATGATTGGAAATTATACATTGAATGTGGTACTACATGTAGCAATTGTTTGGGTGAAATTATTTACGAAAATTACCATTTCATAGTACAGAATATGCATTTGTGGACATTTTCATTTCGTGATATTCAGGAAACATGTTACTTTTTATTATTCTAAAACTAGAATGTCACGTAAATTAAAATAGCAACCTTTCAAGCAATTTTAATGTTGCCAAATATTTTTTGTACTATTGTACCGTATAAGGCGAGTACATAGAGAAAATTTAAGTTCCTATGTTTTACACAGCTGCAAATACTGTGTGTAGAAATGCCACTGCTGTCGTGTCTATCCTGCAACAAGCATAACTCACTCCGCAACTAGTTTTTCTTATCAAACGCTTAGCAGTGTGTCTTGTGTCAACAGCTGTGTCGTGTTGATAAAGTACTGATGTTAAACATTTAAAACTAACAAGTGTTCATGCACACTTGTATTCTAGCTTTTTCAGACATGGATAGCATAAAAAAACTTTTGATATATCTACAAAATTAAAAATTTTTGAAGAGTGCAAAAATCTATCTGTGAGTAAAAGTGAAATTGTAAGAAACTGTGACTTGACCCCTTCCACTTTGTTCACTATTTTAAAAAATAAGGAGAAAATAAAATCAGCTGCTCTGAAAGATTGCACTCCAGGAAAAACAAAATAACTGCGTACTGCAAAACATATTGATCTGGAAGAAGCTCTGTTTACCTGATTTTCTCAAAAATGCATCAACAGACAACAATGTTGAAGTGTGCGGCGAGTTGACAGATGCTGAACTTGTTGATCTTGTCTCTTCTAACAAAGACGAAAGTGTGTCTGAAGGGGAACAGAATGACGAAGGCACAAGTGAAGCAACAACTGTTCCATCGCAGGCTTCGTTAATGGAGGCGGTTGACGTATTAAACAACTTTTACCGTCAAAAAAATGTGTCAGTCACAGAGATGCTAGCATTCCAAAAGGTCCAGTCGGTTGTCATGAGGGAAAGCTTAGTTAAAGCAAAATAAACAAAAATGTATTCTTATTTCAAGAAGAGTGATTGTGTGTGTTTTTTAAGTGTATTTTGGTGCTAACCTATTGCACATTTTGCTAATTAATGTATATCTTGTGACTTTAAAACTGTAAACAATAAGCATTTTTACAGTCACTAAAGTGAGTGTGGCTGAGCGATTAGCCTGCTCGCCTCCCACCAAGGCGAACCGGGTTCAATCCCCAGCCGGTTCACTCCCAGATTTTCGCATGTGGGAATCATGCTGGATGATGCCGCTGGTTGGCGGGTTTTCTCTGGGATCTCCCATTTCCCCTGCCCTTTCATTCTGGCACTGCTCTATTCTCACCTCAATCACAGCTCTCAAGATCTTGCTGTTAAGAGCCGTCCAAATCTCTTCACTCTTCACTAAAGTGAGTAATATTATTTTAACTTTTAGTGGTGTAATAAAATTTTTTCACTTAATTTTAGCTAAAAAATGTGCTACGTGACAGTTGTACATAATAATTTTACATGCACACATCGCCCATCTGTCTCTGCGTGTCCCAACCCACAGCTGCTGCGGCAACAGGAAGCGGCATGACCTTGAGCAACCTTGCACATGGAAACAGCTGTGCATATTGAGCATTGCCACCCTCCCCACTCTAAACCTGTCGTGCGTCACGTCTGTTCTCCGCTAATGAGTGAATTTTACACCAAATAAATGTTATAGTAATGAGTTACATTATTAGAATTTTTACTTTTTTGGGTTGTATCATAAAAGTTAATATACAGCACAAATAAAAAATTGTAAATATAGGACTATTTTTAATTTTTGTTTTTGATAGTTTGTTATAGCAACAATTTTTTACCGATATAAACTATTGTTACAATTGACTTTCACTATATTTTCACTTAGAACATATTCACATATAACTATTCTCTCCCTCTAACTACACATACTTTTAAATCACACTTATCCCCCATAAAAGAGAAGGGGATATGAGTTTAGGATATTTTTGACACAACCTGCATTACAGATTTTGTATTATGTTACATCCATCTAAAGGGCACAAGGTATTGCACTGTACACCTTATACGGTCTGTACTTGCCTGACAACTGTTTCTAGTATAATTTCTGTAATCGCATACAAGAAAAATAATTTACTTATTGCCAGCAGTTACTACTTAATAAAACCTGTGGAACTGTAAACAATATTATACTCAATGCTTGAGAATCTGTTACTTTTGACCACATAAGGTTAAATTGAAGCCACAATAATGGAATCATCATTTTCCTCCTGAACTAGGTTTCATATTTTTCTGCAGTTTCTTACAATATTGAGTACACATTTAGTACACTGTCAGTTTCTTTTAAAGACAGTAATAAAATAATCATGCAACATAACTAGTAATAACGTCTGGTATTGAAAACTGGTCACCAAGATTATATAGTTGACTACAGATCTACCGTTTTTCAGGGGACTATCAAAACAATTTCCATACATCCAGAATTTCAGTAGATGATGATTTGACATCACATCTGTAAAATACAACTGCTAACCTTATTAAACTTCGTGTAGAGTATAATGAGAGCCGTGCCTTTTGTGAATAACAAATAAACACAATAACAAAGGAATTTCTTACAAAAGTATTACTATATTAGTATTACTGTAAATAATACATTAAAAAAACATCACCTCAACTTATTTAAACAAAGAACATAACATCACAAAGTACTGGATATAATTGATTGTAATCCAACACCGAATGCAAACCATCCCCAAACTCTCAAATGTTCTGAATAATAAAATCATATGTCACCGAATTTTGAATGCACCGTGACAAGTGTTTCAATTTTGTTAGTTTTTATTAAGCTTTGCTAAGCTTCGTAATATTTTTATCGGGTTTGAAGTTAAAAGCAGTGGTGGCTCGTTTCCCGTGATAGTTTGTTTATCGGGCGGACGTTTGCTGTTTTACGTTTATCAGGAGTCCGGTTGTCGTTTCGTTTCGAACGTTGTCGTTTTCAGTTTTTGTGAAGCGTCAGCATTATTTAGAAACTTTCAGGCTGCGTCGTACAAATTTTATACGAGAAGTTCATTTATCTGTATGTTGATGGCGCAGTCTTAGTTTCTACAATGCAGTTTGGATGACGCTGCTGGCAGATGCCGTTATCTTAGGAGAAGGGGGCGATAGGCCTGCATAATAAATACTAGTGGTGTCTTTCGCCTAAAAAAGAAAAAGTAACCAACCGTCGGAAAAGACGCATCGGGCGTGAAGAACTTCACCCACACCGGCAAGCACCCGCGACCGTTAAATCTTTTATCACTACATTTCTTTTTGGCTTAACCTAAATAATTCTATCAAATTATTTCCGCCGGTGTGGGAGGTCGTTAGGGTGCCAGGAGGGAACGAATATCCCTCCTGCCTTCGTAACTTCGTCTTGCAATGCAAGTTTTGAGACATGAATAATCTGTGAACAACGGTGGCGCTGTTCTGCACTTGTATATTTATCTGTGAACGGTTCGTACTCTGCATACCGGAACTTCGTATGTGAACTGTGTCACTAAATGATAAATAAAGTGTAGAACCAAATACCCTGAAACTTGAACTTATTTGTTAATTAATCTGCGTCCATTTTACTGAGTCTCGTGTACTACTTCTGAGCTGGCCGTGGCAACTTAACGTATAGCGGTGTAACTGTAGCGTCCAACGTTACAACACTCGATCAGCTGAGAGCAGGTGGAGAGGTTATCGACCAGACAGAATGTTCATGGCGGACGAGACAGAGAAGGGGAAGCCACAGCGCCGGGAGGAGTGAAAAAATTTACTCCACCCCTCCAAACAGGTTGGCACACACAGGGAAGGCGCAAGGACGCAATGCTGGTTACTAAACAACTAGCTCCCTCCCCGCCAGTCATGTAAGGGGAGGAAATGAGATCTGCCAAATATCACCAAGGACAGCCAAAACTTAAGTTGAAGTAATTAATAATATTTCACTTACAAAAGTGTGATTTTGAGACAGAGAAGAATAAATAAGGCAATTAAAATTTATTTGCGGTCTTCAATAATTAATCGTTTAAAACCACGCCCTCTGAATTTCCTGTACACTTGCGCCTGTTGCGAGTTACACTGCGAGCTTGGTGATTATAGATTATATGACGACAAAGGGTATCAAATAGGCCCCTCAAGGATACCAGTTTATTCAGAAGACATGTGTGTATTGAAATAAATGAATATAAATCCTCCAATCTCCCCACAAGAAGCTACTGAAAATGAACTTTAGGCTTGGTAATACAAGTCGCTCGATGTTCAAACAATTTTTGGTGACGAGGGAAGGTCACACTTCTGGGCATATAATTTTATTTGGAAGATGCTGCCTATTAAGTTAAATTAATGTGTCGTTTAAAAATCATGTTAAATTTAGGGCAGATACGGTTAAAATTAACTTTACAAAAGAAAACATCTGTGCAAAAAAATAATTCCTCATTCAAATATAAACCATTTACTTTGAAATACTAGTGTTAATAGAAGCAACAGCAACTATTTTGAGCAATGGATAATTCCAATAAAATTTTTACGATTGGATAAACTTCTTGGAGACAGGATAACTACATCTTGTTCCTAAACCCACACTCATGTCTGCTAGGAAAATTGTTTGTGGCTTAAAAGTGCTGCATGGCTACTACCCTGATGGTATGTCTGGTCTGTGGCCCTCTAGGTGACAACACAGCACCTCATAGTCTGACGTGGTCTTAATCATAGTGGAACAAAACCTCCATGCTGGAAGGTTCATGCCAACGGCCCTTGGATACTTGTTAACAGCAGAGACTCCTGCTGGAAACCGACGGCCATAACAAAGATGGCAATGTAGCAGAACACAACTCGGGTCTAGCTTGAGATTTGTGGACTTGCACCATCTAAGAGGTGAATTTAACCATTCCTTCCTTGCCTTGGATCTCTGAGCATTATTTAGAAAGGCCTCAGAGACCACACTGCAGCTTGCAGTTCCATACCACAACCTGTGCCACAAGGTTCTGCCCATCTCTTGCCAGCCCTTAAGCACAAAGGCCAAAGCAGAAGTAGTAGAACAATAATACCAGTATGAGGCCATTAAGGTCAGACAACTCTACCTACGTACACTCGGAAGATGATGATGAGAGTCTAGGGCCAACCACCATAGCCTCTGCATTAACTTTCCGCTGGTTCTGCCAACCCTGATATGCCAGGAGCTACCAACTTGCATATTGGAGATCAAGGTGGATTCTCTGCAACTCTCCTTGATGAAATAATATTGAGAGGGAGGCAATCAGAACCACTTTGTAAATACAAAAATTTAAAATATGATAGTATTTATGTCCTACTTGGTCAAAATGATGCAAACAGAACCCATATACAATGACAACTTACCGAGCAGGATCTTTGGATTGCTGAGGCTGAGCTGTATGGCTGGGTTTGACATGATGGCTTTGTAGATTGGACCCTCGGGATCGAGCCCTGTGTCCATATCTTCTAAGCTCTTGCGTCGCTCACCCAGCAACCAATCACACTACAAAAATATTCACTTCCATTCCTTTATACAAATGTTAGAACATACTTTAGTTTAAAAAAAATAAGCAATTAACATTCACAGTAACTTAAAAATTTAATGAAATAATCATGCTCCTGGGTTTTCTCATCAACAACTCAAAATATGCATGCACACAGTTTAGTTGCTTACAACTTCACAGGTGCAACTCCCTGCAAAGTCAGTTCCAGTGGTGGCTAGTAACTTTCAGAACTGGGACTAGAGGGTTGGCAAAAAAAAAAAAAAAAAGCATTTTTAAAAAATCTAAATCACATTTCACTTTGTGTTTTAAACGTATTGTAAACAATGCCATGGAATGTTTGTTTTAAACATATAAAACATGTTTTATACACACCAGTCTCGTTTAAAAAATAGCTGTTAAACAATTTTTTTTCAGCTTATTGTTTTGTATAAGATTTAGAGTTAAATATTATCAGTAGGAAAATTTGGTTACCTGCATGAAGATTTTTTTTCATGCATTTTGTGAGGTGACCTGCTTCAATAAGTACATGTCTGTTTTTTTTCTATGAATTCACTCATGCTTGATTAATAACTTGAGGTGCATTCTTTTTACTTTGTAGCATGTAAAATATTGGGAAATAAAAAGAAGGGTTCAGTGTATTGCAATCATGAGTTCAACTGGTAAGAGGAAGGATCCCATCTGGCATCATTTTATAGAGATCAGTTGCAACTATCCAAATTTTGTGTTTACATATATGTGTGAACGCAAGTTAATATATAGCATGGATAACGCCCTTCACAGTGAGCTTAATCAGCTTTACAATAATTTGCTAAAACACATGTTACAAGCATGAAAGAACTGTAGTTAAGAAAGAGCGTACCTTAAATAAACTGCTAGGCACAGTTTTAGGGAAATGTCAAGCCTCTAAAGGAAATCTTGTGTTCATATTGTTACATGTCGCTCCTCTTCATCGCATGAACGAGCGAAGAGTGTGTGCAGAACAAAGTAGTGATATAATAGCAGGCAGCGAGAACGGAGCAATGAAGGTCAGGCGAGCAATAATCCAAGCAGCACGTATTTTGTTACAAAAAGCGAGCTGCTGCGATAATCCTTTTGCAGCTCGCAGGCCCCTGACCTTCAACAGATAGAATTTCTGTGTTTATCTGAAGAATTTTCTAGTAGTTTACTGCCCTAGTTTCTCTCAGCGTGGCTCGGGGTGCGGCGAACCTTCCAGGTGAAGGCCAGCAACTATAAAAGAGCGTCAGGCCTCCAAGCCGGGAGTTAATGAGAGTTGGGAGTCTAGGCGATTGTGCAATGTTAAGCGATAGACGACAACCTAGACGAGCAACGAGCAGTGCCAGAAGTGACCAGTAAGAGGAAAATCTGCGACTGCGAGCATTAGAGCAGTAAAGAGTATGACTGGCAGGCTGGACTATTGGACTGGATGCATGAGGTGAAAGACATTAAAAATGATGGCAACAGACAGACCGAAAATGTGTTAATGATGAGCCAAATGTAGATATTAAGAAGGACGTTGATTACAGTTGAAACAGATATTAAATAATGTGCTCAATGAGAAATAAAGAGAATAATAGTGTAGATAGATAAGTTAATGCTGAAAATATTAGCTGTGTAAATAAATCAGAAATTAAATTTAGTTCTTTTATTTTTATTAAGACCTCAATTCCTCACAAACTCAGATACACCCCTCAGGCATCTTGTAACACTGGTGTCAGAAATGGGATGGAAGCAATTATTAATTAATCAATATTGCAAATCAAGTTAGGTAATAGGCTATTAATTAGTGACATTAATACAAATTAATTAAACGTACTTGCTGTAGGCTGAAAAATTAAGACTGTCTTGTAAAACTATTGCAGTGCATGCAAACAAGAAAAAATGTCTTGGAGTACTGGAATCACTGCGAGCATTGATTGAGGGGCTAGATAGCCAAGTGAGCGCAGTACAAATAGCTTGAGGGATGATGTAAAATACCCAAATTAGTTCAGTAATTGTAAATATAAATAGCCAGATAACTTCGGAGGATAGTCAGCAGTTCTGCAGCATTGGTGTCGCACAACCAAGAGTGGGGAAGGGGTCTCAATTAAGCCCGCCCCTTACGATGACCAGACTTCATGGCGGGAGTACCAACACCAGTTTTAAACAGTCGTCACCCTGAATGGCTGGTCAGCCAAACAGTGGGCTTATTACCTCGTGGCTGTACTGAGAGGCCCTGCATTCAACATACTACAATCTCTGCCAGAGCGACATCAACTGGAGTATCCTACTCTGGTGTCGGCCCTAGCGTTACGTTTCGGTGACAGATACCTGCAACATCCCCATCATGCCCGGCTGCAAAGCTGCACCCAGCGAACAGGGGATCCACTACAGGAGCTATGCAAGACATTGTGCGGCTGTCTCAACTATCTCTGGAAGGGTGCTAGGAGGACGCTTGCGACATCATCGCAGTCGGCTTTCTTCATTGATGCCATCACCGACACAGAGGTATGGCAAGTGGTACATCTGGCTGCACTCCACTAAATGCAGGACGCCCTGTCCCAAGCACTGGAGATGGCATCAGAAATACAAGGGGCCGCACCCCACATCCAGTATGGACAGTGATGCTGAACGAAGATGACAAAGACACTGAAGGAGTTGCAGATGGCTGTGAAGGACATTGCTTCCAGAGTCTATACTACAGAGCTTCGCTACTCACCATCCAGAAGGCTTGAATGTTAGTCATGTGGACAGCCGGAGCACCTGAGAGCCTACTGCCAACAACAACAACAACAACAGGGGAAGGACCCAGTGTTCTTACATGTATGGTTGGTGAAACAGGATTGGGATACAATACTGGTGGAAGAGAGCCTGAATGATGTTCCTTGTCAGATGGTCGTCAACACTGGGGCAACCATAACAGTAGTAAGACCAGACATCCTCGGGCCTTCCCTCATAGCGATCGTCAGATAACAGTATGAAACGGTGCTATTTGACTACAGTAACAGGTGAAACCACACCAGTTAGAAGTACGAGAAAAGTAATCTTTATTCTTGAAGTTGGTGACCTTAGCATAGAGCACGATATATACATAGCAGAAATAGAGGATGAATGTATTTTGGGATTTGATGTACTATCTAGGCTGGGGTGCTATATTGATACTCGACTTTGTGTGCTACGGGTAGGCAGTACAGAGTTGGTGGTGTCAACCCGGAATGATTTATCTTCCCCAATTAACTGCCCAGTAGTCTGTGGTCAACTCACTGTGCTGCCTGCTTATAGTAGTGAAATTGTCATTACAGGTAGATGTCAAGAAAATTTGTAAGGCATTTAGGTCTAACTGAGCCAGCAGAGAGGATTGGCATCTTGCCAAGTAAAGTCATTGTAGCAAGGACTTTCGTCTCTTTCAATTCTGACAGTTTTCCAGTTAGAATGATAAATTTGTCTGATAGTGACATTCGTCTTGAGGAGGGGGCCATGATACGTGTTTACAAGCAGGTCATGCAGATACTTCCAAATGTTCCAGAAGATTATAGAGTGGAACAAATAGAATGTCCTCTACCAGAAATACTGGATGAACTGCTAGTATGAACAAGAGAAAATCTTAACTGGTGACAGGAGAAAGCTATTTCTGAATTACTACAGAGAAATAGGGGATGCCTTCTTGTGTGGATTAAATGACCTTGGAAAAACTAACGTGAGCTGTCACCACATAGATACAGGAGATGCCAGGACCATAAAACAGCCACCAAGACGACTGCCACCAGCTTTGCATGAGGCAGTTAAGGGAATTCTGAAGGAAATGAGGGAGTTAGATGTGACCATCAGTTAGTCCGTAGTCGTCACCCGTTGTACTTGTTAGGAAGCATGATGGCTCTCTGAAGTTTTGTGTAGATTATTGCCAGCTTTATTACGTGACAAAGAAATACTGTTGTCAGCTTCCAAGGGCAGATGAAACACTGATCAGCTTAGCAGGTTCGCAATGGTTTTCTACTTTGGACATGAAGAGCGGGTATGGCAGTGTGAGGTGACCCGAGAGGACCAAGAGAAGACTGCATTTTGTGTCCAAGGGAAAGGAACCTGGCAGTTAAAAGTTATGCCTTTTGGGCTATGTAATACCCCTGCCACCTTCGAACGCCTGATGGAAAAAGTCCTCCCGTTAGATATTTGGAAAACAAACCATATAAAAAAGTTTATTTCTTGCCATAAGTTCAATATAAACACTTAACTTAAAAACTTTTGAATGTAAACATGCAAGCTAATATGTAATATAAATTCGCCTTGTTTAACTTTACTGTAAATGGCGACGGGATGTACACGTTTAGCCAGAAACACCATGGATATTAATACGTAAGCCGAGCAAGAAATGGGACCATGGCAAATATCATTTGACCAAGACACAATCTATTCAATGGGTGCTCTGAAACTATCGATTGTGACAGCAGCGCCATTTACTACAAAGCTGAACAATGGGACACAGTTGAACTCGGGCGATGCATTCCTATCTTTGGTAAAGCTTCAATAAATAAAAAAACTGTCTATGCTTATACAGACGTGTTAGTTATTGCTTATTAGTGTGTCACATTGTTGTAATGGCTGAGAAAACTGCAACTGATTGAGGCAGCTGCTGTGCTATGCAGTGTCTATTGTCGACTAAGCAGAGTCAAGACTTCTTTATCATTTGCTTTGAAATCAAGGCGAAAACATTTTATGTTGAGGTGCATGGTTCTCAAAGTCACCAAATAAACAAGGGAATGCAGAGAAGATTTGACCCGAATTTCAAATTGCAAGTTGTGAACTAGGCCAGAGAAAATGGCACGCCGGATGCCCAAAATAAATTTGGTGTTTACGAAAAAAATGTTATGACTGGAAAAAGATGGAACACAAGTTTTAGTGTCATATTACGTATTTGTCTTCTAAGTTATGTTTTCCCTGCAGTTCCAGCTGCCTCCCCTCCCAAACACTAACGCACCCTTCCCCTACCTTCCGCGAAACCGCATATTTATTTTTCTTAGCCTACAAAGAGTGCCATAACCTTCTAACAGGTTTGGCAATCATCGAGTTCCGGCCCGTTCCGTTGTCCTTGCTGGCGGCAAATTTAAAAGTACTTTGGGATTTCAAAAATAATATTTCAAGTATTTTTCTTTAATTTTTTGAACCGCGGATAGTTGAAACCGCCAATGCCAAGTCCGCAGATAAGACTTATAAGTAACGGCAGGCCAGACACCATGGGTAAACATTGACAACCTTAATGAAAAAAAGGAGGGGGGGGGGGACAGTTGTGTGCTAGTTTCTATCTATTTTTAGATTTTTCCCTCTTCTGAGTTGAGTCGTACTGTAGTGATGAAGAAAATTGCAAAAGGGAGCAACCAAAATAAATGCAACAAACTTATTTCTCTGCCTATTTCCTTCAAATTTTTCTCTTATTTAACCAAATTTTTCATGGTTCCCTAAACAACAGTTATTTTGAGGAGGTCACTATTCCTGGACTCGTAGTGTCAAAAGTTAACAGTAACTGTCAAAATTTTTGAGGCATAAAAATATAAAATAATTTGTTGTGAAAATAAATTTGTTTTTAATATTTTAATAGACATTTTTTATTTTTTTTTAGTGCTTGACAACTCTTGCTGTCTCTCTCTTTAGTGACCAATATGTCATCATTATGAATATTTATCTCACATTTTATACCAGACTGCTAACCAACCTAGGTTTCTATGCCAAAGATGCATCTAGGCTATTTAAACTAAGTATGTAGTTTTGAGTTTTCTAATGCTTTTCTATGATGTGTATATGTTATGCTGTCATACCAGTAATCTGTAATGTTTTCCACGATGGGAATATTATTTTTATCATGCCATACAAATCACCTTACCTACAGATTTCAATAATATTTAATACTACTGTGCTTGGTGAAGTTAAATTTTTAGAGAACATTGACATTAAAACTTTAATTTTCTGTTGAATCCACACAAGTAGTGTAAAGCATGCCCATAGTCTAAGTAACTAAAGTAATCTCTCACCAATCATGAGGGTTACGTTTTTCAAAAAACACAGTGGTTGAGATAAGTAGAAGAATACAGGTTCTTATGGGAAACTAAGGGATAGATTATGCCTACCAACTAAGTAATGTATCAGCACTCAGAAATCAGACTTATCAAACAAATATTAACTACACACACTTATAAAGGCACACCGCTTGTCAGGTCATTGACAGTCCTTAATTTTACTCATCAGATAGTGATGTGGCCAAATTTGGCTGTCAACCACTCAACCTGATATCAGTGACACTGCTGCTATTTACCAAAACTTGACTGAGCCCGAGTATGTTTTCAATGGTTCCGTGCAGGAAAATCAGAAAATAGATTATACAAAGATTAATTTTATTTGAATAGATACACGTTTTTGGAATAAACTGATATCCTTGAATGGCATATAAGATACCTCAGAATCATCAAATAATGCATATGCGCCAAGCCTGAGTGCTGTGTAGCTTAATGCAAGTATAAGGATGTGGTTTCGAATTATTAATTGTTGAAGGTCATACAGAAACAAATCTAATAATCTTATTTATATTCACCTCTGCCTCAAAAATCACACTTTCATAATTTATCAATTCCAACAGGTAAACATTTGCAAAATGAAACGACAGACTTGTATATGATCACCAAGAGCATGCTCAAGGATGGAAACCAGTCAAATGGTCAAAGATAACATTACTGACTATACAAACATAAATACCGACCAAAACTGACCAATTACTAAAACAATGCTCAAAAAAAAAAAAAAAAAAAAAAAATTAGAGAAGGTACATTAAATGGAAAACCAGTGCATATATTTGCCAGCAAATTTGATAACATGAATGGAAGAAGTAATAATGAATAAACATACATATTTAGTACTCTAGCATACTCTAGCTGTACACGCCTGCAGTTGTAAAAATAGCAACATTTTCATGAAATTTACTTTAGTTATTTGAAATTGCAAAATAAAGCAAACCTATAGTGAAAGTATAAAATAACTTCAAAAGATTAATATGTGAAGTAGTAAAAAAAATATATCCAGTTTGAGCAATCAATTGCAATACAGAATTGGTTTACAATTTGTTTGATTACACAGTTCACCACTCCTGGAATTGAGATTTGAGAGTATCGAAGAGGACATTAAAACTTAAAATGGTATCTGTTTACGTTATTTGAGCACATGTTTATTTTTGTTTATTTTAATTGAATGTTAATTTTTTTGTAGTGCAGCATAAGGTACAAAGGAATTATCTTACATTTTTAATTATGTTAACTCTACACTGTGGAAGTGTTACAAAATTTTGCTAACTTCAATTTGGCACAAAAAAAAACAGTATTACAAGAATAATAAGTTATGGAAAATCAGTCATTTGTGGGCAAACATTAATAAATACAATCAAGTTACATATTTAGTAAATTCTTTTAACCTACAAATTTATGTAAACTTGAGTGATTTAAACAATGAAGCAAGATAATAAAATTAGCTAGTTTGTGTTAAGCTGTAGGTAGTGACAGAAAAATTTGGTTTTTTTTAAATGGCAGAAAGTGGTATTTTGAAACCTCAAAAGCTGTGTTTTCATTTTGGTATTTTCATTTAACTAATGTTTTCATCTTTATATCTTATGAAAAGATTTGTAAGCATTCATACAAATAAATTAATTAAGAAGTGTCACAAAAGAACAGTTTTAACACACAAAAAGTAATTATTGATACAAACACTTGTGAAAGTTTACAAACAGTGTACATCATAGTAAAAATGATATACAAAACATGATACTGTAATCTGCCTTCTCAAATAATATAGCAGAATATTCAAGTGATTCTTGACTGAGCCTTTACCTTTTAATGTAGTTTGTTTACTTCTGAAAAGATGCAGACTTTTTCTATACCTGTAAAATTTAATCAATGGAAAATTATTTTTTGTCTGTAAAAATGTTTGATCAACGTATTTTAGAGTCCTGTATTCAAGGTCAACTTAATTTTGAGTATGTAGTTAAATTTTGTAGTAGTCCTATATTATGGTAAAAGAGCCTTATATTCAGGTTCAAGAAGTCCTATGTCCGAGTAATATTTGTAGTAGTATTTGAGTAAGAGTATCCTATATTTGAGGAAAAAAGTCCCACATTCAAGGAAGAACATCCTATGTTCAAGGACAAGGAAAAAAGTCCCATGTTCTGGGAAATAAGTCCGATGTTCTGGGAAATAAGTCAGATGTTCTGGGAAATAAGTCAGATGTTCTGGGAAATAAGCCCAACGTTCTGGGATATAATCCTGATGTTCTGGGATACAAGCTTGATGTTCTGGGAATACAAGTCTGATATTCTGGGATACAAGTCTGATATTCTGGGATACAAGTCTGATGTTCTGGGATATAAGTCTGATGCTATAGGAAATAAGTATATCACACCAAATTAATACAATTCATTGCATTGTATAATTACAACTGAATCCTCTGCTTCAATTCTTCAGCATGTCAGTCATCTGCCAGACGTAATGTAAACACAACAGCGATCAAATGCACGCAAAAACAACATTCTTCACAAAAATTTCTGCAATATATAACTAGGCCAGCAGAGACGGTCAAGCTCAGGCCATGGTGCAAAGACAGGCATTCCTACATCACCTCCTTCCTACCATAATAAACAAACCCCTGACACTATGGACAATAGAATCCTTGTACCGTGGTTGAGGAAATTGTCTACAAAAAAATTTGTGGATAATTGAAATTGTTTAAAAAGCCAAGGTTGAAGAGGTATTACAGTATTGCAACATAATAAAAATAACTTTTTTTTATTTACTCTAGTAGATTATTTAGCTAAAATTATGATAGTATCATTATAAGCCTTCTATATATACTGACAAGAATATAACTAACTAATTGACTCTGAGATCACTGTGTCCAAAACTCAGATGACAAAGCTTCATCCAAGTACCTGATATTAGAATGTAGTGTCATGATGCATTTGAGCTATAGTGCCACTCACTTGACATGGTCACAATATTTACTATAGTCGGTTCACGACTGGAAGAGACTTTTGAAAATCAACCTTTGAAAAAACACCCTAGCCGTTAGCTACATGCATATAACATTACAAACAGCGGCGAGCGCGGATACAGTTATGCCGTTAGGTTGCCAGCACAAAGAGAGGAAATAGTTCTAAAGTTTTAACGAAATTGTTAATTTATCGCTTACAAATGGGTTTCGAAAAGACTTGTATCTTATTATGCCAATTATTAATGACGTGATGCTAACGTACTTTGATTTCAATGTTTCTTGCATACTCACAAGATCACGCTCAAGGTGAAAGTAGAGCGGCCATTTGTTTACAAACCTTCGTTCCGTGTGTTGTTGGCGAGATGTGGTCGACACACGTGCCAGAGAATTGGTGCGATTATCTTGTTTAACCAATAATAATTCATTTACTGGTTTTTTTTTTTTTATAATATCCTCTCTTTATTATTTCTCGTTGTGCCGATTTCTTTCGTTTCTGATACCTGTATAAGAGATTACTCGTAGTGCGTTCTCACGTGTTTAATATTTTTCAAATTTATTTCAGGTTTGCTTAAAATTTTATTTATTGTATTTTACGTTATATGTTGCGGTAGTTTTTGTGTGCAGTCATGAGTTCTAGCAAGGTGAATAAAGAGAAGTCACCAACGCCAACAGGATATCATTAACCTCACCAAATCGTATTCCCTAATTAGGCGAGGGGAAATGAAACCCTGCAACGTCGCGGAAAGAGCGGCAGAAATGTTGAAACGCTTCAGATCCACAGTTCTAAGGTATGTTACAATATATGTAGTATTAACCATTGCGTTGGCAAGTTGTGTGTGCTAAGGTAAATTATGTTGGCCTACGAAATGTGTTTACAAGAACATATAGAAAATTTGTTAATNTATGTTATGAAAAATCAAATAATAAAGAGCTGATATTAGTATAAAAAAAACCGATAAATGAAATATTACGTTAAAAAAGAATCGCACAAATTCTCTACAGCACGGCCATCCGGGGGCTTATGAGAGATTGGCGTTGCCATGTTAATGTTGTTGGATGGACTCCTTGAATGTTGACACATTTCATTGCAAAGTATTGTGTCTATAATATGTAATCAAAGTGAAAGTTTTTCTCCCCCACCCAA